>JARYHS010009186.1:158821605-159176382 GCA_031002005.1 Vandiemenella viatica
GGCGATGATTCTATGGTAATGTACCAGAAACGACGGTCACTATTCAGTGGATTTTAACAGACTTATGAGCCCTTAAGCGACGCCTGGGTTAAGACTCTGCTCCCGTCACTTAAATTCTGAGCTAGCTGAATTTATATTTCGATTCAATTTTTTAAGCATCTTGCTGTTTGTTAATTCAATTTTGATGCTTTTCATTCACTTTATACGGCGCCCCCTGGGATTTTCCTTTGTACAGTAAAATGTTAGCTTCAATTTGATGGCCTGTGTTGCCATGTTATTTCAGAATGTTAACTTTGCTGTTTTTATTACTTGTTTGAGATATTTCATTCAGTTTTGTTTGCTTACTCCGGCGAATTGTAAACGTCGGGTATTGCTTGTTTTTGCTGATCTAATTGTGTTTAACGTAACGTTAATTACTACCCGACCTTGTAAGGCCATAAGACTCAATAAATGAGGTTTTATTTTGTGTCTGAAATTCATGGTTCTAGTTAGTAACCTATTAGATCCCCTTATAGCATCGTTAATATATGTATTTTTCATTTTCAGGAATTATTTCAGAATTAATATTAATTCCCACCCTCCCTTTTTCTGGTTCACCCGCTTATTACCTTTACAATATGTAGCCAAAAGATGATTTAACGTAGTCAGAAATTTATCAACTAGGAAAAGAAACAGATTTTTAATAGTGGATTGCATCGGTTTAAGAATGCCGATGACAAAGGCACCAAATATCGAGAAATTCGTGTCATGACACCTAGCTCAGTACTGTAATACTAATAACTTGTATTTGTTAATTAAACTGAGAACAGTTCACCAATATTACTTATACCTTCTAATATAGTAATTTTAGAAATATATCCCTGTTTTTCTATATACGATATTTTACATTTCCCCTAAAAAAGGCGCTATCGACGAATCACTGTTTCAAAACGTCGGTTACGAGCCAAAAAAGTTGTAGCACTATGGAATGCATTTTTTTCTTATGGCTTTATGCCTCGTCGACGTTTCAACGTCGAGGTCATTAGAGGCTGGAAGGAAGCATCTCGGCATTCGCCTGGAGTGATTTGGGAAACCATGGAAAACCCAAATCTGGATGCCCGGACGGGAATTCGAACCGGCGTTCTCCCGAATGCGAGGCCAAAAGAGAGTCAGCGTGTTCTTTTTTCTTAAAAGGTGTGGTTACTAATTATTTTCGCAAGGGGTGCCGTAGGTCAGAAAAGGTTGGGAACCTTTTACTTTATATGGCTGCATGACCGGAAGGTTAAATACCAGTAAATTATTATATACATAATTTTCAAACAGCATACACACTTCGGATGTTCACATTTGGTATTAGGTTAATTCTTCGTGTTTTTTGTTCTTTTAGTGTCAATTCTTTCTACGACTGTACTCTCTCTTTAACGGATAAAATGACTCTTACTGCTGGACTTGAATTCTCAAATACATGGACAACATCATTCTCAAAACACTGACATTGAAATTCTAAAAAAAAAATATATATATATATATATATATATATATAAATATAAATGTAGAGATTTGATCGTTGCAGTTAGTCTCTTCATACTGTTTTTATTCGGTCCCTAAACAGAAGATGGCAACCGCTGTCTGACTCGGTTTCCATGTCAAGCTGTTAATCCCAGGCGGAATGGGCAGCATTTGGAGTTCTGTCAACAGGGCTTAAGGACAAAATATTTTTTTTCTACTGGTGAAACGGTTGAGTAACACGCTATTTTTGCTCTCTTTTCTTTATTTCTTTCTTCCTCCCTTCCATTCCTTTTAAGTATTCGGCCATTTACAGCACCAGAAATTGTGTTTATTTTTCTCTCATCTTGCATACATTGTTTTATGACCAGCAGGAATGTATAAATGGAAAGGACACTTCATAAATAAGGAAAAACAAATCGTCTTTTGGACTCAAATCGGTGACTCTCTCAATGCGAGGCGTGGCCACAAGTTCAGTTCGGAGTAAACAGGGGAACTATCCACCATCATATTTAGCTCGCATAGATAGGAAAAGTAAGATTAGAGAAATTAGATGGCATACAGATGCATTTATTTTATTTTTGTACCGCAATAAACTGAAAGGTTGAAGTTAACAATTCTGACAGTTAAAATATTGTGGAGTACAGAATAACGATTTGCATGTAAATGTTGAAGGATTGGAGGATGGATGACAAGGAAGCATTAGTACACTACGGCTGTGAATAGATAAGTTATATTTAAACGTTGACAGAAACGAGAAATATAATCATTAGTTAACTGTTTTCAACGAGAAAATCTAATTAATATATCTGCATCTTAAACGCGTTAGCTAAGCGTCATAGGTTGAGAGTAAAGAGAAAATTATAAATGTTGAAGTGCACCTTGTTTCGCGTGTTTGTACAGCTATCTCAGATTCACCCGTATCTAGACAGACGTCTTCCTGATGCAGAAATAAACCCGAGATAGTGAATCATCAAGCCTTAAATGTTCATAAATTGAAGATATATAGACTTGTTAACATTAGCAAAGAAATGAGGAAAAATGAGACAAATTTTGAATGAAAATAGCAGTGAAAGACAGTCATGGATAAATGGCCATTGTTTGAGTACCTCGCAAAAATTGGAAACGATTCCACTTTACTTCCGTGATGGAAATTGAATAGACAATGACAACAAAAGTTTCAATCGATTTGATTCCCGTTTCATCAGGACGCAATTACAACTGCAAATTACAGCATGCATTTCATTAAAGTTTTGAATTATTATTTTACTGTTAATCCAGTCTGTAAAACAGTGGAAACGATTGAAAGGAAATAATTTTTCATTTTGGAGGTCAAATTGGATATGTGCCGTTTTTATTGACATAGTATCCTTTGAATAAAGTACTAAGCTACGATAAAATAAAAATATACGTCCCTATGTTTAATGCGAGTAATACGAAAGTATTATTCAGTATCAGGGAATGGATTGTACGGGGAAGAAAGGAATATTATTTATGTATACGTTATGTATGAGATGATACAAGGAACTGGAACTTATTGTGAGGAGGCGTGACGTGCGATACCATTAGCAGCGTGTTGTCTGCTATTTCCGAGGTCACTGCAAGTATTCTTGTCAAGGTCAGTGATGGATATAAATGGCCTCGAAGAAAACAAGCGTGCAGGATGTGACGTTTGGTAAGTGATTTCAATTGTGCAATCTTTCAACGCACTCTAATGAGCCTCTTCCTAGGTTTCTATGTTTCATAATACGCACTTCTATGTAGCAGGATAAGTACGTGGTATAACCACGGAAATGTTACGACCATACGTAAACTACACGTAATTCGTTAGTCTTTATTAGAATGTTGTCAAAAAAGTACAACAGCTTGAAAAAAAACTATACTTTTAACGGGCTTCGAAAATGTGTTAGATGTTTTGTATAATCTGAAGTGGAGGAGAATGAAATTCTTGCTATGAATCAAAGAGATGTAACCAACGACATACAGTATATGAGGATATGCTGGCAACTTTATACGACGACAGTGTTTCTGTCTACAGCACAGTTCAAAATTCAATTTCTGAACTGAAACCGGGTAGAATCAACATTGAAGATTATCCCTATTAGCTGGTGACGACAAACAGAAGGCTAAGAGTTCAGCAGATATGTTCAGAGGATATGTCTTTTTTAGTTACGTCTCGCGTAAATCGAAGACATTAGAATGGGGACGTTTGAATGAAACTTACCGGCATTCACCTTGAGTGATTTAGGGAAACCATGGAAACCAAAATCTCGATGCCCAGACGGGAATTTGAACCCACGCCCTTCAGAATGCCAGATTAGGGCGATACCGGTCACCCATCTAGCTCTGTGAGATGTAAGGGATTCAATCAACAAAAATAGACTGCCATGTAATGTGGTACATGTGATGAAGGTTTCCAACGGCTACGTGCCAAAACTTTTGAGAAAGGGCAGTGCGAATTGATGGAGGTCTGCAGAGTGCGTAAACTACATCTTTGAAGCCATTTACGTAGTTGAGACCAGTGCCTGTTCTTTGCGCAAGACTCAAAGCAACGGCTTCGAGCAGATATAAAGGGAAAGTGAAGAGGCAGAGTGCTTTCAGCCACATTGCCACATTTCGTGAGTGTGGATGTCAATGGCTACAGCAAGCTTCCAGCCTTCCACTTATTTTAAAACTGTAAAACGTTTCTTGTTGGCACCTATTTGAAATACGATGAGGTCGTTTGTAATGCCATTTAATTTTTTAACACCTGTGAGAAATCTATTCACGAGGAAAATCACGGGAGAAAGTGTTTGGAGCCCTAACCATTTTGTAAATTAGATCAGAACATTTCTATTTAAATAATATGCTTCAATGTCAGTCTGCGAACTTATTTGTCGTACCAAGTTACACTAAATATGGCGCTGCGAATGTCACATTTTTTAAATAGTTTTCGATTCTTATATTTAATTTAAAATACGTGACGGTTGTCCTTTTGATATCACTCTCTCCTGATGAAACAACACCCCTTCATTAATCTTCTGTGAACTTATGCTAGCTGCAAATACAGGATGTATGTTCAAAAATATTGTATACAGTATGTAATGATTCACAGCTTCATGAAACAACCTTTACAAAAGTTTTCACTTTTTTCGCCACGACGTTTGAAATGGAGATAACAATGAAATTCATTGTTTGCAGGTCTAATTACAATAGTGGAACTAGTGGATGATCTGAATAGTGTGCGATAGGCCATAGAAAGGACAGGGTTAGTATTTGGACCAAAAATGAAATTTTAAAAGTAGCTGATATACTTCTTAACTCACTCGAATAGTGGTTTCTGTATGAAAGGCCACCAAAAATATCCTTTCAGTTGTCGCATAACCACGTTCCCTTCTGGATACAAGGAAGCAACAGTAAACTATGTCCATATTCACCACAACCTAAGGACATACAATTTTCGAGGAACTGTGTTATCGCATCTAAGAAAATCCTACCAAGTACCCTTGGCTGAACATATGACGAGGCAGAGAACCAAGACAAGACAAGAATAGCCTCAATACCTAAAGATTTTTGTTGTTTCTTTTTTTTTTTTAATTATGAAGCAGCACATGACATTGAATTCTAGTGTATAAACCGTGGCTGAAAGAATTATGATTCAGGTCAAAAGTAAAGTATAGTGAAATGTGACAATTTTAATATAGCAACGGCCTCCCGGCATTAGCATTTTAAAAAAAAAAATTATGTGTTGTGTTCATCTTGTTTGTCCTCACTATTGAAACGTTTTCATTCTCTATCAGTTCATTATAAAATTTAATAATTATTGATATTAAATTAATAGACTATTGTTAAAAGGATATTGATACATGAAAAGAGTTCTTCCGAAATGATTACAAAACATGAAATTTAATATAACCAACTGACTGCTTATTATTAAAACAATTAACGAAACTTTGCAACAAATTCAATAAGAAAAACACGTAATGATCAATTAAAATTGTCTTATTAAAACAAAAAGTAAAATCACTTGACTAAATTAGCATTCCTGTCACTATTATAACATTTTACAAAGTTGGAATTGTTTATAAGACACGCCATAAAATGACATAGCGACAATCAAATTAATAGCTCCGGCAAAACTCATTGAAATTGATGGAAACATGAACTCTCATCTTAATAATCGATTAAGCAAGGTCATTAACTGGGCGTTTGAGGTGAAAGGTATTTTAGTACAATTGCAGTTCAGTATTTAGTGTTTACCTCATGTCTATCTGAGTTAAGGGTAATCACCAAGAAATTTCACTCGCGGCTATAATCAGACATCTAACATCTAATCGCACCAAGTCAGCAAATCATTTATTAATACTTAACCAGTTAGTGACATTACTCAAGTTACTACTCTACTTACAAGTTCTGGTCAATATGATATTGCTACGCCATTGCAGATCTTAACACCGAGTCCTCGACATTTTCGTCTTCACTGCGTCGACGTTTGAGTTTACCTTCTCCCCTCCTCGCAATTTCGCTGATCATATCTTCTTCTCTTCCTCACTATGCGGTAGGTCGGACATGCAAATAAATGTAAAAACAATTAGTTTATTGTTATAACAACAATTTTATTATTCTATAAAGCATATTTTTCTCACGCGTCACATTTTCAGTACAGTTTAATGGAGGATCGAATCCCCTTCCACTCCGCCTGTTCGTAGAAGTTACTATACCTGTTACGTTTCTATACATCATTGCTACGTGCGAAAGTAAAAGGTTTTATTAAGCCACCAAAAGTTGTTTATCTCACGTAATGTGAATTCGTTCCGGGCGTTACGTGTTCGAGCCAGAATGGATCTCCCTCACACCACTTGTTGACTATAAAGAAATCCGCAAGGGGAGCTAACATGTACTTTGATGCCAGGTTTCTCACGGCCCGTGGTTTTAAAGGCCGCGCTATGCAGCCGAACTGTACGGATCATCACGCGCCGCAGGCTAGCCCTCGCCACCTCACAGCCACCTCCCCACCACGTTGCCTAGAGTCGTTTCAGCTCCCCGGGCATTTGATGTTTACCGACTGGGTAACGGATTGACGCGTCATCTCTGCCAGCACAGGAGGGATCCTTCCCACAGCCCGCTGTTGATTGCTTGACCGCCAATGCCGCCAAGCCTAGCCGGCGTATGAGTTAAGAGGTTTGACCACTCTTCACAGTATAACAAAAGCTCCGAGGGAGTCAGATAGCTCCTCAGTCCACCTTTGCGGCCACTGTCCCTTTGCCTCCCTGTTTTTTGCTCCCTCACGCATATCGATCAACACATGCAGTGACAATTGCTCATCCAAACATTTATTACGATAGTGTTTTTCACAGTTTAAAATGTGGACGCGAAATACATTGCGCCCCTGATTTTACAAATATACAATAAAATACGTACATATGAAGATTATACGAGGGTGGTTTGAAAAGTTCTCAGGATCACTACCAGATGTCAATGCTACCGCGTAATAATAGATCATACTTTAGGAGTAAATACGTGATGCGTCAGTTCCCTGGATAGAGATCTATCGTGCGGATCTCTCTTTCATTTATTGTTCCCGCGTAGTGATTTGTGAAGATGGAAAAATAATTGACATTCCAGCAGTGACTAAGCACTTTGTAAAGGAAGGTATGAAAGCAAAGGAAATTCATAACAATTTTCAGAACACACTGGGGAACTCTGCTCGTTCATATTCACCTGTTTCCAAGCGAGCAAACGAGTTTAAATTTGGTCGGTACGGCTAAAACGATGATCCGGGTAGTGGTTGGCTAAGATATGCATTACCCCAGAAATTATTATAAAAAGTGCATAAAATAGTCATGGAGGATTTCCGAATGAAATTACAAGAAATTGCTGAAGCTCTAGGGATGTCATCTGAATGGGCGTACCATAATTTAAAAGTGAAACTAATGATGGGTTCCGCGTCTCTTAATACTGGATCATAAACGCATCAGAGTGGAAATGTCTGAACAATGTTTGACCCGTTTTCAGAGAGCAAACGAGATTTTTTGCGTCAGTTTGTGACTAAAGATAAAACTTGAATTTGCTGCTATACCCCAGAGACAAAACAGCAATTAGAGCATTGGAAAAAAGTTGATTCACCACCACCAAATAAAACAAAGGCAAAACGGTCGGTCCGAAAGGTCATGTCATCAGTTTTCTGGGATGCAAAAGGGATTCTGTTGATAGATAATATTCCTACTGGTCAAACAATTAAGGTACAATACTCAGTTAACCTCCTGGACTAACTACAGTAAAATATACGCGTAAAAGGGGCAGGTTTGTTTAGAAGAAAGTCATCTTTCATCAAGACAATGCACGCTCTTTCACAAGTGTCGTTTCCAAGGCAAAAATACGTGAACTAAGATATGAAGTGCTGCCACATCCGCCTTATTTGTTTCAATCAGACTTCTATCTATCCCCAAGCTCAAAAATGTCCTCGGCGGACTGAGATTCTCTTCAAACGAAGAACTGACAGTCGAACTTGACGGTATTTTGCAGGCTTTGAGGGATCTAACTTTCGAGATGGGATCAAGGCATTGGAACATTGATGGACCAATTACAGGAAGACTACGTTGGTAAATAAAAAAGTTTCACTGAGGTAAGTCATTTATTTTTGTTCCATTCAGAGAACTTTTCAAACTACCCTCGTAACACATGTTATGATATGATAAATACTAGACCGCTCCATTGTGAATCAAGCTGACATGACCTGCAAGGTCATCTGTCTGGGCGGAAGTGGCTCGGTTATGAATTGTCTGTCCATTCGCACGTATAGAGAGAGATCGTTTGAATCTCATTAGGGCAGGCACGATATCAGACTTCTTGGTAAACATGAAGCGCTGTGTGGCAGTCCATAACAGCAGGAGTGGCTCGGAACACATTCCTGTATATTGCGAAACAGACTTGCGGATGCTGATACTTATACCAATAACATCTGGAGGGTAACTAGACTACATGAGGCTACTAAAAAAAATGAATTTCCTGTACGTTAAAGAACGGTTTAGCTTGATAATAAGAGGCGTATTTTTTAAGTAAGTACCGTTTTGTCACACCGTGGCTGCAGCGCTACGGTCGGCGTTCCGCGCATGCGCACTGGGTATCTGCAACTCTTGTCTACGCACTGACGCCATCACAGTCTAATTCTTCCTTGTTTACGTTGTTCACAGAATGTTTAAGATGCCTCCGATAATCGTGAGTCCCGCTGACTGTGAAGTACGGGCTGTTATAAGATTTCTTTGTGCTAAAGGCCTAAAACCGATCGATATTCATCGTGAGATCTGTGCAGTTTACGGACAAAACATTATGAGTGATGGAATGGTGAGAAAGTGGGTGAGAACATTTAAAGATGGCCACACAAATGTGCATGATGAACAACGGAGTGGGCGTCCTTCGGTCGTTAATGAAAGTTCGGTGCAGAAAGTGGACAATAAGGTGAGAGAAAACAGACGCTTTACGATTTCCTCCTTGTGTGATGACTGATGACTTTCCTAATGTTTCTCGTAGTGTTTTGTATGACATTGTGACCGAGCACTTGAATTACCGAAAATTGTGCTCACGTTGGGTACCGAAAATGTTAACGGATGTGCACAAAACCAAACGTTTAGGCAGTGCATTGACTTTCCTTGAGCGGTACCACAACGATGGTGATGATTTCTTAAGCCAAATTGTTACGGGCGATGAGACATGGGTGGCCTACGTCACACCTAAATCAAAGCAACAGTCCATGGAATCGCGGCATTCAGATTCACCCAAAAAAGTGAAGTTCAAGCTAACGATTTCTGCCCGGAAAATCATGTGCACAGTTTTTTGGGACAGAAAAGGAGTATTGCTTGTGGAATTTCTGCCTAGTAATTAGACAATCAATGCAGCACCTTATTGTGAGACATTGAACAATCTGCGCCGTTCAATCCAGAACAAAAGCCGTGGCAAGTTGAGCAAGGGCATCGTTTTGCTGCATGACAATACCCGTCCACATGTGGCTAATCAGGCCAAAGATCTCATCACATCTTTTCGATGGGAAACTCTAGATCATCCTCCGTACAGCCCTGATCTGGCGGCAAGTGACTACCATCTGTTCCTGCACTTGAAGAAACACCTGGGCGGTCAGCGTCTTGAAGACGATAACGAAGTCAAAACAGTTGTGATGCAGTGGTTAACAAGTCAGGCGGCAGACTTCTATGAGGAGGGTTTACAAAAACTGGTACTACGTTATGACAAGTGCCTCAATATTGAAGGAAATTATATAGAAAAGTAGAGTAAGGTACAGGCTTTCATGTAAAAATAAAATTGATATATATTTGCACGTCTTTTTTTAATTTCAAAACGGTACTTACTTAAAAAACATGCCTCGTATTATGATACTAATAACAATAGTATTATGGTCCTTTTTATAGTGCCGGAACAAAAAGACAGGCACAAACGCGTTACAGATTTATGTAATAGATATAGGTATAACAGTGACCGGAATAAAATTTTTTGTTTACCGTTGAGAGCTGCAACACCTGTGTCTATTGCACAAGCACGGTCAGAGGCGTGGACTGAGTTTTAAGCAGCTGTCAGGTGATATTTCTTTAAAGATTTGTTGGCCCAACTGCATCACGCGACAGAATCGGAGCCTAGGAACATGTAAGGCCTCATGTATTCTTTCGTCATTGCTGCATCAAGAAATCTGACATTGCCAGCATTGAATGTTTTTGGCTGAACATTATTCAACCTTTTTATAAGTGTATTATTATTATGTTTTTCATTAGTGTAAGTAATTTTTTTAGCCTATTGGAAACAGGAAAAATACAGCTTAACAGAAAATTTATACTGCTGCAACAAATATTATAGATGCTGGATCGACTTGGAAAGAGGCGAGAGGTAACAGATTTCACAAACGCTTTATATTCAAATATATCAACAAAACTTTCTAGACAGAAAAATGAACAAAGAATTAAAGCTTCCTTTGCTGCTGGTTGCCATCTTTTCTTGCGTATCACACTTCGTCACAGAATATTATTGTTGCTTGTTAGTGATAACAAGAAAACAGTATTTAAGAGATTCTCTTACTTATAAAAATATAATAGTATTTTTTTTAATTCTTGGAATCTAACCATCTCTTTTGTACTACTTTTTCCTTTCGTATAACACGGAATCACGTTTTTTAGAAACCTAAAAACCGTGTTACAAGAGGGTTAATTTGTTTTAATGTTGTTTTCCAGTGCCTTTTTCAGTTCCTTAATTCCAAAATTGAAAACAACTAGTGGGTTAAAAACTAATTTTTTTAGGAGCATGTAACTGCATTTCAAAAAAAAAAAAAAAAAAAAAAAAAACCTAGTTTTCATTCAAGTCGACAATTTAGCCAATATGACTGGAAAATACCCACACTTCCCGCAGGAATATCTCTTTGAACTATTACTAAACTAACTCAAAAATGCATGCATGACAGAATATTTTGTAATTGATTTTATCAGTCGTCGTATCAAAACTAGCTCGCTGTTGAGAATATCCAAAACCTTTCTCCTAAAAACAGAAATAATATCCGAAAAACATGTGAGTTGAACAACTTACATAAATCGTGCTGTCTTTTTAGACAAATGTACCGCACAGGAGCGTAATAAAGTACGATTGAAAACTGTTACATAAATTCGAAAACTGATTATTACTTGATAGCAGATATACTGCAATACATCTGTGTTGTTTTTCGTTGTGAGGAGTCATGTGAACGCCCATCTGTTTGTCTGGCTGAGCTGTCCGCTCGTACCAGGTCGTCCAAGCCGGAAATATCACGCGGCTCACTATCACGCAGTGCGGTGTCGTTACAGGGGACAGAATCCAAGCAGCAAGACTGATAAATTTCGTCACTTCAGCAGGCTTGTTTCTTCTGTCTTACAAATGGCATGCTCAACCAAAAACGGCCCTTAAAATAATCCCCACCCAGGCTCTTTTGAGACCTTTAGACGCAGGCAGAATTCCGATTTTCCTTCCATTACCTGAAAAATAAAAAGTTAGTGCGAACTGTTGGTAGCAGGGTTGCTACTGAGTACTGACTAGTTGTATACAGTTTTATTGAATTTTATACTTTTAAATTAATCATGTTCCAATAAATATCTCAGGGATAGAACTGCAAATAGTGATAATGTTGCAGTACAACACGATTTCTTTGATACTGAGACTATTATAATTTTTCATGTTCCTAAGATAAATTTGTAAAACACTTTGCAAAGAGTCGTTTAAGGCAATGCAAACATTTAAGTAGTAAAACATTTAATCGCTTAATACTTCATGTTTATTCTACGATTATGTATAATGCTATAAAGAGAGTTATGTATTCGACTATAATTAATACCTTTTACTCGATTTCGGCTTATCAAAGCGAATTGATATACTCTTTAGCTCCTTACAGCATTGGAAACTTTTTTTTTTTTCATCAGGGTAAGAGAGACAATCAGAGCAAAAATATCTATGTCACAGTTTAATCTCTCGTCCCGGTCAGTTATTTTTAATTTTGCTTATATATTAAAAGTTCCTTGTTAGGTCTTTTAGCTGCAGCAACTTTATGTCAGTTCTCTGTTCTCATGAAGATAAAAGTTTTTACTTAAGCGTAATAGATATTAATCATAACAAATGAATAAATGAACGATAATGTTTTATATGATGAGAATTCATTTATTTTCCTAATAACTGTTTATTTTCAAGTTCTGAATAAATTATGTTCAGCATTTCTATTTCGGTTTAATTTCGTAATTCAATAACGCCAGTACTGATTTCTTTCTGTCTACAACGTTTTAAATTATAAAACACTGCACCAACTTTTCTTTTGCTCTGTTCTAATTTTTCTAAAGGTGACGTCCTTAAATTCCGTCCTCTCGAACCCACACAACCTATTTATGCGAGATTATTGCTTAAATTGTAATAACTGATTAGAGATCTGCGCCATTCTGTTTTGATAATTTCAGTTCCGTGATTTGCCGTTGCTACCACGTTAACATATCATCTTTTTCTTCTCAACCGTTAGATTGGTGAGTAGATTATTCTTGGGATATTTCGAACATGGTTGTTTCCCATTGCCATTCCCACTGATGTAACTGTGTTTTACAGGAGCGGATCTAGGCTTTTGGTTTAGGAGGGACTTGAGCGGACTTTGGTTTGGGAGGGGGGGGGGCTTGGCTCAAGTGGATTTTCGCTGGAGGGGGGGGGGCTTGCTTTTAGTGGATTTTCGTTTTGGGGAGGCTTGAGTCGGGCAAAGTATAGTATTTAATCTCGGGCCTCGAATCGGTAGAGCTAAAAAATAAAAATAAAAAATTCTCCAAAATTGCAATGTCGGAAGTTGACCTAGATACTTTTGGGGGGAGGGGCTTGAGCCCCTAGCCCCCCTCCCCCTGGCTACGCCCCTGTGTGTTTATGTGTCTTTTTTTTGTGTACATGACTGTAATGTGTGTATTTTCATTGTAGTGTGTTGTATGTTTTTTGAATGAATGGAATATGGAAGAAGGGAGAGAGTGAAACCCGCTGTCAGTTCATTCAGACCTACTCTTCCGAAAGATACCAAGATGGCCGCCAGGCGTAACGTCTCCATCAAACGGACGAATCACCATCAACTGTCGTATGCCCTCACTACATACGCACTGCGGGGGAGGGGAGTGTTTGGGATTTAACCCTGGACTTTGGTGCATAGTACTGTGGTGGAAATATGTTCCAGTTCGAGGACTCGAACCAGCTATCCCCGTGTCAGTGCCGGACAGCATCACTGTTCCGCAACGGAGACAACGGGTCGTGTTATCACTTACATTATTTTAATATTTTTGTTTTAAATTAATGCACGAATTTCTTTCAAAGTGTCAGTATATATTTTTATGAGCATTTTCGTGGTTATTTAGTTTATTCCGCAATATCAATTTCTTCGATATCTAATTCCAGCTGACATTGCTATGTCGTCTTCGGCAATGCTTCAAGACGGGAAAACCCTTCCACTTGTCTGGCGTACAATTTACTACTTGCGCGCCTGCAGCAGTACCCAAGAGCATTAGAAAGAGTCAACATGTTTTTACCGCCCTATTATGTGGTTTAAGACTGGAGGGGAAAGAGTGTGTGCTTGCTATGTCTACGATTCTTACAATGAGCAATAGTATGTCTGTAAGATAATATTATATTTAGAAGTTTTAGTAATGTAACTTAGAAGAACGTTTTGCGGGCAGTTTGTGGAATTTTCTTTCTCGTTCCCACTGTCCTGCTGCCTTCATGAATCCAGAAAACAGAAAAGTAGTAGCTGACAAATAAAATCATCTGGAAGCGACCGTAACTAATGACTTGGCCGATCATTTCTGTTCGTTTGCCTTGCTCAACATTCAATTGCAGTAGATTCATCTGGCACCATTGGTATAATTTATCTCTGGATAGTTAATGTGGTTTGATGTGTTACATAATGTGAGACAAATGTCTAAATTAAAAGCACTTATTGTCGACACGTTAAGAATTTATTTTCCAGGCCTCTGATCCTACTAATTATTAACTATTCATTCCAACATCATTTTACACATCCTGGATATTTATATGCCATTATATACAAGTGCAAACGTATAAAACAACAACAAAGCAACTTTTGTATTTCCTCCTAAAATCGACACTGTGAATCAGACAGGCTCCTGAAGTCGACATATTTTGCACCTGTAGCCGACACCATTTCCATAACTCTAAAAATACCATCAGGATCAGAAAAGAATAAGATTGGCCAAGAATGATCGAGAGAAAAGTTCACATATCTAGCCACGCCCAAGTGGAAGGAATTCAAGACCTCGATGTTTGTTATCCCATTGGTACTGTACCAACCTGGTCCCACAAGTCCTAAGTCCCTGGAGGACAGTGTAGACTCAGAGAACAACTGTAAAATACGACCCTTCAAATAGTATATCTATAAAAGACACCGACCAGTGTGACTCCGTGCTGCACATTAGACCGGGTAGATACAATGGGACCAGGCACGCGCCAGGCACCCGCGTACCACCGTCCTCATTGCGATTTATAGGCAGTTTATAGGAATCACCTAGGCTAATGCTGGGTCGGTTCCCTATCTCCACCTCATTAACTACACATTTCACAAACAAAAAATATACTTATTATACAGACCACACAATGTTACATGTTTTGCAGACAGATGGCAACAAAGACTTTTCTCTAATAGTTTAAGTATGCCAGCACGATTAGACTTCTGACAGTGGCTCAGTCCCCCCCCCTTACCTCTTATGGTTCACACTGGCCACCTGTATTAACAGGTTACCAGTGTCCACGTGATCCTTGGTTGCCGAATTGGAGTAAAAAAATAAAATGCAAAAAGACGAGTCAGATAGAATCACTCCACGAAAATGCCGTGATGGTTCCTTTAAAAGGCCATGGCCGAGTTTTTTTCCACTTCCTTGCAACCAGTCCTTTCCCGCCTGTACTGTAACTTTGTAGTCGACGTGGCGTAAGAAGTGAAGGAAAAAAGATTATATTCCACACGGCAGACAACCTCTCAAATGAAAAATGGGCTTAAACATGAAGTAATTTTTATCCCCTTGAGTTATTGTGTAAGTACTAGTACAAATGGCTTAGGACTCAAATCAGTCTATCCTTTTGTTAACTACATAGTGATGCAATATGTATTTTAATTAATTTAAAGAAGTAATCAAGGCAATATGACTTAATTATGTTTCAAATTGGTGCCGTAGAAATTACAGTATTTCCGCTGGGATTGTGACAGTTCAAAAGAAACTAACATAATTCCTTAAAAATAAATTTAGCTTCTTTACATGATGGTATTTCATATTTCTTTGCTTTTTTCTAGTTTCAAACAGCTATGTTATACTACAGTCAGTTTCTATTGGAGACTATTATCTAAAATTATTAAAAACGCAACGCTTAAATCGGTAATGGAATAACTTGAGTTTGTCTGACAAGCTAGTAACACAAAGAATCAAATGTCGCAAGACAGGTAAAAAGTACCATCGAGTGAGTAATTATGATATCAGTAACCTATAACTGGTGGGGGAGGGGGGGGAGAGGAAGGGAAACTACTGGCTCATTGTTATAAGTCTTCCTCAGATATAAATCATGGAAATTTTGGGCGTACATTTTTCAGATTTGTGACCTGTTATCAAAGAAAAGCTATACAGTAAGGGATTTAGTTAAGAGTTTCACAGCTGGAGTAAACAAAAACAGGAAACCTTATTACTACCCCACTACTACTCGAACTACCAAACTGCAAACACGATATTACATATGCGCGTTGAAAACGATTTCTTGGTATGTCAACACGTGAAGCTCTGTTTATATCTCTCAATTAAAATTTTAAACGATCACCATCCTTTCCCAGAAACGGGTCTAAATTTCCCAGTATAAATTTCATTTCATCAGTGTACCACAAATTCTTGAAAAATATTTCCTCAAATTGTTATTTCTTCACGTTGCTTCTCTCAGAACTGTTAATAACCGATCTGCACGATAATATAGATTCTGCAACCCTTCTGTATTGGTTAATCCTTTGCAATGGTTTTCAACGTACATGTCAACACAACCTTGAGGCAGATACAGCAATAAGAGACGAACCGACCCTTAAGGTATGATTTCAATTTTTGGAACAAAACATAATTAGCAGGTGCAGGTATGGCGAATATGGAATGTGATCTGGAGCAATCACGTTTTGTCTGACCAGGAACCGCTTCGCTCTAATGACGTCACGCGGGGCCTTGTCGTGCGAAAGGAACCAGTCACCAGAGTCACACGTGACGGTCTGTGTGCTTTGCTATTCATACCTAGCGCCGGGCATATACCAAACTCCGTGACCTACATGAGGTACCCAACAACAGGAACGACCTTCAAAACAAGACTCCAAACATGTGTACAAGACATCAACAAACAAAGTGTCAAACAAATGCACGCACATCAACCAGCGCAAAAACACAGCCACCACATGGGTTGTGGGCGACAGGAAAGACGCGACTTCAAAATGAGGTAACGGGGTGCCAGGCATTGATTATGGCTTCTGCGAGCTTTCCGTATTTGTAGAGGTAAATGTCGGGGGTGTAACCTCTTTCAGCTTTTAAAATACAGATTTCAAATAGAGAATAATATATTGGCGTGAAACCTGCATGATTTGCAGAGGGAACGTAACAATAACTTCCTGTCTTGGCTATTGAATCCTGAGCAGCCGATAATAGTGATGTAGCGAGAGATGATTTGGAAAGACGTTATAGCTTGGGATTAAACGTTAGACACCAATTTCCACCAAAAAGTAAAAACAGCAGAAAAGAGATTCGAGAAAAACCTCAACTGAAAATTTGTGCTGTAGAAATTAGCTGAGGTACAGAAAACTGTTTCTTAACCCAAACATTAGCTTCACATTCAAAAAGTAAACAGCAACATTGCCAATTAAAAATCAACTATATATAACTATATTTGATGGGTCGTAAATACTATCTTTAATGTGTTATAGTTGATTAAAGTTATCTATTAATCATAAGTATTTATCGGGAATTAATTATTTTGCAAGTGCAATTTACGTCTTTCGTCTGCACTAGTTTGTTTGTAACATCAGCCCAAGCCAATGCTAAAGTGTGCAATCTGTACACAATACAGGTTGCTGATGTTGCAGGGAATTTTTTAAATATTTTTCGCTAACGAAAGAGCATTCAAAAAACGTGTTTCAAAAAAAAAAAAAAAAAAATAAAATGTAGACAGCACCTAATTTGAGCCAATGAAAACAAGTTCAGATATGTTGAAAGTTAAGCTGATGCTTTGTTTGAAGTAGCTTTAATATTTTTTATGGTTTCGGTTTTATGACTCGTCGACATCGTGATCATCAGAGCCGGGAGAGTTTCGGGCAAGGAACAGGAAGGAATTTGTCCATGACCTTTAGAAGGAACCATCCCGGCATTCGCCTGGAGCGATTTCTGGAAATCAGGATGACCGAACCGCGGATTTGAGCCACAGTCCTCCAGATTCCCAAGCCATGGCGTAATTTAATTCATTTATTATAAGTGGAATCAAACCAAATAAGCCTTCTTGCTGACTTTGACTACCCAGATGATCGAAAAAAGTTTAACATGGAATGGTCTGCGACGATGTCTGCTTCTTGTCCACTCAGAGATGCTGCTAATACCTCTAAATGATTCTTGTGTTTACGTTTAGAATTCTCACCACAAGTGTTGGCGCCCTCGTTTTCGGTCGTACAAATCACTCTTACCGTTTTGCTTAGCACAATAATTGGATGTGCGCATTCAACTTTCCTACCGTAACTGCTCAGCCAGGATTCGGTATTAATCCCTTGGTAAATGTTGAAAGTAATCAACACGGTATAATACAACCTTCTTTTGCCACAATTATAGACTATCTGTTAAACACGCAACACCTTTATCAATTACAATACATTTTTAACAGAGGAAAAAAAAAAGACCTGGTGCAATAATTAAATAAAATACGTGCTAACTGAATTGTATTGGGGCACTGATTCAGGAACCATATCGGGAAGTGTAAACACAAACAGAATTATTCTAAAGCAAGACGAGGTGAAATTATCTACTAAAACCTTTAATAAAACATTCGACAAAAAACGTGTGGTACTTATTTTTGTTTCGCCTACAGCAGTATTAGTAGAAGCTGTAGACGCTGTCAGCCAGACACCACATTTTCGCGCGGGGAGAGAGAAACTATGGTACGTACATCTGTTGTCTTCTACACAAATCGGATTGAATGTATCACAATTTGACCTCTAATCAGCTACTGACAAAGCCATCCTATTGGCCTAAAAACTATCTCATATTTGATGCTGTCACCGATACGAGACGAAGTGCCAACTAGGAATCGCGCATTTTTGTCGTAGAAAAATATAAGAAAGAAATGATAAATATGATTCTTTTGGATATAATTTAGATCGTAGATATAGGACCCATCACTCTGTTGTGAATAAGTAGCACTAAATTTCTAAAAGCGATAAAAAATCAATTTTGGATACATCGTTACTGCTAATGGGCTCAGAGTCTTTCCTAAAAGCGTTCCCGAATTTGCTTTAGTTTAACTAACTCCCTTAGAAAACGTATTTTTAGCAACATGCATTGCACTCGGTACGTAGATTTGGTTAAATTTCAAAGATAGAAGGCAAAGTTGCTATTATAGAACCTGTCGTTTTTTAATGACGATGTGGTAACGGCTAGCCATACTTTGTTTTAATATACTGCAAAATTTATGTTAAAATCATCCTTTTTCTTGTTTGGATCATTTTGGTAACTGTTTCGGAGCATTATCTTGAATTGGAAATAACTGTTTTGTCATTCTCAGCATATTGTAAATAATCTAACAAGCCATTTAAATCAGTCACTGTTTTCATGCAAACGTAACACATGAAAAAATAGTTTTTTTTAAATCTGAAACTTGTAGTTTCTGTTATGTACCACTGTATGATATAACTTCTGTGTTTGGTCGGGTAGCAGCTCCATTGCTCCTCCTAACCCTCCTCAACTGTTTTTTTTTCCTCCCCATCCTATGTCCCTCTTTTACAGAGTATGTGTTGAGTGAAACTAGTAGAACATCTGTTGGGTTACCAGAAATTAATACACTCTTCACTAACAAGATTTTTATGGATACATATCTGGCCGATCGTTCCCGTCAGATTCCGAAACACTATATTAACTATACATCCACAAGATGGTTTTTCATTTGTATGTTAGGTTTAATTAATTAGTTACACGATTACTATGATTTTAGTGAGCCACTCGGACCTTTTCCCTATTTCGAATTCGGTTTCCTTGCAAACATGATCCAGGTTGGAAAAGGTTTCAGAAAGTACTAAAATTTATCATAGAAATAAAATTTACGATTAAAATCGAATTGCTATAATTTCGTATTGGGAAACACGACCATAGTTTAAGAAAAGTTCCTGTGAAACGCCGAAACTGCTGCATTAATGATATGTGAACGTTATCAATCATTCGTAACCACCCATCAAGCTGTTTCATTTCAAGATT
Source organism: Vandiemenella viatica (assembly GCA_031002005.1). NCBI lineage: Eukaryota > Metazoa > Arthropoda > Insecta > Orthoptera > Morabidae > Vandiemenella > Vandiemenella viatica. Next base: position 158,841,075 of record JARYHS010009186.1, read on the forward strand.
TCGTAGTCACAGATTACAGTTTTCTTATATGAAGTCCGCAATTGGTGACCTGACGCTGATGAATACCATGGAGCAACCATTAATTCAAAAATTACCTACAAGTTTCATTTTGCTATGCATCTGTGATTTGCAGTTCTCTGGGGAATATAACGACTTCAGAAGACAAGACTTTTTCGAACCTAATATGCATCATAGATACAACTTATAGGAGAAACTTTGAAGCCAAATGAATATTTCTGTTACTGTGGAAATTATACATGTGTTACTTCGGACACATTCAAACCAGGGCCGCTGTAAGCGGCCGTCGTGCAAGGCGTGCACCGCACGCGGGCGGCACGTCGAAGGGGGCGGCAAATCGAGTGATCGACAGTCGCCGCCCCGCATATTATGTAGAGGGCGACCTCTTTTTTTTTTTTTTTTTTTTTTTTTTTTTTTTTTTTTTTTTTTTTTAACCTCAACTGTTGTTTCGCGCAGCCGGCGACACTCGTGGTGGCAATAATGTTCGAAGGGGCGGCAATCTCGTAGTTTTTTAACCCGGTTCGGGATATTCCTAGATCCACCACTAGCTGTAGTTAGACAGGGGGCGGCATAATCGGTATTGCACGCGGGCGCTCAAACAGCTAGCGGCGGGCCTGATTCAAACATTTTAGAAAACGTAGTTGAAAATTTGTTTTCCAGTTGCTTTTTGCCAAAATGTGTCCGCAGGTTTATAGCCCACAGAATTACCGAGCACGCTGGGTTGTTGGTGTTGGTCACTTCACAGTTCTGAGACTATGCGAAGAGATAATAAGACTCCACAAGATTTAATTTTTTCTTTGATGGTGATAGCTCCTATCTCGTATTTTAGCGGCAAGATCTAAAGAATAGCAATTACACGTGACACTTATTTTATTTTATCTCGTTATTAATTACTTTTATAGTTATACTCAATATCAATTATTTTAGGAAAGATCAAATATTGAGCGATACTTATTTTATTGTTGTACTTGTGTCTTTTTTTCTTTGAGTTTAGAACTGTATTCAATTCCATGTCACGTATGATAACTCATGCAACAGATAGTTGATAACATTGAAATGTTTCGTATCGCACCAATGTTGCTTTAAAAAATTACAAAGAAATTATGCAGTAATTATATGATTGAAGTTAAAAACTCCAGCAGGCAAACGACCTTGCTTGAAAGAACCAATACGATGATCTTCTTCAAGAAATTCTGACATTTAGGACTTTAAGGCTTGCTCGAAAAGAGTATTTATCACTGAATTAGTCAGCCATAGCATCCACAATCAACTAAACATTTGATGAAAAAAAGGGAGAGTCACAACATTTTCTCTCATTCCTCGAAGGCGTGGCCATACAGTTTCTACCTAAAGTATATGCAATACTGTTTTTAGAGTGCCGGCTATACTACTTAGTTATTGAGCAATTTTCCGTAAACATCTAAGGGAGGAGTGTTAAGGTACACGTTAGCAACAACCGATAAAACAAAGCATTCGCTGTTCACACTTCAATGTAGATGACTTATACCGATCGAAACTGCCAAAGTCTTTTGCTGTCGTTAGTCTTTCGACTGGTTTGATGCAATCCTCCATCCCTTCCTATCTTGTGCTAACCTCTTCATCTATAAATGTCCCTTACAACCTACGTCCTCAATTATTTGCTTCATATATTCTAATCTCTGTCTTCCTCTAAAGGTCTTACCTTCGAATGTTCCCTCCACCAGCAAATTAACCAGTCCAGCATGTCTCAAAATATGACCTACCAGCATGTCTCTTCTTTCTGTAAGCTTCTTCCACAAACTTCTTTCCTAATCCATCATTTCCAAAACTCGTTCAATTCTTACTTTGTCTGTCCACTTAATTTTCAGAATTCTTCTGCAGCACCACATTTCAAATCCCTCAATTTTCTTTCTTTCAGGTATTCGCAAAGTCCATGTTTCGCTACCATAAAGTGCTGTGCTCCTGAGTTTAAATAAGTTCTTTCTAATTCCTAGATCAATATTTGAAACTAAAAGATTTCTCTTTTTCATGAAGGCTCTTTTTGCTAGTGCTATTCTGCATTTAACATCATTCTTGCTTCGGCCATCGGTTGTAATTTTGTTCCCCAAGTAACAGAATTCAGGCTGGCCTCGGTAGCGTAGGGGCTAGAGCACTAGCTCCACGTGCCGAAGGCCGCCGGTTCGAATCCGGCCGCGGGCATGGATGTTTTAGTGTTGTGTGTCTGTGTGAATGTCCTGTCCGTCCTGTGGTGTCTATACATAGGAAGCATAAACGCACTGGAGTAACTAAAAAATTCACATGAAGAGATATCATAAACACATTGAGCTGGCTGAATGGCTTAGTCGCCGAAAGCAATTAAAAAAAAAAAAAAAATTACTTATTTCTCCCATTGCATCCATTCCAATTTTGATATTTAATCTACTGTGATTGGTGTCATTTCTGCTATATTTCATCACTTTTGACTTACTTTGATTTATGTTCAGTCCAAAATTTTCCTTCCGGTATTCCTAAAGTCCATGATTCGCTACCATAAAGTGCTGCGCTCCACACATAGAGTTTTAAAAAGTTCTTTCTTATTCCTAGATCATTATTTCAAACTAATAGGTTCCTATTTTTCATGAAGGCTCTATTTGCTAGTGGTATTCTGCATTTAACATCATCCTGCATCGGCCATAGGTTGTAATTTTGCTTCCCAAGTAACAGAACTCACTCACTTCTCTTATAGCATCCGATCCTATTTTTATATTTAATCTAGTGTGATTGGTATCATTTCTGCTACATTTCATCACTTTTGTCTTGCTTTGATTTATATTCAGTCCAAAGTCTTCCTTCAGTATTTTGTTCATGCCCTTCAGTAAGCTCTCAATATACTCAGCGCTTTCTGCTAACAAGATAATGTCATCAGCAAATAGCAGCATACTGATTTTTTACTCCCTGAACTCTTATACCACATGGAAAGTTTTTTTTTTATTGCTTCCTCTACATACAAGTTGAATATTAACGGGGATAGACTACAGCCTTGTCTCACACACTTTTTAACTGATGCATGTCTCTCATGATTCTCTACTTTTATTGTAGCCACTTGAGTCTTATGTAGTTTATAAAGTTTTATTCTATCTCGATACTTTAGACCTGACTTCTTTAAGATTTTGAACATTTTGTCCCACCTAACATTATCAAAAGCTTTTTCTAAATCAACAAACGTCATAAAAGTATCTTTGTTTTTCTTGATCAGCCCTTCAAGTATTAATCTTAAAGCAAGAATTGCATCCCTTATACCGCAATTTTTCCTAAACCCAAACTGATTTTCACCTACTATGTCTTCTACTGTCCTTTCCATCCTTCTGTATATTATTTTCGTCAGTATTTTGGAAGCATGTGATGTTAGACTAATGATGCGATAATTCTCACATTTGCTGGCTTGTGCTTTCTTCGGAAGTGTGAAGATGATATTTTTTATTAATCAGATGGAATTTTTCCTGTTTCATAACGTTTTGATATCAGTTTGAATAATCTTTCAATTCCTACTTCTCCAAGAGATTTAAGAAGTTCTGCAGGGATCTCATCAATACCAACTGCCTTATTTGCTTTCAAGTCATTCAGAGCTTTATTAAATTCTGTCCTCAAAACAGGATCTCCTAAGTTATCAATGTCGACATCGCCGTCCTTTTCCATTACGCTATTGTTCAAGTCGTCCTCATCATACAGTTTCTCAGTGTATTCCTTCCATCGGTTAGCTCTATCTCTGTGCTTAAAAGGTTTCCCACCGGCAGCTTTAATTTTTACATCTCTTTTCTTCATTTCTCCATAATTCTGTTTGATCTTCCTATATGCAACATCTACTTTACCTACGACCATTTCCTTTTCTACTTCTTCACATTTATTTTGCAGCCATTTTTCTTTTGGTCTTTTGGGTTTCCTATTTATTTGATTTCTCAATTGCCTGTATTGCTCTCTTCCTGCTTCATCCTGAGCATTTTTGTACCTTCTCCTCTGATCCATCAGCTCCAAAATTTCTTCTGTGGTCCAAGATTTTCGGGCGGCTTGTTCCCTAAATCCTAATGTTTTTTTAACAGCTTTCATTATTTCAGTCTTGTACTCAGCTAAGCTCCTGCACTTCATTACTATCAAATTACTGTCAGAGTCTATATCTGCTCCTGGGTACGCTTTACGAACTTGATTCCTGAATCTCTGTTTGACCATGATATTATCTAGCTGATATCTGCCTGTATCGCCAGGACGTTTCCAGGTGTATATCCTTCTTGCATGAATCTTAAACAGTGTGTTTGCCACAACTAGTTTATATCTTTCACAAAATTCTAACAAACTGCTTCCTCGCTCATTTCTTTCTCCTAGACCAAAACCTCCTACAGTATTCCCTTCTTTCCCACTACCGCATTCCAATCACCCATGATTATTGGAATTCCCTCCCCCTTCACATATTTGATTAAGTCTTCAATTTCGGCGTCATCTTACTGCGACGTTGGCATATGCCCTCGTACTAACGTGGTTGGGGCGGGCTTATTTTCTAACCTCATCAAAATAATCCTGTCACTAAACTGTTCGTAATAACTCACACGTTTCCCTACTTTCTTATTCATTAGAAATCCTACACCAGTGACTCCATATAGGCTTTACCTCATTATAATTATCTTTGCTTTGATCAACAGAAAGCAGCTTGTGTGCTAATTATCCTGTGTTCCTCAGACCAGAAATTTTGTGGGTCCTTCCATTTAATTTCACTAATCCCAACAACATCTAACTTTAGTTGTTCCATCTCTCTTTTAAAGTTTTCTAACATACCTATCCTATTCAGACTTCTAACATTCCACGCTCCGACTCGTAGAATGTTTCTATCCATTCTGATGACTCCTCCCTGAGCAGTCCCCTCCCCGCGATCCGATTGGGGGACTATTTTACCTCCGGAATATTTTACCCAGGTAGAAGCCATCATGATATATGTAATTTGAGAGGATTACATGTCCTCGGGATACCCTTTGGGGTCTTTGATGCAGTGGTTTCCTGTTGCCTTCTGCATCCCCATGCCATTGATCATTTCTGATTCATCCGCCTTTAGGGCCCGTTTCCAACCACAAGGGCAAGAGGGTGCCCTGAACCACTCCCCGCTCTTCTGCCCTCCTTTCGGAAGCCGTTGGCAAGCAGTGGGTGACTCCTTATACCAGGAATCTTACAGTCGCCAGAGCCTCGTCCGTGCAAACAGGATGCACCACGTGAAGGAGAGGTTGACATTTTTGATAGACCGTATATCAAATATCAATATTACTGAATTGAAAAAAGTTTGCATCATTAAATACTACCAGATTAATTGTTAAACACTTAAAAAGTAGATATTAAAAAAAATAGATACTGGCTTTGTCAAATGCTACTTTTTCAAAACTAATTTTTTTTTACTCCAAGTTGTTTCCACTATTTCATCTTTGGTTGTTGTAAACAACTGTTAGCTTCGAAATGCATAGGAAGCCCTGTATACTAGCTGACCAGTGTAAAACATTAAAAAAAAAAAAAGATATTTAAAAATTGGCTTTGTGAAAACATCTTTGAAAATAATATTAGCAGTTAAAATATAATCATCGTTTACTTTTTGACCGCATGTGTATTTGACACAAACATCACTATTACTGAATTGTAAAGAGTGGTTATCAGGGTGTTGTACAAAGTACGACCAGTATAATAAAACTGTCATTTCGGGATGAAAACGTGATTAATAGCGGTACGAATTTAAATCTCCGTTTCGGCGCTGCCTATGTACTACTCGCAATAATAAAAAATAAAAGTGTCTCAGTGAACTGGTTCTCTGGTTTCCTATCAGAAAAGTGTTCAGCATGAGGGAAATATTCCAGGGGCGGGAGGATTTAGTATCAAACCGTTATTTGAAAGTTTGCAGTTTGTCTACTGGATCGTCAGGAATGCGTTGACGTAATTCAGGTTGTAGCATGGTCCCGGAATCGTAACGGCTGTCTTATACGCAGGTCCCGGCCTGACATTGAGGTCGGGTGCTAAATAGTCGAGCACACACATTGCGATTTCTTGGGAGTTAGCTGACGTCTTTGCGGCTCATATAGTAGCAACTAGAACTACAGTTGTGTAGCGTAACCTGAGAGGATTCTATATACAAATTACACCGTAAAACTGTATCCTCGTCACTGAAAATTTTGTTTACGTCTTGTGCAAAACAGAATTGATTTATAAAACAAGTTGCATGTGGTGTTAATGGTCATATCCTTTCTCTATCGTTGCTTAAACCTACCTGGTAACTGTACCAAAGCAACGGCACCCCCAGATTAATGGTGGAATTGAAACTATGGAGTGCTCAACCAAGCGTTGCCGTATCATGTCTTCCGAGAAGTTATCCTGTATGCATACTTAATGAACACATTTCAGGTTGATAAAACAACACAGTGGTTGCTTGCATAAATGAGAATACTTCACATCATTCAGAATGTATATGTTACGTTGGGATATATTTATGGCAATTGAAAAATATGTTAATTTGTGGTAATATAAATTTAAATATAGAAGAGGTATATAAAAATGTTTAGACATAAGATATCTATAAAACATAAAATTGTAAGAATATTTCGGGGTATTCAGTGAGTATGTTCTTATAAGATTTATGCGACATTACTAAATTCTATAATTGCAACATGATACAGTGTTTAGAATAATCTGTATAATTGAAATGGAGCACGTACTCACCTGACAATTTTCCCACTCGTCCACTTTCGTATTTCACGAAGTTTTATCTTAAATTCTTTTAGTGTTTCAGCTAAATTGTTGTGCATTTCTCTTCACTTATTCAAGTCCCTGACTGCTTTTCCTACAAAAGACAATTTTGCCGCTCCATATCTCGTGATATTATATGTTGGCTTGTGATCATCATCACCTCTTCCACTCCTAATTCTTCTACCTATAATCATCCAACCCTCATCACTAATATCTGCCTTATTCAACTCCAGCAGTCTCTACACTTGCCTATTTTGTTCCATGAATCCCAGCTTAGCTTTTTTATCATATTACTTACCGATTGTGTTCTGCGGTAATTTCCATAAATAAATATAGCTGTCCTCCTTTGTACCCCTTCCATCTCCTGTATTGGATACCTATTAATCAGATCCTAACCTACCTCACTATATGATAGCAATATTTTGTCCAAGCTTTTGTATTCCAGCTCACTTCCCAAGTAAATATTCTAATCACCCTCTACATGAAATGCTGTATTATTGAATCTTTCCCTACCACCTGCCCGAAGTGTTCTGTCCATTTCAGTTTATCGTCAAATGCAAGATATTTACACCGTTTTTTAACAAGAAGTGACTACATTATAATCGTACAGAATCTTTATTTTTCCGTTCCTAACAAGCTATCTGAAAAATATTCTGTTCGTCTAGCACTGAAGTCAAACTAATCTAGTTTAATTTTCTACCTTATTCGTCTTCCCACGTTTATGAACCGTTATTACTGCTGTAGAATTTTTACGGTCTTTTGTATGACATGTGGTGAGAAGTTATCAGACCACACTCCAGCACCTTGGCCTGTACTCTTATGGACGCTTTAATTGTTCAAATGACTTAAAATTTCCTTCTATCTATAAAAGCGTTCCAATAAATAATGAACGCTGAATTAGATATGTGTTAGGTATTGTGTGAAAAGTATAAAAAATATTTACACGAATGGAATATCTGACTGTTCAGTGATTAGTTCATATTCTTAAAATTCAAATGCTCTATCGGTTGATCTTCGGTATGCTGCATCCAAATGCAGTTCATTTATGCTGACCACAGCTATTACTTCTTTGTTACAGAGCTCTGAGATTTTACGTAAATACAAATCTTCAGTTGATGGGAACAAAATGTCAATGTCTCCTTTGAACACTGAATTGAAGATCTAATTCGCCAACCTATACAAATCCATCGACTGAGATGACGATAGATGAAATCCAAACATATGCAAAAATAACTATAGAACGAAATTCGAATACGAAGCTCAACGGCTATTGGACTTCTACAACCTCTCGCGCTATATTATGAAAGATATCGCTGATTATGGCGCACAAATGTACACAGATTTATTTTTGTTTTGATTAATGTCTCAAAATTTGCTTGGAATACGTTTCGTTCCTACCGACATGAACTTATCAATAACTTAATACTTTCGTATGGGTTGTGGCAGACAACAGCGAAATAAAAATAACGTATTAATATAACTAAACAATGAAATGGATGCAGTGGGGCATAATTTTGTCTTTGATACACCACGTTGCTTCGCTTCGTCCACTTTGGAAATTGGCTCTTTTTACACATAACCTTACATCCTGATATTTCATATTAATTAATAAATTTATGAAGTGAAACCAACCGTTACAGTTATCGGTGAATTTCTTTAGCCGATTTCAGTTTCTTCAAGTGAGTCGCGTCTTCTTAAAATATTAAGTGTGAGCAAAATTTTCGCCAACACCGTTTACGAAGATTAAAAAAAAATGGACTTTGGTGATAAACACTTAATAGCGCTATGTCAGGTGTGATGTTACATTTTGATGATGACAGAAGGGAAACGTGATATAACAACTCACCGCTGTTCGGGGTAATTATGGCGGCAAACTCACAGATGCGCTGAATTTTATCTGCACATCTTGAGGCGTACTTTCAACCGTTGTAGAATTCGTTTATCTTCCTAACGCGGACGTTTGATATTACTTGCTCAGGACTTTGTGCAAAGTTTCTCAATTTCTATTTAGAATCTTAAGTATACAGCATTAATTTTTCATTCCTGATATCAATGTGATAAATTACACACCCTAATACAGCAAGATATTTCTAGCAGCTTACGCTAGATATTTTTTTCATGATGCGTAGGTAAGAGCTTCTTCCGATAGCAAAATGTATGGAATATGTTATTTAAAATTAATCATAAAACAAATAGGTGAACAAACAAAATGAAATGTCTGGCGTAGATCAAGCGATGCAAACAACTACGATAGTGTCCGCTGTCACTTAAGCTCATGTTAAATAGTGGACCATATTAAATGTGAAAAAAGTATTTCTTATTTCAGTTACCATAAACCTTTCGTTATAAAACTATATGATACAAATTTACCAACTACAACAGAAGTTAAATATTAATAACAGTAATAAATAGTAATATAAATTAAAATTATTATTAATAATAATCAATCATAAATATCTCTATAGTAAAATAGTTATTATTTGTTCCAAATAAAAAAAAATTGCTGGTGTTTCTCGCATCCTATTAATTACAACAGTTACCAGATAATTTTCTCTTATTTTTTCTCTTATATAAAAGCTTTAAATACAAAAGGTTCAGTGCAGTATTTCTAATCTAGCAAAGTGTGCTTTTATTTTTTGATAATTTTCATTTATTTACGAGAATGACAAAATTCCTTTTTACTGTACAAATTCAATAAAAATAGAATTATGAGAATCGAAACTTTCCCGGCGTATTGATGTAGGTTACCGAGCCATTGAGGTGAATGCAGTCTTCAGGTTCATGGATGCTGTAAGTGATGCAACTCGAATCATTGAGAATACTGTTCATTCAAATATGTTAAATTTATCTGTTGTCTGAGGTTGCACTGCAAAAATAGTATTGTTAGTCCACTCGAGTGCATAAGAAATATCTAAAAAAAAAAATATGCAAGAAAAATACACAGAAAAAAGTGGGTAGGACCCAAAGAAATTTCGCTACTTGCGCGAGTACATACTGATGAGAAGTAACTTCATTTTTTTTAAAAAATAGTTATAATCATTTCAGTTCAAATATATCAATATGTATTATTAGCTTATGACGGTTTTTTAGTAATAATATAAGCTGATATTAATGTTCTTCATGCGACGTTAATCCAAATATTTTGTGTTCCTTACGACTTTACAATTCGTCGACGTTGAGGTTATTGGAGCCGGGAGAAAATTGGGGACAAATAATTAAATTGAATTCAGCCGTGACGTTTATAAGGAACCAGGCCAGCATTCGACTGGAGTGACTTTGGAGTTACCATCGAAAATCAAAATCTGGATGGCTGGACCTGGCTTTGAACTCACGTCTGACGTCCTTAACCACTGGTTCGGAGTAAACCTATCAAAAACTTTTAAAAAAAGTGAACCGTGCAACTTCAGACAACAGATAAATTTAACATATTTGAATGGACAGTATTCTCAATGATTTGAGTTGCATCACTTACAGCATCCACTTTAATAAAATGAACCTGAAGACTGGACTCAACTCAATGGCTCGGTAACCAACGGCGATACTCCATGATGCCCGAAGGGTTAGTTACAATGACTTCCACCACAGCGCTGCTTGGCTAACCAGGATATTTGAAATACGTGTATAATGCCAGGCAGAGATATAACAAACTATAATGTAACGGTAGCTTAAATTTAAATTGTTTTTATGTTTTGTTTATTTACAACAACTAAATGCAGAAATTCATGTAAGGAGGAAGCGACCGGTGTTTACGCTGTATTCTGTAGCATTTTCTGGAACGAAGTGACAACATGAGCTTTTTTTTTTTTTTTTTTTAAAAACGGAAGATAACAAACAGTGGAATTTATTAAAACTCAGAGAAGGTTTGAACGAAATATATGAATCAAATAAATATTAGTTATTCGTTTTTTAATTAGACTTTAGTTAAAAACTTTTTCATAACATTAAAAAATGCCGTTATCAACAAAAATGATAATGATTAGCCATTATTTGTTTTTCCTCAGAAACTTTTCCAGAACAAATTTCTATTAATACCATATATGATATCCGTCATTTCTGACACGCTTTTAAACGAGTATATTTGATGTTGAATAGTAGGTAGGTACTGTGGGCAATGTGACTAGGGTTGTGTATCTAAAAGTATTTAAAAAAACACTTAATATTTTAAACAATTAATGGGCCCTAGTTATTTCGTATAAAATAAAAACAATATATATTCCTGTTTGATAATTTCAATAACGACGTATGTTTATCTTGGTTTTGTAGCTCATGCTATTGCTCGGGGCATCACACTCGAATAACAAAAACAACTTTCGTGGTGAGACGAAGTCTGGTGCTTCCTTCCTGCTGTGATTCACTGGAGGGGGATTAACAGCTTGGTGCTAGCGAGACATCCGTACACAAAACTTTCAGCGACTGAATTAGTCATCGCTTGAGTGATTCATATGCCACAGTATCTGAGACGGTGGCTTCTGATGTAATCACTAGCAATGCTGCTACCAGAAATAGTTCTGGCTACATAACATGTCTCGCCATATATATTATATATATACTGCTGCAAAGCATTAAGAGTAGTTCAAATATTGTTCATGCCGGCAACAGAAACAACTTCTGCTCGAAGCATGAACTAAATCTGTTAAATTTCTGCATAAGTAAGTTGTGTACGATAACCAAACTGTTTTTTCTACATGATTGGCATAAAATAAATTTGAATTTGGAATCCTTGCCTCAAACGTCCGCCTCTACCGAAATGCGTGGAGATCATTATAACTAATGTCTGATCTAAAATGATAAATTGAACTTACAGTATTTTATTTCGTGTATCCTGTACTACCTTACTGTGCTATAGTCCGTGATGCCAAAAATTACGGGATAATCTCTAATGGAGTGTGGGAGCCTTCTTTAACTTAACGATACTGGTGGATGAGCGATAACGCTCGGGAATGGCATTCGGATGGTCACTAGTTCAAATCTCCGTCTCACAATCCAGATTTTGGTTTTCTATGATTTACTAAAATCACGCCAGGCCAGATCTTACCAAATCTCACCAGAGGCGAGGCGTCCGGAATTCCCGAAAAACAACTCACATAATTAATGGATGTCCCTCAGGAGATAACGAGATCACATGACCTACGCAAGCCAGTATAGCGCCGCAGAGCTCGTCCCCACAGCCGACAGCCTCACCTGTCAAGAGGTGTTGAATTCTTCCTCGGGCCAGCCTCATACTGTCGAGACGAAGTGGTGAGACCATGCTGCACCACATCAGAGTGCTCCTGCTCCGAAAAAAACTCTATACTCTTCCCACTGTAATAGGGCATACGCTCGGAAAATCAGAGAGCTCTGCCCGCGAAAATTCTTGGACCTGGTAGGCTAAACAGATTAACAAAACATCCAAAAGTTTTACTAATGCTGGCGAGCGCCTCTATTGGCTGGATCCTCTCCACCCCTATTCGAGCATGTCTATATACTAGGAGTTTGCACGGTCGCCCGTCAGATCGAGTTCCGAGTTGGCATCCGCTGAGTCAAGATGTGCGATGAGGAAAGTGCTCGCCGCACTGTCGCGCCAGGCGAGCGGAGTGCCCCAGCGCACTCGGCTTTGCCGGCGACAGCAGCGGCCACGTTGACGACCCGGCTAACGGAAACGGACTTGGCAACGGATATGAATCGGACGGCTACGCAACATGGTACGACGACCAGGCAACCGAACTTGGATTCGAATATGGATACAGCTGACACCGTTCACACAACGCAAACGACAACCGAGCCTACCCACGGACTCGACTCCCGTGCAACTAAGCGGTGCACCTCACCGCTCCTCGGTGGTAAAGCGAAGATGTCGAGGAGTGAGAAGAGAGCCAGCCATAGTAAACTCAGCATCCCTGTGTCGCAGCTCGCCACGACCAGCAAAGACAAAAAGGCGGTAAAGAAGAAAATCATCGGTGCCTTCAGTTTCCCAGAACCATCCGGGACACTTCAGTTTCGTGGAACATCCACGAACAAAAACCGAAAAACGAGCTCAGCTGGAGATAAACCGGACGGCGAAGGGTTCACGCAGGCGCGTCGCACCAGCAAGCCTCCACCGACCCTAGACCCCAGCAGAATAGAACTCAGAAACCAATATGACGCGCTGTACCAGGAAGGACCGAAGCAGCAGCAGCAGAAACAACAGCAGTTGCAGCAGCAGCAAACACGGCCACAGCAGCAGCAGCAACAACAGCAGCGGCAGCAACAACAGCAGTTGTAGCAGCAGCAAACACGGCCACAGCAGCCGCAGCAGCAACAGCATATACAACAACAGCAGCAGCAACAACAGCAGTAGCAAATATGGCCGCAGCAGCAGCAGCAACAACAGCAGCTGCAGCAACAACAGCAGCCGCAGCAGCAACAGCATATACAACAACAACAGCAGCAGGGACAACAGCAGCAATCAAAGCATTTGATTCCTCCTATTGTGGTACAATTTCAAAACAGTTATAAGGAACTGTACCAAATGATCAAAGGCATTCTGGAAAATCAACCCTTCCAAGCGAAGTCGGCCGGAGGCGACAAGGTCAAGCTAACCTTCAGTTCGACCGACCATTACCTTAAGGTGACCGCAGCGTTGCAGAGGAAGGGCATACCCTATTATACCTTCCCTTCTGCTGCTGAGAAGATACTGAAGGTCGTCCTCCGTGGGATGCCCTCAACATTACCAACAGATGACATCAAGGAAGAGCTTGAAGATCTCGGACTTGACATACGCACAGTGGCCCAGCTGAAGAGACCTGGCACTTCAGACATTATGCCACTCTTTTTGGTGGTCATGCCTGACAGGCCCCAAAATAGAAAAATCTTTCAACTGGAATCTCTTATGTCACTGCGCATCTCTGTTGAAAAACTGAGATCCTCCAATGGCCCAGTTCCATGTTTCAATTGCCAGGCGCTAGGACATATCACCCGCCATTGCAACATGCCCTCAAAGTGTGTAAAGTGTGCAGGAGCACATTTATCAAATGACTGCACTCAAAAGAAGGGGGAGGGCAGTCCCAAATGTGCAAATTGCGGTGGTCAGCATGTGGCCAGCTATAAAGGCTGCATGGCCTTCAAACGGGCAAGGGACAGGCAGCGTGGGGTCGCTGCAGAACAGGCTGCCAACGCGCAAAAGCAGCGTGAGGAAAAGAAAAGACAGGATTACGGGAACACCCAGCCACCGGCTGACAAACCCACCACAGAACGGAACCAACCACGACGAGGCGACAATAAAGCAACCTTCACGACATCTCAGAACTCACCCAAGACATCTCAGAAGCCACCTAAGCGCCAAATCCCGCAGGAAAAGGCACAAGGTCCAAATAAGAAGAAAAACAACACCAAACCGTCAAAGAAAACAACTCCAATGACCTCCTACGCGGAGGCATCTACTAGCCAGTCGCGAGACACTACAGAACCACTGCCACAAGCGGCAGAAACTCAAGGCTTGCCCACTCAAGCAAGGCAAAACCACCATCAGCACTATCCACTCCCCACACTAAGCAACTAGGGAGGAGCAGCTATGGATCGTCTGTTCGACATTGTTGGGTCACTTCTGACAATGTTAACGACACTACTGACAAAGTTCGATCAACTGGCCACGGACATTAAATCCGCAATAACGACGGCTCACCGAGCTGTCTTTCCACAGAATTCCCACGCCAGTCATGGACAGAGTTAACATAGATGGCATATAAATATGCATATGGAATGCCGACGGCATTTTCCAACAACTCGGTGAGTTTCGGCAATTCCTACGGGAAGATAACGTAGACATATGTCTAGTAGCCGAAACTCACTTAAAACCTGATCTTAGAGCAACGGTAGCCAACTACCTGTCCTACCGTCGTGACAGACTCACTGCGGGAGGAGGAGTGGCCATATACATTAAAAGAGGCATCCCTCACCACACGGTACACACTCCACCACTGCAAATAATCGAAGCAACAGCAATCGAAATGGCAACCACATCGGGACCGGTCACCGTCGTCTCAGCATACAGACCGCCACGAAGAGCACCAATTGAAGATGATATCCGCCAGCTGCTCACCCTTAGGGGTAAGCTCATCATTGGAGGCGACTTCAATGCAAAACATCCTGCATGGAAGTCAAGAGTCAGCAATCCAGCGGGAAACCAGCTATACAGAATGAGTACCAGGAACAATCTCCAGGTCTGGGGCCCGGACTAGCCGACCCACCACCCCTGGAGCGGCAGCCGTCCTGATGTCCTTGACATAGTAATCACCCGAGGCATCGCTGGATTCGTCTCAGCAACCACCATGAACAGGCTCTCATCAGACCACTCTCCAGTCATGATGACCATCGACGTTGGATCATGGAGACGAATTGTTCCAAATGAATTTAATTATAACCGTACAAACTGGGAACGGTTCCGCGAAGAAGTCTCAGAATCCATCCAGCGCCTGCGCCCACTGGACGAGAGGCAAATTGAGGCGGCTATAAAACAAGTCTCATCTGTCATCCTTGACGCAGCGAATTCTGCGACGCCTCCTCCCGCGACAAGACAACAGTCACGTCAATTACCGCCAAATCTGTTGGCTCAGATTAGACACAAGAACAGAGTGGCTAAGGAGTGGAGGCTTACGAGACAGCCCAACACCAGGAGCCTCCTAAATCGCCTGCAGCGTGAGCTGAAGGTCAGTCTCCAGGAACACCGCAACAGAGAATGGGCCGCTCGCCTGGCGTCGCTGAACGTGACCGACGGTAATCTGGGGGTGGAGACCCACCGGTTCATCAAGAAGCGCACAAGAATGCCCCCGCTACATGGCGAGAGGGGACTAGTCTTCAGCGACAAAGACAAGGCCAATGCCCTCACCGACCACTTTGATAAACGGTTTCGGCCTGAGCAGGACGACGACGAGGAAGAATCTGCGGATATTCGCAGAAGACTGCGGCGCTTCCTCGCCGCTGATGACGACGGCTACCAGATCGACGAGGTCTCTGCAGAAGAAGTTCGCCGAATCATCTCCAGATTAAACATCAAAAAGGCACCTGGAAATGATAACCTGGGAAATAGGCTGCTGAAAAACCTTCCAGCTCCAGCAATAGAACGCATAACCGAGCTGTTCAACTGTATATTACGCACTCAACACTACACCCGATGCTGGAAGCAGGCAACGGTGATCGGAGTACATAAGCCAGGGAAGAACGGCACTTTCCCCCAAAACTACAGGTCCATAAGCCTCCTCCCATCACTAAGCAAGGACTTTGAGAGGCTCCTTCTCAAGAAGATGGAAGAACACATCCGCAGAGAGAACATCATCCCGGAGTTCCAGTTTGGTTTCCAGAGGGGCCACTCCGCCACCCAGCAGATCATACGCATAGTCGAGCGCGCCACCTCTGCATTCAACCACCGGAGCTATTGTCCGCTAGTTCTACTAGATGTGGCACGAGCATTTGACTCCGTTTGGCACAGCGGATTACTTTATAAGCTTTACAACCAGGGACTCCCCGGCCCGCTTGTGAAGCTAATAAGCAGTTACATCACTGGAAGATCCTTCAGAGTGAGAGTTGGGAATGATCTATCTTCTCGCCACCCAATCAATGCAGGTGTGCCGCAAGGGTCAGTACTAGGGCCGGTACTGTACAACCTGTATACTGCCGACATCCCTGCTCCAGCAACGGTTCGCACAGCCCTATACGCGGATGACACGTCCTTCTTCAGCGCGCATAGATGTAAAGCTGCTGCCATTCGCCGTCTACAACAAGTACTTCAACAAACTGAAGCCTGGGCCAGGCGGTGGAGGATTACCATAAACTCGACCAAGACCCAAGCAATAATGCTGACGAGACGTCTGGGGAAACGTGATTGCCAGCGCAACCAGACAACAAAACTACGACTTCACGGAGAGGACATCGAGTGGTCAACCACTGTAAAATACCTTGGTGTGACGCTTGACTCCAGGCTCACATGGAAGCGTCACATTGAGGAGACCCGACTCAAAGCCGCAACGAGGCTGAGGGAGCTGTACCCTATTCTAAATACGGACAGTGCACTGGCAGCCAATACCGGAGTAAGCGTATATTGCAGCCTGATAAGACCGGTAATTGAGTACGCGTGTCCCGTATGGGGCTACGCCTCCAGGTCCGCGATAAAAAATGCTGCAGACCATGCAGAATCGAGTGCTTCGGCGAGCACTACATTTGCCTCCCCGGTTTCCCACAGCTGACCTGCACGAAGCCGCAGGTATTCCGATGCTCGAAGAAAGAATCGCACAGATTACAAGATCTTTTTACCGAGCATCCAGAAACTCAAACAATCCCTCAATTGCCAACTTAGGGCAATACTACACATTGTACGACAAGCACAAGAGACCGCTGTCTGTATTGACATAAAACTAAAAATAGATCCGAGCAAACCAAAAGACACATCAAAAGTAATGGAACTGACCTTTTAACGTTTGAAGGAAGTGTCAACAGACAAACACTTCGCAATAAACTGCTTAAGAAGATAAAGCAGTAAATGCTCTGGACGACGACGGTCGCCCGTCATTTGCTAGCGGCGCTTGTCCAGGTGTTTCCGAAACGTGCCCAAATGTAGAGCGAACCTTAGCTATTGATAATGGGCAATAAATCCATTGCCTTCCCAGGCCAGGTAGAATGCTTAGTAACCCACCGAACGTGTAAATCTAGGCTCGTTTTGTCTCATCACGAAGTACTCTCAGTTTGAATCATAGCGCACTGCTAAAATCTCGCAGACGCTATACGAACACTCGGTACTTAATACCACTTACATACTGTACGTATATATCACCGAGATGGAAAGAGGCCGTTTTCGGCCTCCTACCTATCATTCGGGAGGACGAGGGTCAAACCTTGTTCGGCCACCCAGGTTGAGGTTTACCGTGGTTTCCCTCAACCACTCTAGGCGAATGCTGGGATGGTTCCCTACAAGGCCACGGCCGACCTTCCATCCCCCTTCCCTCCCCGTAGAGTAGTTGGCTGAAAAGAGTATTCGCGACTCTCCAGCAGCCCGCCTCCCAGCCTTCAGCTGGGAGGAATGAAATAGCAAAAAAAAAAAAAAAATACGTATACATTTTTACAGTATTCAGTAATGATCCTACACTACAGTATTCAGTAATCTTTATATGTAAAGATGAATGTATGTTTGTTTGTTTGTTAGTTCGTTTGTTCTTCATACAAATCCACAGTTGTCATCCGATCTCGATGAAACTTTGCACACTTATCCTTTGAAACAAGGAGAAAAATACTGTCTACATTTGGTTGAAACATTATCTGTATAAATAACACATGTTGTCTCCTAACTTCGAAATACGGCGATAGACAGACACGTTGGATATGGACGTCTCCGTACCGTCTTTCCGTGTAGTGGACTAGCAGCTAAGTGGTTAAAGCGCTCGCTTACGAACGTCATGGTCTTCGGTTCAAATCTCCGTGGAGACTAAGATTTTTAAAAATTGTTTTTCATCGTAAGAGTTAGGCCTGGGCCGTAGGTTATTCGAATTGAATGTTAAACTGTAGATATTAGAAAGTTAGGGGTGCAATGCGGGGCAAATCGAAGGTAGTCTTGCAATGTTGTAGGTGTACACTTTTTTACGTTATAATGATCCCTCAGGTGTTGTTCATAGTCAGCGTGTGAGTGTGAACCACAGTAATATTATTATAAATACGGAAGTAAGTCTCTGTGTTTTTGTTACGTTTTGACGACTAAATGGCTATATCGTTGTGATGGAATTTTATAAGGATATCTGTATGAAGGGCACAGGATATTTTTTCCAGAATGATTAACAGTTGTAGTCACGAAATTTTGAGACCTTGTCGAATGGTGATAGAAATATGTTGGAAATTGATTATCTTCAAGAGACAGGTTCTACGGTATAATGATAGCTTTCCTGTCATATTATTCCGACTCGATATTGTTTGGGACCAATCCTTCGTTACCAACAACTTTCTATATTTAATTCTGGCAAAAAAATTCTTAATCCACGCGTACGAAGTCGCGGGTACGAGCTAGTAATATATAATTCTCACTCACGTGAAAAATTAAAAATAAACATATTTTCGTGTTTTATTCTTATGACAGCTATTATTACAATTACTAGCGATTTAATTTACATAAATATCAAATTAATTGTGAATATTGGAATTACTCGCAAAATAAAGACAATCAGTTATTTAGCACGATATCCAAATATTATGTATATCTTAACGACGAAAAGTGTCATAGAAATTAAGAAATATAAACGTTCAGAAGAATCTGTTCATGTTTCAACTGGCTGCCCGCCGTTGCATTGGCGGTAGTAGCAAACCATTAATTCTTTTATTCGGAGTATTATGGTACATAAAAAAACTTTTCAGTTGTCTCTAAACAGTCTTATTTCACATTATGATTTGGGTTCCATGTTTATTTACTTTCAATACATGAATTCTAACTGAGCAGGAATAAAGTATCAGGTTAAAATAAGGTGAGATCGATACATGGAGAGGATTAAATTTAGGCTAACATTCTATTCATGTTGGATCATTATTCCTCGATTTATCTGTTTGAAAAAAAATGAGCTTAGAGAGCAAAATAGCAGATAAAAACCAAGAAAAATAATGAAAATTGCTTCAGGTATTTCAAAATTACCTGAAATATCGAAATCGAAAATTTCGCGAGGTAATATTTAATACACGGAAAACGGAAAAAAGATATGACGCAAAACAGCCCCGACCTTCAGCGATGAACGCGTGGCGTTGTTGACGCGAACTTTTGATTAACCCCGAACATGCCATGCAGTACCAGCTTGACGCAGTTGGCGTCAGCCAATCACAGCTAGATCAGTGACCAATAGCGTTCGTCCGCGATGCCGTGCCCCCGTTTTAAATCCATTCACAAACAGTGCAGATAGTGTCGACGTTAGCACGTCAACGCTACTGCGCATTTACGTCGTCAGATGTTATATCTACTGTGTAGTAGTGGAGGTGATTATACCAGGAGCGAATCACTTCACATATAACCTTCGACAGTTAACCTTCAAGTCACTGATTGCAATAGATCATTTTCAATCATGCAAGGTACCTGTACACATTCCTTAGCTACTACATTATAGCGAACTCTTAGAAGTTTCAAATTTTGTTTATTCTTTATAATTCTTCCATATTCATACATTTATGAACCTATATTAAGTCACAAATATTATTAGTACCACTGGTGCGGTTTTCATTCTGTTTCATGTTTGTCATGTGGTTAATGTCAATAGAAAATTTTCAATTTTCTCTGTCGTCAGAACATAATATCTCTTTTAACGTCTTTTTAGATTATAAATAATTAATGTCCTCTTTGCCTTATTATGAAAGATCTTTAAGTGTAAACAGATTCTCACAAACACCTGACCAATTGAAGTTACTTTCCTACTAGCTTATTCGATTTTCTTCCCTGACCATCAGTCTGAAGATTGGCTAATATCAGATCTTCATTATTTCATTTTCTCCGCTTTCATTGTAATCTGTTCATAACTTTTGAATTCTTAATGTTCTAAAATTTGTTTTGTATACCGCTTCCATGGTTTCCCAAATCACTCCAGGCAAATGCCGGGATGCTTCCAAAAAAAAAAAAAAAAAAAAAAAAAAAAAAAAATATATATATATATATATATATATATATATATATATATATATATATATATATATACCGCTTTTCTATTACCACAAAAACTGCGTATGTTTTCACATTCCTCTCCACTCTATTTCTTTATAATTAATTTTAAGACTGGTGTAGCCTCGTTTTTTTCTAACACCAATCTCATCTTCTGTATACGTTCAACTTTCCGTTCCATCCGATGGAGGACTGTAACAAAACAGAGGATTCGATAATCTTCACATTTGGGGACTAGAATACTTTTCACAAAATTTTTGGAGAGCTTTTCTTCTTGATATATGATTGATATGAAATTTTAAAAAACCGTATTTAATTTTTGTTCCTCCTGCTTTAAGAAGGAAAGGTAAAAATGTTTTCAATGTCGGAGCTTTACAGTTTTCCAGGCTTTTCAGTGCTGTTTAAAACTCTTGCTTCATCCTGGGCTGGTCTCAATTATCATCACCAACTTTATATTTTATAGCAGTTTTACTGCTCAGTGTGATACTTATCTCCAGTCAGAAACAGGCAGCACTCAGATATATGTTACGCAGGATGAACCAAATACCACTCACTAAGCTCAACTATAACAAGGAACTAAACAGCATAACACACATAGCTGTGAACAATGGATACAACAGTAACACAGTAAAAAAGTTCAACCAAAAAATCAGAAAACAAACAAACAACAACATAAATCAAACACCCAATGACCACCACATAAAACTACAAACCATCACACAAAAAGACAAACAAACATTGGTACACAATGACATATCAAAACACAAACAAGATAGCGAACGTCTTTAGAAAATTGGGAATAAAAATAGCATTTAGAACCAAAAACACTATCCAAAAACAGCTTGACAGAAGTACATTTACAAACAAATACCACCAATCTGGAATATACCAGTTAACATGCCAACAGTGTGACACTGTATACATAGGGCATATAGCCAGGAAATTTGAAACCAGATACAAGGAACACCTGAGAGCTCTCAGATGTACCAACCATTCAACATTCGCCGAACACTTGTTACAACACAATCATTCACACACCAATATACAAACAGATATGCAAATACTAAAGATTAATAATCACAACAAACACTTTCAGGAAAACCTTCACATACAAAAAGCAATCAATAATGGTAAAAAAGTTATGAATGAATATATACACCTAACAAACCAAACCTTGATCAAAACACTAAAACAGGAATAAATAGCACACATCCTATAATCAAACATACCGCCACAGAACAGACACAGCTAATGACCGCAGATTCAAAATAACAAAATAACACAATCTTTGGCTCACGACTTTTAGATGTCAACAACAAACTTTATATACAGTTCGTGGCCGGGGAAACTACCTAAAATGCAGCATACACAAACTTTGGACAGTAGTGATAGTGCGAATAGTGTAGCTGGTATGGAAACACGAACTTGAGCGTGTTAATGCATATATAAAAACTGTAAGTACCTACTTAATATTTTCAGAATACTGTACAAAATCAAACAACATCATTGTATATATGTTTATCTAGGGCACTGAAGATGCCTTGAATAAAGGCGAAACGCGTATACCATCAAAAGCATTTGTTTAGTTGCAAGTCAGAAACAACCCACAAAACACTTATAAGTACTGTTTCTAACTCCTTGCTTATTTTTTATTCCGAAGAGGGTTTTGACAAAGCTATATGTATTTTAAAATTTCAAGTTTTTCATGTTTATATAAACTTCTAACTTTTTCAGTATGACTTTCTTCCATTTTAATCGCCTCGCTATTGATCTTGATTCTCTAGCTTTTGTATTTTATTTGATTTTCTTCCGCACTTCTTTTGTCCTTCATTTCAAATAAATATACCTGCAATCTGTTTTTTCTTATTTTGTCTCGTCGGTTTCGTTTTTATCAGGCATATCTCTGGGATTTTAGCTGAAAGATAGGGAAAAGAAAGGAAAACTAAAGGCCAGAAGATAGAACTACACTTTGAACTAGGCATGGGCAAAGTATATCGATTTATCGATATTTTTCTTAAAATAATCGATTTATACGTCGATATTTTTACTCTCACGGTACGGTAATACATCAAAAATCGGTATTTTATTGGTATCATCTTTAAATACAATTTCGATATTTTTTGTGTGAACGCAATTCAGCATCCAATTTTAATATATTACATATATACTGGAGACGTACATATCTGATCTGAAAGCATCTTAAAAAAGTAAATTCATCGTAATTTAACAGCTTTTCATTAACGGTTGTCAATATATTTCAAAGTTAACGGTTATCTTTCTAATTGAAGAATATTGATTAATTATCCTTGCTGCGACATTGAGGGTTGACGTAAATTAACAGCTTCAGTTTTCAACTGGTCTTTTCATTGATGAATAATGCGTCAACGAAATACTTGATATGCCAAGCCTCTTCTGTGTAGTCCAAAAGAGTGGCTTTTGCAGTTAACTTGGCGGCACCGGAGCAGATTTAAGGGCAAACATAAAACAGTGAGTCATTTTTAAGTCTAAATCAGACGAATACTGGTTTGTAGAAAATAGATAAATTAATAAAATTTACCTTAATTTCTGCAGGTTTCTTTAATTTTCTTATATATATTTTTAGATATTTACTGGCTTTAGAAAAAAATATCGTTATATCGATACTGTTTGTAAATATTGATACTGTTTGTAAATATCGATGCTATATTTATCGATATATTGTTTCATTTGACCATCCCTGCTTTGGCCAAGAATTATCACTAACGCCGTTGCGCTGTTTCGCTTCAAATCGTGCTGTAGTGGTAGAAGTTAACCTTGCTCCGCTGAAGCTTTTCTTTTATGTGATTGCATATGTCCCAACAGGTCCTCACAGGTACCTGCAAGAACATGTCGCAACGGAAGCTAATATCTTACGGTCACGGTCAATACCGTAGGGCGTAAGTGTTTTGGTTAGCGTTTGAAAGAGGACGCGATAACTGAGCGACGCTGACCACTGCGTTGGAAGCAGAAACATCCACTCCACTGTTAAATTCCTTCGGAAAACACTTGTCTGTTATTTATCAATACTGTCTCATCAACCAACATAAAATGCCGACCAGAGGAGACGTGTATCTTCGAAACTTGCGACAAATGATACTTTAAAGAAAATTAACTAGTGGTTTTCTGCTAACAAATCAATGTAGAAAAAGACACAGTTACTTCAATTTGTTATAAAAAATAAAACATAGGACAGCTATAACGTGATATCGGAAGGAAAAGCCGTCAATGAAAGCAGTTTTACAAAATTTTTGGTTGTATATATAGATAACAATTTTAACTGGAAACAACATATTCAGCAACTTCTTAAAAAACTGAATTCTGCAACATTTTCACTCAGGGTGATTTCTGGAATAGCTGTTATAGAAACAAGAAAGTTAGTTTTTTTTTTTGCATATTTTCCTGATCACTAAAGCACCTCATTCTGGGGAAATTCTTCACAAACGCAGAGGGTATTTAAATCACAAAAGCGAGCTCTAAGAATTATTTGTGGAGCAAGCCCACGGACGTCGTGTAGAAATCTAGGTG
Organism: Vandiemenella viatica; assembly: GCA_031002005.1. Classification (NCBI taxonomy): domain Eukaryota; kingdom Metazoa; phylum Arthropoda; class Insecta; order Orthoptera; family Morabidae; genus Vandiemenella; species Vandiemenella viatica. Next base: position 158,864,983 of record JARYHS010009186.1, read on the forward strand.
TATTTACAATGCCAGCACAGCATGTATGCCCTATATCTCCTGCTATCATTTGTAGATGATAATTCAGAACACTTCAATCTTAATGTTGACATTAATAACAATAATATCAGGATTAAGTATAACATTCACACGGATTACAAGTCACTGTCAATTGTACAGAAGTGGATAACATTTACTGGAGCTTCCTTATTCAATGTCTTACCACAAGAAATGAAACGTTATCTACGAAAACCTAACTACTTTAAATCCAAAGTGAAAGAGTGTTTGTTTAGGAACCTACTCCGTGAAAGAATTTCCTTCTTTTAATTTAGTAACTAAGAATGACTGAGAAAATACTATATATTTTGTGTATGGAAGGGTAAAGTGACTAAGTTGATATATGACTTTTCTTTATATCAAAACTGTTGAAAAATGTAGTAATTACATTGTCTGTAAATTTCGGTCATGTATAATAACTAACATGGGACAGTATGTATTTACAAATTACAGTGGTAATTTATTATACTAACAGGTTTCCAAGTAATTGACTGGTCATCAGTTGTTGGTAATATTATTGATATTGTTAGTAAATGTATGTACTTTGCCACATGTATTGTAACTAACATGATAATATGTATTTGCAGATTACAGAGGAATCTTATAATACTAATGGGTCTGTAAGGAATTAACTGATTATGAGATGCTGGTAATATTATTGGTATTATTAATAAGTGTATGTACTGTTCCACATCCCCGAGACTATTCTCACATGGGATCAAAGCGAACATATCTGTCTATCTATCTATCCGTATTGTACCCTCACTCAAGTCACAATAAATAAATTATATTTGGCGCCATAGTAATAAATACATATAATCTGAAAAGTAAAGTGATATTTAACTGAAATTAATGAATGTGGGTGAACGAATTACATTTATTTAAGTGCTTTTGATTGAATAAATCTGTAACTGCGATTCACATATGAGGTAATAAAACAAATTAAAATATGCATTGAAAATAATGATCACAGAACAATAACTTATTGCTACCTGAATCATACACCGCTATGAGTCATGAGTTTAACATTTCTTTATCTCTAAAGATGTTAGCTGAAATGAACGAAGAATGTTCGTTAATTGAGAGAAAACGCATTTCGTTTCTACGGTTTGATGACTGATGATATTACTATTTGATGACAGCGAATATTTGGGACGGAAAGGGGGGGTATAATTCCAGAATGCAGTCGCTGTTTGCCGACAGGCCCCTTCGGACATGCCGGTCACGTAGTCAGCGCAGGAAGGTATGTCTAAATGTCGAAATCAAGATGTCGAGCCCTCAAGACAAGAACTGAGGATCAAATACGAGAACTATTTTTCTCATTATGAATTCAGCACAAGTGTGATGATTGAAACAAGAACAATGAAAAGGATTTTGGACGCTTCGTCCCACAAGGAGTTGTCCTACGAAAAGAGTGAGAAACCGAGTGTGGTAGGTGAACGGTTAACGTTCTGGCCTCGCATTCGGGAGGACGCGGGTTCGAATCCCCGTCCGGACATCCAGATTTGGGTTTTCCATGGTTTCCCCAAATTACTCCAGGCGAATGCCGGGATGCTTCCTTCAAAAAAAAGGTCATGGCCGAATTCCTTCCCGTTCCTTGTCTCCAGACCCATCCCGCCTCTAATGACCTTAGCCGTCGACGAGGCGTAAAGCATTATGAAAAATAACCCAAAAATCTGTTTCTACTCGAAGTCATCACCAAAAATTAACTCCGGTACTGCTCTCTCAATGCAGCAAAACTTGGTTCTGCTCTGACTGACTGCAAGATAGTCCGCCCTCCACCCTAAAACATGTAAAGTCAATCAAGAGTCACTTGCTTCTTATCCTGTTTTCAAGCGTCATTCGGACCATAATGCCCTTCTACTCCAGGCTTGAGCATTGCGTTGTATCCTTTGCCGATGGCTTGACCATTAAAATTGGCTTATCAAGCACCTCGGTTCTCCTCTAATGTACCTTTCACACTTACATACAATGGAACATATTTACTGTCACAATTGTTCCTTCTGCACTGCACATGTTAGAAATTATATATTTCATGTAAATACGAATATACCTAAGACGCACAGGCTTCGTCAATACAACATTGTACCTCTTTTGTAGGCATTTTTTATTTTATTTTCATAACACGCTGTTGGAAGTGGCAAGAAACGGACGCTGCATGCGTCACAAGACGATTCCTCGTGCGCTGAATACGAAATGTTTAGAACCAGTTGCAATCGGTACCAGTTCTCTGACGCACTCCAACCGGTTACATCGCACGGCCCCGTTCGACCTTGACGGGAATCCCTACTGAGAAACAAAGTGTATAGCCAAGTAATAATGATTAGTACCCAGAATAACAGGTCGTTTCTTGAGACGGATAGACCGGGTTATACGGAGAACGGAAACAGAAGCCCCTCTTCATTTGAGTAGCTTTCCGCTGGCAAGCGCTTATGTTAATACTCTGAAGACAATAGTATTGTTGGGTTTGGAGCCATTTTTTTCCGTCGATACATCTTTAGATTAGGCTCTATACTAAGGGACACTCTAAAATCCAGCGATGCAAAAAATTGGAATTTACATTATTTTGGAATGTTAACTGCGAGATTATGACCAACATCAAAAATACAAATACACCATTCGATATCCGAAGGACTGAAGAATTCATTACTTCGGAAACGGACCACTATCCTTCGCAAGCACAGGATGAGGATTTCCTACCACCTGTCTATAACTTCTGAGTTGGTAAAGTTATTGTGGTAGTTACGGTTTCTGTCGACAGCTATCCTTAAGATCTGAGGATTTCATGCACAAGCCATTAGTGTCGTTTTTCTAATTTTATTTTTTAATTGCTTAACGTCTCTTAACAGCGAGGTCTTTAGAGACGGAAAGGATGGGGGGCAAGGAATGGGAAGGAATTCGGCCATGGCCTTTTAAAGGAAGTATCCCGGCATTTGCCTGGAGTGATTTGGGAAACCATGGAAAACCCAAATCTGGATGCCCGGACGGGGATTCGAACCGCCGTCCTCCCGAATGTGAGGCCAGAACGCTAACCGTTACACCACCACGCTCGGTATTTGTGTCGTGTTATTGTATGAAGATGGTAGAGGACTGAAGTGAAAACTAAAAAGTCAAGTAAAAAATACAAAAATCATATACGGTTCGTAAAAGCGTCTTTATCCTAAAACAGTGATACCAATGAAACCAAATATGACGATTTGAATGGTGTCAAGAAATTTATCGTAAGGGGGGGGGGGGGGGATTTTGTGCGCCATGTCGACTACTGTTCGTCCCTCTGAACAGATCTTCGTACAACATGTCAGTCGATATTCTACACTCCCTCGTTTTAGTATGAAAAAACACAGACTGCAATAATAAACATTTAACGTTACTCTGTGGACATTTATTGGAAAAGATTTCTTACAATTTCAAAACGTCTCACAATATAGCAAAAGAAGGCTCCACTCTACATTCTGCGTTATCATATTGCACATCTTTATTATATTCCACACATAAAAAAATACACACATTATAAACTGCAGCAATCCTCGTGTCTACCCTCCGACTTACGGAATCATGCGGCCCGAGATGAAAAAGATTATAAGTCATATCTTTTGCGAGCAGCTGGCAACTCTGCTCAAGTATAGATAGAGCCTCCCTGATAATCATCCATGCTGTCTGAAAGTTTAATCCGTATAAAAAGTATTGGAGGTAATCACCTTTTTGTATTAATATCTGGAACGGTCAAACACTAAATAACTGCTGTTGGTTACTCTACTTGTGGAATATCGTATATGCTCCATATATTGTACATACATTCTTTTCTTGAGTTACCGACATATAAAATTGCGATTTGGCACCAGATATGAATGTTATATCCTTGAAGAGAGCAAATGTAAATAAATTAATAATTAATTAATTAAAATCCTGTTAGAGTACAAATTGCATTCCACATAAAATATTTTTTAAAACAAAATGATACTGCACTATTAACCAGTGGATAACCTGCAAATTCCTATAATTTACGAGTTCCCAATTGAAAGGTAACTCGAGACGATGCTTTTAAATTCATCCTGTGGGGTATATGAGGAGGTTAACCTGTATTATTTTTTTAATTATTTTTCACTTTTTCACTCCACAAATTTTTATCTCGTTAGGACCATCAGTCGTCAGACGTTCGTGGCTGTAGGAGGACGTGGGTTCAAATCCCCGACCGACCATGCTTTCTTCGGTTTTCTATGGTTTCCGGAAGCGACTTTAGGTTAATGCCGGGGTTGTTCCTTCAAAGGACAACGTCGGATTTCCGTGTCCCACAATGCTCTAACGACCTCGAGAAATCCCAAAGCAAAAAATTAAATCCAATGTAGATTTTTCTTTACTCTGTTTATGGTAACGTGGGCTCTCCAGATGTCTTGCTGACTCTAAAAACTATTCTATTCAGCATTGTTTACAGCTGATGTGAATACATCGTCAAACATTAGGACAGCATTGATGGCCGGCATCCTTCGGAAATGACGACGAAATGTAGCGCCATTCCTCAAGGACGGACGTGATGCGTTTGTAAATAGCACCCAGTCCAAGCAGAACTTACCAGGTCCTGAGTTGGAACGCTGTTATTTACAACTTCTGTTTCTATTTCTTTCTCTCGTATTTGTGTTTGTGTGTATGTTCTTTTTTTTTTTTTTTTTTTTTTTTGTGATTTTTGTACGTGTGGTTATATTTTTGTGCGCAGATTGTGTGTGTGGTTTTTCAGTAAGTTTGTTTTTTTATGGTGGTTTTTTCGTATGTATCTTTTTTAGTGTTTGTGTGTTTGTTAGTGAGGGGAGGAGGGGAGCAGCAAATGACAAGAGGTCGTTTTTGAGGCAGAGAACAATTTGTCTCACTTCATCTCTAGAAACCAGACATCACACGTCAGTTATCATTACTTAACAGCCAAAACTTCGCCAGACATGCGCTAATACTAGCTAACGACGTGTAGGCTACTTGTAGACTCCGTTACTGCCGTTCTAAACGAGTTAAAATTTATTGCTGGCTACTGGTATGTGGTAGATCCTAATTGTACCGATACCCTGTAGAACCGTCTTAACGGAATTTTATAACCTCTTACTAATTCGTTTGTATCCACCGCCAGCTAACGTACTGATTTACATGGCTCCATTATAGACTTATTTACTACCTTTAAAACGTTCCTTCATCTCACCTTTACGAACAAATGTAATCTCGCCAAATTAAAGGCGTTACAACTAAATACTAAGCTTAATAAAAAAAAATGTTTGATGCAATCCTATATTTATTCTTATCTTTGTCTAATCTCTTCTAGCTCTTACCCATTCTTGTTTAATTCCGTTCTGTCCCTTTTCGAATGTCCCCGCACTAAAAATTAACCAAACTCATACGTCCTAGTATTTGAAAAATTATCTGATTCTAGAACTTCGTTCATCTGTATTCCCCCAGTTTCGTTAACCTGCAGTGTAAATGCCCAATTCAACGCTGCCAGCCCAATTTTACTAATGTCAGTCTGCTGTTATTAATTTTGTAGATGTTGCCAACGACCAACTCTCTTAATTTTGATCTTCCAAGTCTGTTGGGAGTTGCGGTAACGTTCGAACTTGTCATTAGGCAGTACGTGGGTTTAAATCCCGCCCGATCATCAAGATTTCAATTTTACATGCTTTTCTGAAATCATTCCAGACAATTGCCGATATGGTTCCTTCAAAAGGTCTTAGCCGAATTACTTCCCATTCCTTCCCCCAATCCTCTCCCACCTCTAATGAGCTAGACGTAAAAGGGTGGAAAGGCGAAAAAAAAAGTTTGCACTGAAGTTTAAGTCGATGCTGGTGCTCTTGTATTTGCCACTTGTGAGCAAAATTTCAGGACTCCCGTCAACAGTGCGTATCGTATTGATATTGCTATGACCAAAGTGATGACTGTTAGAAATGGATGCCATGCCACAATAATTACCCAAATGTAGTTCGTTTCTAGATATGCCTAAATATCTTGTTGCCGTCCACTAGCATCCATTTGACTTGTCTCCCCTGATTGTCGCTACGATGGTTTGTCCACACTCATCCCATTATTAGAGACAGTTTCCAAACCGTATCGAAAGGTCTGTATTTTAGTCACAACAGGAAGTATACGTATTTCCGGCGACTAAGGATTAACAAAGCGGAACGAGGAAACCGCAATTCGGAAATGCGTCCGCTGTGTGCAGTTTCTCAACGGAACTATCAGGTCCTGCCTGAGTGAGAAACAGCGTTAAGGCGCTGGTATACTAGCCAAAGAGACACACGTTGGCTTTCATTCAGATTTTGCGTGCGATGTACAGGTTTCATTCACAATTTGTCACAATCATTACGAGAGCATGAGACTGTTACCCGTTTTCACCACATAATTGCTGATTTATAAATAAGCGATTATGTTTTAATTAACTCGTGACATATCTTGCAAAAATTCCAACACTATTTATACCACCTTTGAGAACTTATTTTTCGAGAGGATAGAAAGACATTCTTACATTCTACACGATGCAATTTTAAGACTGAGATGCGATGCACGCCGTCAGATGCTATCCTATTCTCAATGATTTATCTAGTTTGGATGTAACACGTGACTAGTCTCCAAGGATTGCGACGTCGTCGAGGCGTAAAGCCATTACGACAAAAAATAAAATAAAAAAACAAAAGAGACGTGATTCGATGTTAGAAATGTAAAGGCCCTCGGAGAAATGTTTCCTTTCCTTTTCTTTGTTCCTTGTTCCTGCGGTAGATACCAGCTGTTTCATTCCTATTTTCTTAACTCTGAGAGTACCTACATTATCTTCGCCATATTTTGACAAAAGCAGGACAGATTTTACATAATTGAATCCAGGCGAATGCCGAGATGGTTCCTTCAAAAGGCCTTCGCCGAATTCCTTCCTTCCCCAAATCCTCCTCTCCCACCCCTAATGAGGTAGGCATAAAAGAGGGGCAAATACATCATTATAAAGCAATATTTTCCAACCACTTACTATTTATGCTGTAAATACGTGTCACTAACATAAAAACTCAACAAAAATCAGATCAAATCTTCGTTTGAAGACTTTCACTTCCTCTCTCTCTACCTTTTTTTTTTTTTTTAAAAAAAAAAGAAAGAAAGAAAAGTATATAGGCCTAGCTTTTAACGATCACGGTTTGCAACATTATGTTAAGCCCAAATAAACAAAAAGTACATAACAAAGCCCTAGAACACTTACACCAACAATAAAATGTAATTGGGCTCTACAACATGTTGCCTAAAAACGGAATTAGTTATTTATCCTATTATTGCGTTCTCGGTCGGCAAGCGGCTGGACATCCTGGTAGAGGATCCCAAGAGTTATTCCAATTTCCGTAAGAAATTTTGCACTATTAATACATATCTAATGAAAAACAGAAAGTGAAGGGAAAATAACGTCCAGCTCATACAAATCAGTTTATTCAGTTCCTTAGTCATCATGGCTTATCATCAAAGACGTATATTTAGCACCACATACAACTGTAAAAATTCCATAAAACACCATGTATATCCCCAAGGGAAAAAAAATCGGTGAGTATTAAAGACTGAAACAACACTTAGAAATAACTGCCTGATCAATTATTAGGAATAATAATTATACAAGCTTTGATCAGTTACTGTTACCAGTACCCTTTACAACGCAAATAATTTCAATCAGCTCAGTTTGAACCATCAAAGATTTAATATTTCTTCGGTTAAATTACGTTCTTCACAACACTGTTAACAGTTTCAAGAATTAACGATGAAACAATAAATCTGTTACTTCAGAAACTTTAGTGGTGTCGTATATAACGAAATATCATAATCTTCGTAGTGCCGTCCAAGAAATCTTCAAGCAATTTGTCACTATTAAATGTCACAGTTCTCATTCAAACGAAGAAAGCTTATAGCTTTCTTGTTTGGGATCTAGTTGTTTACTTTGTAGAAGTAGCTATTTATTTTCCTCTGTTTTTAAACAGATCTGACATCATTTACACGTTTATTACATGTTTATTACCGTACTAAAAATTCTATTAATTATTTGGCCGATTTATTTAAAAAGCAAAATTTGCTTTAGTAGTGTCTGTCGTACGTCAATCATATAATTCTTTTTGTGACTTATCGAAACACGATCACTCAAAACGATTACACTTCAGGGCAGACGTAATAATTTGCTGTAATTTTGCTTACTGTAGGCCGGTATTAGATTTACCTCGTTTAATATTTATTTGACTGGTATACGGAAACAGTTTTACAACCGCATGAACTTGTGTAAAACTTTTCCTGGCTGCCTCTTCAGAACATCCCTCATGCAACAATTCGGTGTTTTATTTCTCTTTGAGCTCGTTTTAATCCTCTTTTTATTGTTGTTACTGAGATGGTTGCTTATGTACTGTACGTACGTGTAAACAGATATCTTCCAATCACCGTGTTATTGCCTCGTAAACAGGCGATGTTTGCCTTGCCAGTGAACCGTTTCATAACGGAGTCCGCAGCTGGATGTTGAAATATGACAGGCGCGAAAATCTGCTTCAATTAGCCGCGGGGACAGCGACCGGGTCACGGCATTGTCTTCGCTCCTAATTGCGCGCGCCGTATCGGTGTCAATTGACGCTAAGACGCGTGGCCAATAACACGCACCGCCGAGGAATGTAGAGCAAGGACGTGAGCAGACTAACATATCATCGCGTGGTATGCACCATGCTACCTCACCAGAGTTTATCTATCTGCGATTCGTATTATCAGTACAAAACTTTAAATATGCGGTCAAGCAATGAACTGAAATCATTGTTACTTTAATCAAAATTTAAAGGAGAATTGTGGACATCTCAGTAATTATAAATTCGAGATTTTTTTTTTTTTTTATGGAACCTTTTGAAACATTCTGTCTCACCGCTCGGGAAATTTTAGAAGAATTTTCTTCGAAGCACATATCTGCAAAGGATGCATCAAATGAAACTTCTGAATGTATTGTCTAAAGCAGGGGTGGCCAACCCGCGGATCGCGGGCCGCATGCGGCCCGACTTGAACATTTTTCTAGCCCGCGAGATTCTTCACACGTTTACACAATATTTTCATATTTCATTTTTAGTGCTATATATTTCTTTATAATGAGCGTTTAGTATCATTATTATTATATTATCTGTGTTTACATGTAAGAATAATAGCAAATACAATAATAATGACTCACTATGTTTCAATTTTTCACTCCAAAAAAAGTCTATAGTGGGTCTAAATCTAATATGGAGATATATAATTTTATATGCGGCCCGCGGATTTATGATATATTTCCAAAGTCGCCCGTAAGATCATTTGGGTTGGCCACCGCTGGTCTAAAGTAATGCGGTTAAACACTTTATTTAATTATTTTAGTGGTCTTTGGATTTTTCAAAGATAGCAAAAAGAACATAACATTGCATCAATAAATTACAACCTTTTATAACACATTATTTAACCATCATTAAAAACATAATCTTGTTTTAAACATATTCAAGCACTTTTAATACTTTATATATCCATAATTAAAAGAGAAAGACTACATTAATAGGGACACATTATAAATATTTTAAATGTGTTACAAACACCTATGACACATTATTTAGCCACCACTAAAAACAAAGAAACCATTGAACAAGTTTATGACCGTTACAAATTATTCTTTATGTCACACACACATTCTGTGCCTAGCCTTGTGTGACATTTCACTCTTATAAAAATCTAATCATTTATCATGCGTTCTATCTTTAAAAATAACGTTATCTATCTTCTCTTCTAGCATATAGCGCTCTTAATACCGAATGGTGGAGAGTTTATAAGTATCTATTATGTTCATTTTCTCAAATTAACTATTTGTAATACGGGACAAACTTTTACAGTTAACTATTTCACATTCAAATATACACCAACATTGAAATAAACTTATTTTTTGTTCAGTTGCTTCCCACTTTTAAAACGTAAAATAAATAAATCCTTTAACAATCTTGCACATATCGGTTGTGAGGTATTAAGGGGGCGAAATGCGAGGTGAAACAGGGGAGGGTCCTGCGAAATCTCACGAAACCTCACCAAGGGGGAGGTGGGGGGTATCAATAGAAATCTCACGTGTTTTGAAATTCTTGAAGGATAGCAAAGCTAAAAAAAAGGTCTACAAATGACGCGAATGCCAACTTTATGGGAGGGGGGGGGGGTATATGGTCTATAAACGACGCGAAAACTGACCTTAAAAAGGGGGGGGGGAGGTATAACCGCCCTTGGAAGTATGAGAACTAAAAAAAAAGTCTCAAAATACTACGAGATTGATTAGCGGGGGGAGGGGGGGGATTCTGACCAGATGTCACCAAATCTCACCAGAGGGTGGGGGGGGGGAAACACTTCACGTAATCAATGACGTCCCCTAATGAGATTTTTTGTTTCTCTTTAATTTGCTTGAAAATCAGCTTCACATCTTACGTTCAATTCCATATTCTACTATCCAGATTTCAACATCTCTGGTGTCCCATTTTCTTGAAGAAAGCGGTGGTTCTGAGGCAACAAGTTATGCATAATGAGTACCTCGATTCAGTCACGCACTAACGGATATCCAGATTAACAGTTTAATTCGTTGGTCATATGTATACTCCGGCAAACGTTTCCTGCACTAGAACGTTCATCTGTTCTGCCCACGACCTGAAAGCCAATCGAATACTTTTATTTTTTTCCGCAAAGGCGAACGTCGTACCGAACGCGTATAAAACTACTACTAAATTATTTATGCTTACTCAGAAGCGGTAGATTTGAGTGAGCAGTGTGCTAAAGTTAACGCTCGGGCCTGGTTTCAAACCACGTCAATTCATCCAGACTTCGGTTTTCCATGGTTTCCGAAACCACCTCCGGCAAATGCTGGGATGGTTCCTGTAGGAGACCATGACCGAATTCCTGCTGTTACTTGCCCCTTATCCTCTCACACCTTTAATGACCTCTTTGCCGAGTTCATTAAAGCCCCCAAGAAGAAAAATACGACGGTCATGAACTCTAGTATGACTAGTTTGCTGGGAAGATGAACATAACACTAGGGCTTGATTTTCTTAATTTATCAATTGTTTGTATAGACTCGCAGATTTTCGTAAGCTTCGGTTGTATTGCGCCTATTATTCCTTATCAGCCATTTCTCAAACAATAAACGCGAATGCATAAAAAGGTGTAAAAATCGACAGTATAATACTTATACTACCAAATTTTTACTAGTCGAGTTAGAGTAAATGACAATGCTGAGCAATGAAGCGTGGTTTAATCACGATATTCCGTTAATATGGGAGACAAATCGCTGTTACTTTCCTCAATTTAAATAATAATCTAGCCTATGTGTTACGTACTAAGTTTGTCGTAAGCACTTCCATACTCGTAGGTACTTACCAGCACTAACAATAACCAGCAATATGATACCCCATAACGTGTACACCAGCGGCATCTTTCGTCTCGATTTGTAAGTAATAATGACGGATAAATAAATAGAACAATATATTGGTTATTTCAGTCAATAATATTCTCAGTATTGAAGCAGAATGTGCGTAGTAGACGACGATATAGCGAATGCTTGGTGTACCTGTTTTCTCAAATTTCTACTGATTTATTTTTTAATTTGGTCTTTATTATAGCAGGCACCCGTGGTTTAATAATGCTGAAACACAACACATCATCATAGAGCGATTACGTTGAAATATTAACTTACCAATGATTCGAGCAGTTTTTGAGAGGATTGGAATTTCGGAATAGTAGAATACTTAACACCGTTGCTCTCTGACCAGAGAGTTTAAACTTTGTTTGTCTAAAAAATATTTCTTAAATGAAGCAGAAGACACGCAACAACCATTATCAGAATGAGGCTAGGACATGGTTGTTATCCTCATCACTTATGCCGTCTTCATATAATAGAAAGACCTATATGCACCTTAGACCAAGAAATTTCAGACCTCAATCACATCATTCTCTCCTGTTCACGGTTTCAATCACAACGAAAACGTTTCTACAGGCGCCTCGAACAGCTTTCAGTCAAATTCCCTGCGAGTGTTACCAGAATTCTTCAATCAAAAAATGTCCAAATCTACAAGGCAATAGTTCGCTTCCTTCAAGACACAGAACTGAAGATTTGAAGCCTCCAATACTCTGTAAGAAGAAAATAACAAACAAACATTAATGTATAATGCTGGCTAAATGGTCTCAGACCAAAGGGCAAATAAATAAATAAATAAATAATAAAATAAATGAAGCAGCTTGAGTAAACAACTGAATGTGGCATATATCACCATCGAATCCACTGTAAACACGTTGAATGCTTATAACCCGTATGCTATATCCTCTATGCTATCACGTATTGATCTGTCATGACCTGATAAATCTCGCAAGATGATGAGTGGAGTTTTATGTGGGATAGTCTTGTGTAGTTTCGTGTAAGAGCTCTTAATGGGTCAGCGATTCGTGTCCAATGAAGCCATAGAAAGTACTGCACTACGATTAGTTTCCTAATTCGGTCGGCCAGGTGTCTCAAAAATCAGCTTAAAAAGTAGCCACGTGTTAGAATATATGCATTTAATTTAATAAATAAGAACTATTTAATAAATAAGAACTATCATTGCATAAGAGCTATCATTTTTTAGCCTCTCATATCAAATACCATTTTCATACATTCCATTCATTTTGTTCTTGGATTTGTAATAGAATTCAGTTTGAACTTTAAACTGGATATATGTTTCTGTGAACTAACAATTTACTACTACCATATTTTAAATTTTTAACACAATGTTCGTTATTGGGTTAAGTGCTAACATTGTAACTATAACTTCCTAAAGTTTCATTTAACAGAAAAGCGAATGAAACTATAAAATAATTTATCATTGTATTACAAGTGACAATACTGTTATTGTTTCTAGCAATCAGAATAAGAAAATCGGGATTGTAAAATTTTTGCATACTATCAGTTTAATAGTAGTCCTCCCTTCTCTCCTACCTGGTGGGAACGACTACAGCCACTGGAGCTATGTAAAAAAATGTTAAACACTATTTACAAATATATCGAGCGTGTACTAACCAGAGAGCATACAACTTAAGCAATACTTTCTTTAGTAATCTTTAATGATGGCGCTAATTGTTACATCATACGAATCATCAATTGTACGGTACTTTACAGATGATAAAGTTTGTACAACTCTATTTCACACCTAACTACTAGGGATGGACATTTAAAAAAATATATCGATATATATCGAAACAATATTTACGAACACTATCGATATACATCGGGAAAAAATATCGATATTTCGATAATTTTTGATAAAGGGAGTAATTATATAAAAAAGTCATAAAATACATCAAAATATTTAAGAAAATTCTGAAAATTAAAGACACAGATAGAAATTATACATAATTTTATTAATTTATTATTTTTTCAATCAATCAAACCAGTATTCGCCTGATATGGACATCAAAAGGACTCTCTGTTTTATGTGCTCTCCCGTCAATCTACTCCTGTTGTTCGGTACAGCTAAGTTGACTTTAGAAGTCACTATTTCGGACGGCACAACAGAAGCTTGGCATACAAGGTATTTCAGCGCGATTTCCGAAAGCACTGTCTTGGAGCGCTGGCAATTCACCCAAAACTAAAAACCTCTCTCACTAGATCAATCGAAGACAGCAATAACAAGAAAGTATTCTTTAGTGGGGTGTAATTCACGAGAAAGCTATATGTCTTTATGGATATTTTAAAGAGCATTACAATGAACATAAGCATAGAGGATTTAAAGCAATCCAGAATTTGTTTATTAAGTTCCAAGTGTGACAATTATTCCATTGCATCAAAATTTTTCCGTATACTTGGAACGTATTCCCAATGATCCTATATAAAATTCCATTCCGTATTCAAGATTTCCTTATTCAAGATTCCGTATTCAAGATTTTCGTATTTGCGGCATATTTACGGAACGTATTCCATGCGATTAAGGAGATTTGACTGTAGACTAGATTGTAGACATTTAAATGAATTAACGGTCATTTATAATGACTTGTGGTTCATAAACCCATTAATTATTATTCGTAAATGAAAAAAAAAAACAGTTGAAAAGAGAATATTTCAACTACAAAGATAAAATAACCGCTTACATGCTAACATAATAATGACGTTAACGTAAAGTTGTTTAATTTTAAAAGCTTTTTTAACCTCTCAACCGCTGATGAAGCTGAGAAATCGAAGCAGTCACATCTCCTGACGTCTCACCACACCAGTGCGGTAAAGTGCAGTGCAATCGGCGAACAATATATTTACATCACCCACCATATGACGCCCTGGAGAGAACAATCGTCTCATGTTTTGCTGAGATCATTGCAGTTCAGGGCTTCTCCCATTTCATCGTGTATCATAATTTCAATAGTCTAATCACAATTTCAGTTTATTTAATAATTTCAATGTTATAGTTCAGTTTAGATTTTAAAATAATTGTGTATGCGAATAATAATTTTTAGAATGTTTTAATGTCTTTCCATTTGAATAGCATGCTTGCCATTATGCCAATAATGCTAAATAAAAGAATAAACCTTTAATCCAAAGGCCCTTGAATGATTAATGAAAGTGACAGTAAATTTGACATTACATCCTATATACATGTAACAATTAAATTGGTTACTGAATTGCGTTCGTAGAAAAAATATCGAATTTGTGCTTAAAATCCATACACCAAATACAATATCGATATATCGAAAATAAAAATATCGGCGATAAATATCGATTATGTTTAGAAAAATATCGATATATTTTGCCCATCCCTACTAACCTGACTGTTGTGCTTTCATTTACAGAATCGATCGTTCTAGGCTGTGCGAACTGATTCGTCAAAAGGAAGTCAATACATAAGGACCAAGGTCCAGACAGAAATACATCAATCTTCCCAAATGACCTCGTCAACAGATCACGTGATACAGAGATCCTTGTTCTCACACATTGTCTGCTCTTGAAGGAACTGTATTTTTGACTCAGGAAGTTCCTCACCGCTTGTTATCAGTTGTGCTCAGCTCTTCTCTATCTATTCTTCCTCTGTTGCGCTCTCTTTCTGTATCTCGGAAGTCTGCTGCAAGAACACGACCTTGCACTTCTGCTCCTCATTTATATTTTACGAGCCACAAATCCACAATATTTTATGCAATTACTATACAATTATAGTCTTTTAACTGTCAGGCACAAAGTCTTTAAAATAGGAAAAGAGATTAAATTTTCACGCAACCACAAGCGTCATATATGAATAAATAAATGAATTAAATAGCGACACATTTCGAAGCCCTTCCGTAAAAATTTGAGAGCGCTAACAACGTTACTTCAATCATAGTGACGTAACAAGTAATACTATTATTTGTCCCTCGGTCCCAGAAGGAATGATGAAAAAAAGGCACAACATTAAATTCTGTTTTACACTGAGACAAAATTCCAAGAAATATTTAAAATAATTCGATCTGTTTATGATAGTGAAGCAATGAATCGTAAATTAAAAAAAATCAACTAATTAAAACTGACTGTAATTGTTATTTGAGATGAAAAAAGTGTTTATTTCTTAAGGAGCGTTCATAAGTGACGTGGTCGGTCTAGGAGGGAGGGGGGAAAAGAGGTTTGGTAGAAAGCCACGCAGGGCTCTGTGGGAGGAGGAGGCGAGGAGTGTTCGGTGACAAGCCACGTATCTTTCCATTCATATTATTTGTCAGAAATATAATAAGGTACAGAACACACAACAGCATGTGAATATCATCTCCTTTAGGGAAAATAGCTACGTGCCACGTGGGGGGGGAGGGGGTTAATGTGGTAATGTGTAGAGGCAAATGACACGTTAGGGTATCTGGCTATGTAGGGAGGAGAGGGGAGGGAGGGATGGGCAATCCAGAGAATGCCAAAATGGGGCTACGTAGTTTATGAACCCTGCCTTAGTAACTACTGAAATATCCACTGAAGTTGCTTCTACATTTATTTTATTGTGGCCGGCCTCGGTAGCGTGGGGGCTAGAGTGCTAGCTCCACGTGCCGAAGGCCGCCGGTTCGAATCCGGCCGCGGGCATGGATGTTAAGTGTTGTGTGTCTGTGTGAATGTCTTGTCCGTCCTGTGGCGTCCATACATTGGGAAAAATTACACATTGAGCTGGCTGTATGGCCTCCGTTGCCGAATGCCATTAAAAAAAAAAAAAATTATTGTGAGTGCGATTTTCTACACTTCGTAATTTCATGTAGGGGCTACTGTAAAAGAAGCCAATATAAATATAACAACCCAGCTAATAACCGAAAATTATTCCTGTTCATAAAGAACTCTAAGCGGTGAATCGTACAATTTTGCATATCAGAAATATTACGCTAAAGAGAGCTGGCAATCAAATGAAGGGATTGAGCACAATGTAGCCTACAGAGCCATCTTAGTGTTTGCGTAAGTAAAATGCACTTGTGTTAGCGTAATTGTTGTTTTGCAGCAATCATACTGTACTGGAGATCAACGTTATAGTTGAACGTGTGTTCATTGATCATAGCCAAGTTTGATAATGAAGCATATGATGTTTACAGTAGTAAAAAAATTAGGAGGAAATACGATTGTTTTCGATTTGTATCAAGTGAAAAAAGATCTAGCACGACCCTAATGACGTTGTTGACGCGTTATGAAGCTCAGACAAACACTTTATACATTCAAATCTTACTCTGAAATTTGTTGCCTGAATTTTATCTGAAACTGTAAACATGCAGAAAAGTGAGATGTGGAGAAACTGTTATGAGATAAAAAATTGAAAAATGTGTGTTTGTTCAAAAGTAAAATATACCTGAAAAACAGGTAATAGCCATGATATTAAAAGCCCCAGAAATATTGAGCTCACCCTAAGGATATAATAACAATAAGTTATCGTAAGATGAAATAAAAAACAACCAATGATTACTCAAACCACAACAATTCTGTTTACAGCCATCCAAAAACTAATATGAAACCGTGTCTATAGACTCAATTCATCAAACTTTTCCCATTCCCCTACTAAACAAGTCATAAGTCATTTTTATTTATGGACATAAACAAACAGCTACATCGGTATGCAAACTTCCGAATTTAGCATCTACTTCAAACAATTATACCAGAATTTTTTCGACTGTCAAATGATTCGAAACGTTAATGGGCATGTTTCTTAAAGTGGAAACAAAAGTCTCTTAACCTAGATGATTTCTGTAAAAACTACGTTTTGGAGCATTTGCAAAAAAATTGCAAGTACTCTATTGAACAAGTATACAATGCAAATTCCGTCAAATATTGTAGTCGTTTGTATACATATTCTCATGGGTCAATGTATTTCAGTTACTGAATATACTAAATCTGTAAGGTGAATAAAATCAGAGTTACATAAAAATGATTATCAATGGATCCCTGTTCAGCAACTGTCCTGCCGAGTATTAATTGGGGTGCTAGTGTAAAGATATGTTAAGACAGTTTTTATTGCAAAAAATAAAATAAATAAAGTAAAAAATGACGCCGAATATCTTTAAAAAATCAGAATGCGAAGGAATTTACTAAATAGTAGAGTATTTAAATTAAACATTTTGTGCAACACATCTCTCGAATTGTTTCTCTAACAATTCGTCTGTATTAGTTTGCCTTCAAAGTATAAACTGATAGACGGAACTGTTAGAGCTGGCGCATTAGTTGCGTGTGGAAGCTCCAAGGTCTGACGCAACGGCAATTTGGCGGGAGCGTCGCTGGATACTAAACGACTTACGCAAACAACGCCCGACTGTACTTTGTACTTGGCTAGACGTCAGCGTCTGACGGAAAAATGTTGGTTTCAGGTGGTACGAGTTACTCGAATTTGTGACCTACAGTGAGCTGACGTCTATTTCTTGTGTTTACCTGGAATCGAAACAGGTGAAATTGTGGAGACTGTAAACCAAGTTCAATTAAGATGAAAGAAAATAGTTCCAAATACGAGTAGAAGCATTAGTATTTGAACGATGCATAAAAGATAAATACTTGGTCAACAATCTTACGCAATTCAATCTTACTGAAAGCCTCTCTGCACACTATATTGCGAGAATGACGAATGATAAGAGAACTTTTAATGTAATGTCTTTTATAGCAAACTATTCATCAAAACAGGAGTTTTAAAATTCAAGACAACTGATTCAAAAGATTGATCCTGCTTTTTCTGCAGCTAATTTTTTTTAATAAAATTATACCTGGTCAACACAATTTTGCTCTGAACCATTGTGATCATTTATTTACTCGTAATGGACAGTGCTAAAGAGCCATAACAGTAAGATTCATGATTGCTTACATATCAGTTTGTTTTATAAATTTTAATCACCGAAAGAATTGTAATTTATGGGATCAGAAACACGTTTCCTCGGAAAAAGTGACGCGCATAAAACTTCGAATAGTCCCAAATTGGCAAAGCACATTTGTATGTTGATAAGCAATTCCTCTAATAAACCTAGATTATTTGAACACAGCAGCAGGGGGAGTCGATGAATGTTTCTCGTTTAGATACATGTTTAGATCGAACGTCAACTGTTAGAAAAATTCGACTAAAATTCTAGAATTTTCGAGAGTTTCTTGACTGTGCGAGTTTCGAAACTTATAACTCGTTGTTTATCATGGACGTTTTCTTGGTGATTGATATTCACGCGTTCTTTGTTTACATTTACCTTAATTTGCCACTTAAGCTTAGAATTGAGCTAGTATATATGAAGATTTTAAAAATTACAACGTAATAAAGGCTTGAAAATGAGACACTTGCAGAACAATAATTTCTACACTCAAAGAAATCTTGATCTAATCCTCAGAGGAATAGTCAGTCTTTCGACTTGTTTCATGCAATTCTCCATCCATTCCTATCTTGTGCCAACCTCTTGATCTCTACATACCCCTTACAACCCACGTCCTCAATTATCTGCTTCATATAGTCTAATCTCTGTCTTCCTCTACAGTTCTTACCTTCTACTGTTCCCTCCACTAACAAATTAACTAACCCAGCATGTCTCAAAATATGACCTAGCAACCTGTCTCTTCTTTCTGTAAGCTTCTCCCACAAACTTCTTTCCTCACCCATTATTTCCAAAACTCGTTTATTTCTTAGTTTGTCTGTCCACTCAATTTTCAGAATTCTTCGATAGCACCACATTTCAAATGCTTCAATTTTCTTTCATTCTGCCATTCCTAAAGTCCATGTCTCGCTACCATAAAGTGCTGCGCTTCACACATAAAGTTCTAATAAGTTCTTTCTAATTCCTTGATCAATATTTGAAACTATTTGAAACATAAATAAAAACTAAAAAACTTAATAAATACCTGAAAATGAGATTCTGAGGGATTGATTACTAGACCCAAAAAATCTACTCTCCAAGACTTTCGTCAAAATCGTTAGAGCCGTATATATTAAATAATAAAATTGTCTTGTGGAATATTATATTGTTTTCTGCAAACATGCCAGAACAGTGAAATCGCAGTGCTATCCAACTTGAGACAGGCGATTGTTTACTAACTTCTCCAAATCGTATTTTGACTGCAGCAACTGGAGTCTGCGAGGAAATTAAAGACACAAGAAAACCGCGATCAGATGATCAGCAGAGCGTCTTTTCCTTCCCTGAGGTGTACACTGTACTTTTCTCCTGGTATGAGATGTGTACAAAAAGAAACCGAACTAATTAAATAGCGCGCCAACGGCTGCGGATAAAATTCTCTGACTTCCGTGCACACTAGTGACATCTCTCGGCAAGAGATTGCGTCTTGTCGCACTACTGTCGCTGCATTAGTTTACGTGTGACAGCTGGTTGAGTGAGGTCGTGCGCAGAGTGCTCGTCGGATTTGTGAGAAAGCGAGAATGAAGGAATTGGAGGAGCAACGCTTCTGTGTGAAATTTTGTGTTAAACTTGGGAAAACTTTTTCCGAGACACTTCAAATGCTTAAACAAGCATACGGGGATGACTGCATGAGCCGAACACAGTGCTATGAATGGTTTATGCGCTTTAAGGAGGGCAGGAGTTCGGTTACCGACGATCCAAAATCTGGTCGACCCTCCACATCAACAAACGACCACCATGTTGAGAGGGTTCACACTGTGATTCGTGAAAGTCGCCGTTTGACTGTCCGTGAGGTTGCTGAAGAAGTTGGCATAAGTGTAGGCTCTTGCAATCACATCCTGAGAGAAAAACTTGGAATGCATCGTGTCAGTGCAAAACTGGTGCCGCGCTTGTTGACGGACGAGCAGAAGGAGAATCGAGCTAGGATCTTTAACGAGTTGCTTGAAAAAGCAAATGAGGACGAAAACTTCCTCAAGAACATCATTACAGGCGATGAAACATGGGTTTATGGGTACGATGTGGAAACGAAGAGGCAGTCTTCAGAATGGGTGGGGAAAGTATCTCCTCGATCAAAGAAAGCGCGGATGAGTCGGTCGAACATCAAGGTGATGCTGGACGTGTTTTTGATTGCAAAGGAGTTGTGCACTATGAATTTGTACCACGTGGTCAAGCGGTAAACAAGGAAGTCTACCAGAAAATTCTGAGACGATTGAGAGATGCTGTGCGTAGGAAAAGGCCTGAACTGTGGGAGAATCAGTCGTGGATGTTGCACCATGACAACGCACCTGCTCACGCATCGTTGTTTGTCACGAATTATCTGGCAAAACATCGCACTCCCGTTGTGCCTCAGCCACCATATTCTCCAGACTTGGCTCCGGCAGGCTTTTTTCTCTTCCCAAAATTGAAAAACACTTTGAAAGGACGTCATTTCCAGACCATAGAAGAAATTCAAGACAATGCGACGAGAGAACTGCGCGCCATCGGAGAAATTGCATTCCAGGAGGCGTTCCAAAACTTGAAAAAAAAAACGATGGCAACGGTGTGTTGATAGTGAAGGACAGTACTTTGAAGGGGACAGTGTGTAAAAGTTAGTATGATGAGCAATAAAGCAATTACAGCAGAAATTCGGTTTTTTTTTTTTTTTTTTTTTTTTTTTTTTTTTTTTTTTTTTTTTTTTTTTTTTTTTTTTTTTTCACACACCTCGTACCTGCTCACCGACTGATCCACCCTGTCGGTCACACAACAGCCTACTTCCGCTGGGAACAGACTGTTAGACATCAAAATTGCGTTCAGAAATCCGTACAGATTTTCCTCGTCTGTGTCAACGCTACTACAAGCAATAGGGACAGGAGACAGAAACACCACCATACCTCTCCGTGGGACAGACGCTTTCACCCGAGCACTAAATCAGTTTGCTAACTGAATTATGTGCCACATTCATTCTAAAATAACGAAGTTGTTTGGTTTCCTAGTTAAAATCAAGATGTTTCGTTTCGAATACGTACGTAATACTTCACTGGATATCAGTGGATTAGCTGTCAGAGTAATATGCGGTGCATTCCGCATTTGTCGTATGTTTTAAGTTGAATTCAAACTACACAGCGTTCATGGGACATTTCACATAAACAAAGTAAGCCTTGCGAATTTTGACCATCATATTAAAGCCTGTGAAAATTTCGGTTGCAACAGGCTAACATCCGCTTCCAAGATTGCCGCCAAAGCAGGGAACTGCTTTAAAAGTCGTCTGTTCAGTTGGCGATATGTGTTCTATCTTATTAACGGCCTTTACGATAAATTTTGACTTACAGCTCTGTCGCACAATAAATTAATAAGCCAGTACTTCAGTTAATATTCCATGAAACTAAAATCGTGTTTTTCTAACATAGCGTTAAAAAATATTGACACAGAAGAATAGGTTATAGCTTGTAAATAATCAGGTGATTAAATTAGTAGAGCCAGGAGATGCACATGATCTTCAAAAGGGGCCAAATAAGTACGTACTGTGTTTCCACTGATATTCAATATAGTCTACATGCATAAGAAGTAATTACAAAACTAAAAGAAAAATTTAATTTTAGTTAAATATACGAGAGATCGTGTAATGTTTGTTAGTCAAATTTACCTTTGAAATGAGAAAGTGAAGATGTGGAGACATCATTACTAGACATCCAGTTTTGCTTAGTGCGTCAAGACGCCGCACACTGGGTAGGGGAGGCACAATAAGGCCACGTCCCCGCATAGTGGCCATCTTGAGTGCAGTTTATAGGCGATATCCCGCAATCGTCTAGGTCACTGGTTGGCATACTTTAGAAGATAAAGAGCCAGTTTCACTATTAAAGGCGTCGGGAAAAATTTGTAAGAACCATAGGCCTGGTTATATTTCATTAAATAATTTTTAACATAATTTATGGAATAATCATTACACCATTATACATACAATTACGAAAATAATATATTCATAAATAATTTACGTATAAGAAGTAAGCTTTTTAATTAATGAGAACAATGTGCTTGTATTTCCTTGGCAACTTTTGAAATGTTAGGTGCGTAACTTGTCATTTTTAATTTCAAACATGAATCTAAGTTCTCATGGGTTTTTGCTTTCAGATTATTTATTTTTTAAAAAGTCCATGTTGGAAAACGTATGTTCACACATGTATGTCTAGCCAAAGATATTAAGACCTCCAAATGCAAATTTCATCAACTCGTTATAGAAATCCTGCAAGTTTTTCGAGATGCTGAATATAATTTTGTTTGTCTTTTATAAATTTTTGATCGCGTTTAGCATGTTATATGAAAGCAAAGTGCAACAAGCTATTAAAATTAGTGGTCATTAAAAAAAAAATCTAGAGTTCTTGCACTGTTTTCTTTCACATATTTCCAACGGAATGTGTTGGTGGCAAATGAGCCATGCTTTATTTGTGAGCGTCTTTCTACATTCAACTTATTATTTGCAAGAAGTTCATTGCAAATAAGGCCATTTGAGTTCATAACGAGCACAAAAGATTCAACTCATCCACTTTTTAATTCGCAACGCTCATTTGTTATTTTCTCTTAACAGAAATTTAACGGCGGTATCTTTAAACAAAATTTAAAATATATTTTTGAAAATTAAATAAAAAAAGCAAACAAAACACCAAATGAATATAAAGATGATAAAATACCTGAGATACAAATATTTTAATATCAAAAACAGTTACTAAAGCAGACCCATCACGATAATAATAAAGACGAAGAAAATAACCGGAGTAAACACATAACAAATGGCCTAATTCGTTATATTGTCGGTAGAGGTTGGCAAAAGAACTTGCTTGTAATGAAGTCTGGTAGCCTACAAGTCTTTAGATCTTGCCGAAGTTACTGCTATTACTATAGTCGGTAAAGATGTATGGAAAAAAAATGTTTAGAGGCGCACCAATATCCTCAAAGAGCAGCACGCGGCTCGGGAGCCGTGGTTTGCCGACCTCTGGTCTAGGTGAATGCTGGGAAAGTTCCCAATCTCCGACTCATAAACCTCCACATTTCACAAACAAAAGCACAATTATCATACAGAAAGTTACATGTTTCACAGTCAGCAACTCAGACTCCTACAGGGGAGCGGCCACAAACCACATGGCCCGCTCTAGAGGAAAAGGGGGGGGGGGTTGGCTGGAAAGCTACGCTGGGTTACGTGGGAGGGGGGGGGATTCACAGCCAACCCACGTAGCTTTTCCTTTACATTACTTGACACAGTTAATATAAGGTACAGAACACAAAACAGCATGTGAACATTTATTTGCGTCATTTAATTATCTCTGTATGTAATTTACGATAGTCTGACAAGAAAAAAACAGTGCGAAATGTCTTCTGAAGTCAGTAGGGAGAAAAGCTACGTGCCATGCGGAAGATTGGGGGGGGGGAGGGGTAGAGGCAAAAGCCGTGTTGGGCTACGTGGAGGGGAGGGGAGAGGTTCGGAACTAACAAACCCGGATTGAATTCGGACAGGACACAAGCCCTTCCCCTCCTCTCATGATTCACATTGGCCACCTGTGTACAACTGGGGCCCGTGGCACGTGGTTATCAGATGGCCAAATCAATAGAAAAAGATAGCATACTCACATTACTGGGAGTATAATAAGCGTTTCTGATTAAACAAAGTGCCATACGTCGTAAATTATGAGTGTGTATGTGTATGCTCGATATGATGTAGGACTTCCTTTACGTAACTGAAGTGCACTTAGGCTGCTTTTCCACTATGCGACTTGTCGCAGGCGACCTCAGTCGCTAGCGGCTAGTTTTGTAGCGACTGTTGTAGCGACTGTGCGGCTGTATTCCACAAACTAGCTAATTTTCAATATGGATGTCGAAGAAATAAATGATGTTAACAAAAAGAAAAAGAACCCATAGATTTGGATACATTTTTTGTTATTTGCATTGACGTCGGAGCTTACGGAAAATGGAGTGTCGCATCCATATTTAGAGATAATACATTCCATAAAAAGAACTGACCAAGTATGAACTAAACATTGCAGAAAGTGCGCCAGTTACATTAAAAAACAACCCCTTACGTTTTCGTCGGTGATTATGCTTTCTAACTGATAAAGTTTTACCTACATATAGTGGGCGAACTTTAATAACAAAAAGGGTGTTTAACTACAGGTTTTGTAAAGCAAGGCGATACATAGTGTACATTTGGCATAATTAATTAATTAAATTGCAACAGACCGCACGGTCAGGTGGCAATTTCCCTATACACTCACCTTCCCCCTTCCTACATCCACCTACATTCACCCTCTACAAATTTTAACTTAAAATTCTTTCAATGTTTTTGGTAAATTATTAATCATTTCTCTTGGTAGCTTATTCCAAACCCTGACACCCTTACCTAAAATAGAGAATCTTCCTACACCCTTGTTCCCGAAATTGAGTGCCAGCTTGTGGTCATGGTTATCTTCTCCCTTCCATGAATTACTTCTAATTCTTACTCCAATATCTTTCCATGCCTCATCACCAATATACGACTTGAATACTCCCGTGACACCATCCACCCTCATACTGTCTTACAATGAACCCCATGCCAGCTCTTTTTAAATGGCGTATCTTTCACAGAACTTTAAAAAGCATACGTAGATTTCTGTAGATAGCGTAAGCAACGTGTATGTTGCGCAGTTTTGTGCGTGAAAGGCGGTCAGTCGCGCGCGGCTAGTCGCGCAGTGTGCATTACGCAGTAATATTACATAGGTATTGAGTCGCGCGCGGCTGCTCGAGTCGCGTGCTCTTTTGCAGTCGCGACAACTTCCAAGACGCGGTCGCGTCAATGGATATGGTTAATGCCATAACTGAATAAATAGGAATCCCGCGTGACCGGCCGCCCACGACTAGCCGCTCAGTGGAAATAGAGCCATACTGCATGCGATATTGATTCTACTGGTAAGCAAACCTCGGAAAGATGTTCATCCACTCCACCTACGTAGTTTATGGTTATGTTCCTGATACGGTGACTGATCTAGTACTGACAACAAGTTTTTTCAGCACATTGATCATAGACAGTTGGAGTTGCCCCCAAAGAAGTTTGAACGATCAGGGTCACTATGTACAAATTCATCATAGAAGATTAAAATGCCTTAAACCGAGCCTACTAAACTAGTAGTCATAATTCCGTCTGACACTAGGGAGCTATAGGTTTCGAATCCTAATCAAGTCGGCCAATTTTGTTTTTAACATCTTCATGGGAATTACCAAGACAGTTCATTAATATTGTTCATGGACCAGTTCCTTCACTTTTCTATTTACCAATTAGCTTGTTCTGATTTTAGCAGCATTGGTGTCTCCAGTCCATAAATAAGATATATATATAAGTTATGTACTTAGTAATAATAATCGTGACGTAGGAACAGTAAAGATACTTTTCCCAAGTTAGTGCCATTGAATTAAATAGGATTCTTAAGCTCCTTTTTTTTTAGTTGCATCCATTGGCATTCTTTACCGTACAGTCAGGGTGGAAAGACATCCTACGTAGATTACTGCTGAGAGTGGAAACGGTTGAATCAGTTTCCACGAATAGTAGAGCCCCATTAACTGAAGATCTAAAGTTGGAAGAATACTAGATCAGATAAGAAGGAAGTGGAGAACTCCTGAATGGGAGAGGTTCTTCCCCGAGGTTTCCCGACCGATGACGCACACCTCATAGCCTTTCGCCCGTAACGGAGAAATCTTTCCGCTAGTAACTCGGCCCGCAGCGGCTAACAAAACCGGGTTAAACCGTTCCATTTCGCTTATAAAGAAACTATTGTTGTAACTTTTGTTAGTATTTATGGACTGAAAATGATGGGTGAGCGATAACTCCGGGGTCTGTATTCGGAAGGACGCAGATTCAAATCCCCGTACTATTGTCAAGATTTCGGTTTTTCATGGTTCCCCGAAATAATTCCAGCGAAAGTTGGGGTAGTTCCTTCAACAGGCCATGACTGAATTCCTAGCCGTTACTCGTCCCTCATCCCATCCCGGCCCTCCGGAAAGCTAAAATAAACCAAGAGGATAACTGTTTTTTGTAAGTATTCATATAAATGAAACTAAAATCTGTCATTACATAGCTGAATGTAAACAATGGATACAGGCCGATTGATCACAGCAGAGAGGGAAAAAAAGATGAAGCAGTTCCTGTCAGCATGACAGGCTAAGAGGCAAGGACCATTTTTTTAAAAATCATTTCTGAAGGGGACAACAATAACAAAAGATTGCTATTCCAGTTTGGAAGAAAAAAAAATCTTTTCGACCGTACGGCCCCTCGTGATCATTACAGAGAGCAGAGGTTGAAGGATGAGGAGCTGGAAGGAATTCAGCCCTCGGCCTTGTGATAGAACCATCCCGGCATTCGTCTAGAGTGATTTCGGAAAATCATGGTAAAAGTGGCGTAGCTAGGTCAACAAGGGCCCCGGTGCAAAAAATTTATTTTGGGCCCTCAGACCAGATGGACGACCTTTTTTTTGTTTTGTGTTGCTGGTGGGGGCCCCCCTGAGCTGAGGATGTTAACTTGTGCTTAGGGGCCCCTGAGCAGTCGTTGGGGGGCCCCTGATCAGTGAGGGCCCTTAGTGAGGGGCTTCCTGTGTCTCAGGGGCCCCCTTAGACGACTGTAGAGCTAAAAAAAAAAAAAAGGTCGCCAGTTTGCCCATGAAGCCTCGTGGGCCCTCTCAACCGCGCTTGGGGGCCCCCTGAGCGTAGGGGCCCCGGTGCACTGCACCGCCTAGCCCCATAGTAGCTACGCCCCTGGGTAAACTAAAATATTGGTGCCGCGTCCTCCCGAATACTAGACTAGACCCGAGCGTTTCCGTTCACACAACAACCTCAGTTAGAAAACTTCTGTGTGAGCGACACTTTTCACACAATGATGAGAAGATTGCAAGTGTACAGAACTCATTTGGAAACAGTTTCAGGTATGGAATAGTAATGTTTGAAATACTTATATCGATCGTCAGATAGATTATATTCAAATAAAAAATTTCTTCGATAATATTCATCCCGGAAGCTTTTGAACCACCTTTTAAGTAATGGAACAATCTAGCTGGTCAAACTAAGGATGGAGGGGGAGGGGGGGGATACTACTCACAGTACAAACCATTGAACGTACTAAACACCTGGAGTCGTACCTGTGTAAGATTATTTAGCAGTTTCAAAACAAAGATAACTCTCGGCCCCCTTATTGTTTGTATTCGATGCCCCTCTTCATTGTTTTTGCTTTCATTCTGCAAATTTACCACTAGCCGTTCAAAAAATTGTGTTATTATTATCTGCTACTTCATCTGAAAATACGACACTGTACATTATAACAAATACGCACTTTAAACCGGCATGAAACCATCTCCGAATAATCATTAACATACGAATACAGATATATGCATATCTTTGTCAAGTTTCATGTTAACATCAGAGGATTTGAAATGAATTGCGCAATAATATCTAAATGTTACGACCGGAATAATTTACTTGTTCCTCATTAAACACTATCTGTATTAATTCAACTTCACTTTAGGACGTTATTGCGGTCATTTGCGTGCATGGTGATAGATATGGGTAGTAATTGTCTAACGCCTTTTCTAGTACAGTTACCGTTAAACAAGACCAAAGCCTAGGGAGAGAATTCAGTGTTGTCATTTTGCATAAATCCTATAACCTAGATATCAATATCTGCAGCGTTACTCTGTCGGTGATATATTGACCATGCCCAATTTTTGCCGGAAACAACGAAAGACTAATCAGATTGGCCCTCACGCCGATGCGAAATTTTATAATCTAGCTGGGGGTATTTCCTTGAGCGCTTAACGCACTCAGCCAAAACTGCTGGCAACGAGAGTTAACTGTTCATCTCATGGCTGTTCTAATTTGTTATAATGATCCGAGCCTGAGCGAGACTCGAGTAATCGCATTAGGAAGCCCTGCTACTGCTGAAAAGAACACTCCAGACAGGCTTCACAGGGTCTACAGCAATCGGCTTCCCCGGTTTCCAGAACAAGTTGCGAAATCCGTTCTCCAGAACAAATAGCGGAACGAAATGTTGTTGATGTATTAGGTTTCCTACATAGTGTCAGGTGATAGCTGCATTTTTCTTGAAAGAGGTAATAATTTCAAGGTTTAGAAAAATAAAAACATTTTAAAAAAAAATGATGTTAATTTTAGAGATATTTACACTGGGTATTCGTCATAGGAATGCAAAAGCCATACGCCGGTCTTTTCTGTACTTTCAGTTTAAACAGTCGCCTTCATACAAAAGAAGAAGTAAAATATTTTTTTTTCTCTATTTTTTAAAATTTCAACACATGGTTTAATTTTTTATCTACTATTATCGAATGCAGACCAGTTAGACGCAACTACTTCAACACAGAGTAATAAGCCACTTACTTAAGTTCCCCTATCTTGAGATACATAACGGACCCAAATTCATGCTAATCCTTAACGGTTCGCCAAACACTCATAGAGAATATACACGACTCAGGGATGTGAGAGTCACAAATGAAATACACGCCTATCCAATTAAATACACCCCTAATTATTACAATTGTTATACTGTTTACTTTCTAAGCAAACGCTTAATGGTTAATACTTAAACTGCCAATGAGAATTACCTGTAATTACCCTACACCATGGTGTAAGAGGCAGTAACTGACATAAATGCCAAGATTGACCGTTGCTTACATATTACAAACTTGCACAAATTCTTTTCCTATAACTCCGTATTTGCGTTTTCAGAACTAAAGTAGCGCAGGACACATTGCATGAATATTAGATTAAGGAAACAATGTATGTGAACGTCTTCAGTAATAATTTTATTTATAACTAGCTGGAACCCACGACTTCGTTCGTGATTGTAAAGAATTCATATTGACAGCTATAGACATCTAACCACCATAGTGCACGATGGGAAACTCGATACTATTACCACACACAAATACCAGTTTTCTGCGCTATGTAGTTCCGGCAGCAAAGTAAAATTTACGGATACACACAAGTCTTTGGATGAAATACGAAAATATTCAAGATCGACCAATTTCAAACACCATATCTCACACACTCCCACAGTTACCGAATTTCGGCCAACGTTGTGATCGATGGGAGACTCTGTGTTACTACCACAAACAAACGCCAGTGATCTGCGATTGATAGTTTTCACTTAAAAGTGATACACCGTGACACATGCGTCTTTGGCAGAAATATGAAATTGCCGCAGGTCGACCATTTTCATCCCCCATATCTTCCACACCCCCATAGCTACAGACATCTAACAACCATAGTGCACGACAACAGACACGATTCTACTACCACACATAAACACCAATGCTCTATGCTATGTAGTCGTGGCAGAAAAGTGAAATCTGCGGAGACACATGCCTTTCGTCGAAATACGAAAATATCCTTGGTCGGCCACTTACAACCACCATATCTCCCACACAACCACAGTTTCTGAAATTCAGCCGCTGTTGTGATCGAAAGGTGACTCTGTGCTACTACTACACACAAACGCCAGTTATCTGTGATCTATAGTTTTCGCTGAAAAGTGATACACCATGACACTTTTGTCTTTGGCAGAAGTATGAAATTGCCACAGGTCGACCACTTTCAACCCCCATTTCTCCCACACCCCCATAGCTACCGACATCTAACAACCATAGTGCACTACATGAGATACGATTCTACTACCAAACACAAACACCAATGCTCTATGCTACGTAGTTGTGGCAGAAAAGTGACATATGCGGAGACAGTCGAAATACGAAAATATCCTTGGTCGGCCACTTACGACCACCATATCTACCACAGTACCACAGTTTCTGAAATTCGGCCGCTGTTGTGATCGAAAGGTCACTCTGTGCTACTACTACACACAAACGCCAGTTATCTGTGATCTATAGTTTTCGCTGAAAAGTGATACACCATGACACTTTTGTCTTTGGCAGAAGTATGAAATTGCCACAGGTCGACCACTTTCAACCCCCATTTCTCCCACACCCCCATAGCTACCGACATCTAACAACCATAGTGCACTACATGAGATACGATTCTACTACCAAACACAAACACCAATGCTCTATGATATGTAGTTGTGGCAGAAAAGTGACATATGCGGAGACAGTCGAAATACGAAAACATCTTTGGTCGGCCACTTACGACCACCATATCTACCACAGTACCACAGCTTCTGAAATTCGGCCGCTGTTGTGATCGAAAGGTGACTCTGTGCTACTACTACACACAAACGCCAGTTATCTGTGATCTATAGTTTTCGCTGAAAAGTGATACACCATGACACTTTTGTCTTTGGCAGAAGTATGAAATTGCCACAGGTCGACCACTTTCAACCCCCATTTCTCCCACACCCCCATAGCTAGCGACATCTAACAACCATAGTGCACTACATGAGATACGATTCCACTACTAAACACAAACACCAATGCTTTATGCTATGTAGTTGTGGCAGGAAAGTGACATATTTGGAGACAGTCGAAATACGAAAATATCCTTGGTTGGCCACTTACAACCACCATATCTACCACAGTACCACAGTTTCTGAAATTCGGCCGCTGTTGTGGTCGAAAGGTGACTCTGTGCTACTACTACACACAAACGCCATTTATCTGTGAAGTATAGTTTTCGCTGAAAAGTGATACACCATGACACTTTTGTCTTTGGCTGAAGTATGAAATTGCCACAGGTCGACCACTTTAAACCCCCATATCTCCCACACCCCCATAGCTACCGTCATCTAACAACCATAGTGCACGACAGGAAAGACGATTCTACTACCACACACAAACACCAAAGGTCTATGTTATGTAGTTGTGGCAGGAAAGAGAAGTATACGGAGATACCAATTTTTGGTCGAAATATGAAAACGCCCTGCACTGACCAACTTTAATCATTATATCTCCCACATCCCCACAGCTATCGGCATTCGGCCAACGTTGTGCATGACAGGAAACTCCATGCTACTTCCACCCACAAACATCAGTGATCTGTGCTAGGTAGTGGTGGCTGAAAAGTGAAATATAGGAAATAACACGTCTATTTTTATATATGTATAAGATTATGGCTATACGCCTCGTCGACCTCGAGGTAATTACAGGCGGGATGGGACTAAGGACAAGGAACGGGAAGGAATTCGGCCAGGGCCTTTTTTAAGGAAGCATCCAGGCAAAACCATGGAAAACCCAAATCTGGATGCCCTGACGGGGATTCGAACCGGCGTCCTGCCGAATGCAAGACCAGAGCGTTAACCACTCACCCACTAATAATAATAATAATAATAATAGATGCCTAAACTGTAAAATTTAGAATTTTTGTTTGCCTGTCTGTCTGTTTGTCTATCTGTACGTTCTCGCCAATCAGAAACTAATGGAAGAATTTTAACGAAACTGCCCGCAGTGTTAGCTTATGTCGTCAATCAGAATATAGGATGTGCGAACGAAGGCTTTCTTGTGTGTCTCTGCAATATAATCTCCGCCGGTTCGCTGCCGGAATGTGCTGATGAAAGACGAGCTTTCGGCGGCGTACTCTGCCACCATCGTCAGGTCTAATGTTCAAGTTGTGACAACCAGAGCTGCACTGGTTGGATCAGACCTGAAGACGGCAGCAGAGTACGCCGCCGAAAGCTCATCTTTCATCGACACAATCAGGCAGTGAACCGGCGATCTATGTTGCAGCGACTCGCCAGGAATGCCTTCGTTCGCACATCCTATATCCTGATTGACGAAATAAGCTATCATTGTTGGCAGTTTCGTTAAAAAAAATTCCATTCAGAATAATGGATACTTTTTATGCCCGTAAATTACCAAATTCCCTACAACATAATATCCAAAACTCTACATTTTTATTTTCTATCTATGCATCACGCAAAAAATAATGAATGGATTTCAATTAAACGTGCCGTATTGATAGGTTATGTCCTCAGTTTACAAATATGTAACTTTTTATCTAGCTGTGCAAGCAGCTACTGCGAAGCGTTAGGAACAATGCAGGGCGGGGTCCACTGGCTAATCTATACTATATAATAAAACTGGAGAAAAGTTGTAACTGTACATTAAATTTATTTCAGAAAGAGCAATTTCAATGTACACTTCTAATGATATAGTTGCTAAGAAGTTAAATTTAGAATTTTTGCTGTCTGTCTGTAGGTATGTTGTGCATCACGCGGAATGTGATACATAGTGACAACTTATTTCCTTAGTCAGGATATAGGATATTTCTTATCCAAATCCTTCACAATACTTCACAAGTTTCCGATGATACGTACTTCAAAATTATTCGGCGATGAAGTGTTTGACTTGGCGATTCTATTAGGGAGTTTATGTCACAGCTTATATACGCACAAATAAATAAATCCGTTCGTAGGTATCACTACTGTATTTCAAATATTGTTTCCTGAGAAGCCTTATTAACAGTACTGAAGTGTGCCGGTGGGTCATCGACAAACAAACATTGACAGTTAGTAGTAGTTCCAAGAAGAGGAGAAACAAATGATACGCTAAAACCATTGCTTACAATATAAATTGAGAAAGAAAGGAGGAAATCGAAGTAAAATGAAAAAGAACTACGCCTCCGGTCTACCCATCCAGTATTTCTTTGATAGTTTATCTATGAATTAACGCAATAGTTCTCAAATCCTCCGTGACTAAATCGTCGGCACGGCTAGATTCTGTATTTTGTGTCTTGTCACAGCTCTTAATTGGTGTAACAGACGGCCGTTTAATTATGTAACGTACCAGCCGTTGGAGAGTCATCCTGATTCTCCAGATGCAGGCACAAACATGAAGTTACCTTGGTCATCGAATGTGTCGAAAGTAAATGTTTAGTGTGTCGCAATGTTCTCACTTCAGTGTTTACTGCTGGGCTACTCAGTTATTTTATGCTCGTTTATTTTATTTGTTGTAACCTTCATAGAAAGGGCAGATATTATAAATAACTAAATTCACAATCAAAGGATTTATAATTTAGTTATCAAATGGCACTTTCAGTGTGGTTTGAAGTCCAGATATATTTTCTTGGACTTAACGTTTGTTTATTTCCACTATGAAACTTGGAAAGCCAAAGTTTTATATTCCAGAAAATTAAGACCTATAAAGACTTTGACAGCCCGAATTCGATGAATCTTCTCTGAATTCAAAAAGAGACTAAACAAACATCTTCTGATCACATGAGTGTGGCTAGCAGTCACATGCTACTTCCGCAGTTATCTCAGCTAGGTTCTTATCACTTTTCCCGCTCTCCTTCGGAAAGCAAAGTTATAATTCTAACGAGAAGCCGACCACTGTATTGCAGCATGAATTTCAACTTTCACGTTGGCTAATACTAAATATAAGAAGCAGCATCCTGGTAGTTATGCTCAAAAGTCATCGGGAATCATAGGACAAGATTATAATGGCGTAATTGTAATAGAAATAACTGAGATAAAAAATATGAGTAACAATGTTTATTATGAATTAATTACATGTGCTTATCCACTATTTTTTTTACACCAAATTTTTTAAAACAAATGTCGTTCAATATCAGTCAAGTATCATCACCACCTTGATTATTGGGCAATAAAAACTGAGTATGACGTAAATATAATCTTAATATCAAAGCTATGGAACACTCTGATGTGTGTACTCGACACGCAAACTGTATTTTATTTATTTATATATTTTCCCCCTGTCAACGTCAAACGAATTGGGGAGTAACGTGGTAGAATAGTTAGTATTTATAATCTGCCTGCGAATCGGTTAAGTTCTGTAACATTGTGTTTTGCGTTATTCTGTTTTGTTTAATGTATACTTTTCGCGGCAAAGATTGGGATCGTGGGCACCGAGAACAGCGTAAATACACTTGTCAGACGGGCACCCTGCTTCCGGAATTTGAACTAATTTCCGCTGTTCGTCTACGTATTAGTAAGAAGACGGTTAAACACGCCTGGACATTGTTTTACGTCGATAGGCTTTGGAATCGTTTTACCGAATACGATCTGTGCAGTGACGCCCCAAATGTGACGCAGAAGGAGGCGGGTCAAATGCGTCAACACATGCACGCGCGGAGACCAATCTAATTGCCGCGACGCCTTGGACACCGGCGACATGCGCAAACAGCAGGCAACAGGTGCGATTTAAATGGGGCAAACATCACTACTGTAACGACCAGGTAATGCCAGTCGTTCCTAACAGACATATGTGGTAGTTTATCACTTCTTGCGATAAGAGTTGTGAGTTTTCCGGATTTGGGCAAGTGAAACTTTTTCCTCAGTACTTTTGTGTATTCGTTTGTTTACCTCTGTGTCGAAGTTCTTTGAGTCCAATGTTCCAGACAAACGTCGTATCAAAACGGTTGTAAGGCACGAGGTATCCGTTCGTTGCATGTGGAAACAGCCCTTCTATATTTTCGTGGTTCGACTTCCAATGTGCTTAAGAATCTTACAAATCGTTCGTTGAATTAAATGAAAATGTTGTTTCATTAGGGGGATTCCTCTTGTTAAAGATCTAAGCATCTACTGATCACGGATAATAACATGTACGAAGAATGTATCAGATGCCAGTATTGTCTTTGACATACCAGCTGTGCAGTGATAACATTTTGTAACAAATAGACACTAAAGTGGAAAATTCCCACATTATGCAGCAATGTAATATAAATTACTGCCTCTTTTTTTGTCAGGAACTACTGTATACTGCACCGTAGACATAACTTATTCTGAAATCTTTTTAGACGAGGGTGAGTCAAACGAAAACCTTAAATAATTTTTTTAAATAGTATTTATTGTGCAGAAGTGGTACAAAGCTGTATCACTTTTCAACATAATCTCCCCCACGCTCAATGCAAGTCCTCCCGCGCAGACAAAGTGCATAAATTCCTGTAGAAAAAAATTCTTTTGGTAGTCCGCGAAACCACTCACGCACCGCTAGGCGTACCTCTTCATCAGAACGGAACTTCTTTCCTCCCATTGCTTCTTTGAGTGGTCCAAACATATGGAAATCACTTGGGAAAAGGTCTGGTGAGTATGGTGGACGAGGAAGACACTCAAAATGCAGGTCTGTGATTGTTGCAACTGTTGTATGGGCAGTGTGGGGCCTCGCATTGTCATGTTGCAAAAGGACACCTGATGACAGCAATCCACGTCGCTTTGATTTGATTGCAGGCCGAAGATGATTTTTTAGGAGATCTGTGTATGATGCAATGGTGACAGTGGTCCCTCTAGGCATGTAATGCTTCAAAATGATGCCTTTTTCGTCCCAAAAGAGAGTAAGCATAACCTTTCCTGCTGATGGTTCTGTTCGAAACTTCTTTGGTTTTGGTGATGAGCAATGGCGCCTTTCCTTGCTCGCTCTCTTCGTTTCCGGTTGGTGGAAGTGAACCCAGGTTTCGTCTCCAGTAACGATTCTTGCAAGAAAGTCACCACCTTCTCGTTCAAAGCGCCGAAGAAGTTCTTCACAAGCATCAACACGTCGTTCTCTCATTTCAGGAGTCAGCTGCCGTGGCACCCATCTTGCAGACACTTTGTGAAACTGTGGTGTGCTGAACCACGACTAATCTTTAAACATGCTGCAATGTCATTCAGTGTCACTCGGCGGTTTTCCATCACTATGGCTTCAACTGCTGCAATGTCCTGTGGAATCACAACTCGTTGTGCCTGACCTGGACGAGGAACATCTTTCACTGACGTCACACCATTTGCGAACTTCCTACTCCATTCGTAGACTTGCTGCTGTGACAAACATGCATCACCGTACTGAACATTCATTCTTCGATGAATTTAAATTGGTTTCACACCTTCACTACTCAAAATCCGAATACCAGAACGCTGTTCTTCTCTGGTGCAAGTCTCAAGTGGGGCAGCCATCTTTATACTGATACTGCGACGGTATTTGTGCATCTGCACTATTCTGACACCTACAGGCCATTCTGCACGCTGCTTGTAGCACGCTTACCAACTTACAGGATAACGGCGCGAAATTTCGATTTTTATTACACAAATTTAAGGTTTTCATTTGACTCACCCTCGTATTATTCTTGTACATCGTATTTCTTTCACTTATCGAAAAGTAGTCAACCCAAAAAAAAAAAAAAAAAAAATCTTCACGAATCCCCAAATCATAAAATTAAATTCAAAATCTTTCACACAACAGTTTTAAGCTCCCGTAGAACTAGAATAAAACAAGATAGTAATTGCTTGAAGTGTTAATGGCGTTGGAACCCCCGTATAGTATCCTAAATAACATACAACCGTCAACTGACATCAGAACAGGAAGAAATTGTGATCAATAGCTTTTGTAACAGAATGAAACGTACTTATTACGCACTCGGTTATTAAAACATAAAGAAATAATTCTATTACTGTGACATTACCGTTACGCGATGCCATGTAATATTTACACTTTAGGAACCCTCGTAGTGAGCATCGTCTACGCGACAGTTTCCTTATTGTGATGACACAATGAACAGTTTCTGTAAAATCACACACAATGTGCTGTAGTAAGGATCATCTATCTATCTGATTAGATTTTTGCTTTTTGTCCCTCATGCTTAAAACCGTCAACCTATGCTAGTTTGCTTAAAACATACGTAACAAAATCTTACAAACTTATAAAGAATATTTTTAATTAAGTTAAATTATACTTCGACAAAGTTTTTTTTTTAAGTAAAGAGATTGGAGGTTGTGCATGCTATCAAGCTTAATGGCGTTTATTGCTTTGAACTTGATAATATGAACGATTTTAATTTATAAGAGATTTCGTGCCCAGGATTTTGTATCCTAGTTTTCGTCCTGACAGGCTTCTAGGTAATTGAACTATTAGCTAGCCAGTAACAGTGTTAGTCGTTTGAACTGGTAACTTCACTATCTGCTGTATATTTACACTGAAATTCTTATTAGGGCAAAGGGAACAAAAATCCATGAACTAAATAATAACATTCATACAGTAACGTTAATGCAATCTGTAGTTTACTTACAAAACATTTGTGAAATTCTTTAATTATCTGCAACATTATTTGTAGAAGGCTCAAGATGTAAACGTAAATCCGTTAGTTCCTGAATAATAATAATAATTTTAAAAATTAGATGTAAGAAAGTTCCATTCAGATATAGGTTAAAATGGTCCTAAATCATTGTATATGTTACTATAAAATTAGGAAACTTGGTAAATCATACGTTTTTGTACAAAAACTAATAATTCACCGATGCAATTGAATTTTATTTCTTTTTATTTACGTGTTTTACTCCATTTTTAGAGCGTCGGCTTATTATTAATTTTCATACGAAGTAATCAACCGGAAATTGAGGAAATGGTTGTTCATACGTAATTACCGTAAAACGATGGCAAAAGTCCGAAAGATGATTCTGAAAACCTGCTTTTCTGGCTCTTACTAAAGCACTGCTGCCATTTGCCGTAACTGATTTGTAAAAACCCAGATGAAATACTCGACAACATTTTCGGTATTTCGCTACCTTAGTTTAGCGAAAGCTAGGATTTTTTATGTTTCGGGCGTTTATGGTGGCATATTGTATCTAATTGTGCATTTAATTTACAGCTTCATTTAATTCTTTTACTCTGTTTCGCTGCTGAAAAACATGTCCATGAAAACGTATTTCGTACATAGGAAAATATCTGTTACAGTAGGAATATGATTATTTATTACTAGCTGATGCCCACGACTTCGTACGCGTGGATTAAGAATTTCTTTACCAGAACTGAACATAGAAAGATGTTGGTAACGAAGGATTGTTCCCAAACAAAGCTATCACTTTATCGCTCTACCGTCGAACCTGTCTCATGAAGAGAATCAATTTCCAACATATTTAAAAACAGAAAAA
This sequence comes from Vandiemenella viatica, assembly GCA_031002005.1. Classification (NCBI taxonomy): domain Eukaryota; kingdom Metazoa; phylum Arthropoda; class Insecta; order Orthoptera; family Morabidae; genus Vandiemenella; species Vandiemenella viatica. Next base: position 158,903,141 of record JARYHS010009186.1, read on the forward strand.
CAAACGATGGTGCGGGGATGGGAGGGGGAGGGGTGGGGGGGGGTTAACGAAGGGTTGTTTTATTTCAGCTCGATCTTTTCTTATTTCTTCTGCATGAGCATCCGATTCTTGGGTTCTAATAACTTTAGTTACTCGTGCTCTGCTAGAGCTATACCTCAGGCCAGTTTACGCCCGCAAGGCATGTCAAAAAAGAAGGCAAAATAAACTGGTGCCAGAGACATATAAGCTGACACAAAGTAATAGGACAGAAAAAATCGACATCTCTACTAAACAATACTTTTTTTTGCAACAAAATCTTCTCAGGTGTCCAGCCGGATGGTGGTGTAAAAACACGACGTTTCGACAGCTGACTCTGCTGTCTTCATCAGGTATCTGTAGTTGTTCTCAGCTGACTGTCTTTGCCTCGGCAGATACAGTCAGTTGAGAACAACTACAGAATACAGATACCTGGTGAAGACAGCAGAGTCAGCTGTTTTTACACCACCATCCGGCTGGACATCCGAGAAGATTTTCTTGCATCGATACGCCGGGAAAGTCTCCACACACACAATACTTTTTTTTTCTCTAAACGAAATTTATGAACAAATTATACTCTAACATAATGCGCGAGGAGTAGAGCTTGAACAACCGACGTAACATTACAGACTAAAACACACATCCGTCTCTCTGTCAACATTCGATAAATTCTCATAATTTCGTGACTACAACTGTTAATCATACCGAAAAAATGTCCTGTGCCCTTCCTACAGATACAAAGTATTTCATTGTCAAATTCCATCAATATCGGTATAACCATTTAGTCGTCAAAACGTAACAAAAAGAAAAGAGAGACTTACTTCCGCATTTATAGTTTTATTAATGCAGATCACACACAAACTGCCTGCGAACAACCCCTGAGGGATCAATATAACGCAAAAGAGTGTACATCAGCAGCATTGGAAGACTACCTACGATTGGCTCGCATTGCACCCCTAAATTTGTGATATCTACAGTTTAACATGCAATCCGAACAACAGACGATTCAGGCGTGACTCATACGATCAAAAACAATTTATAAAAACATTTACCTCCCCGGGGATTCGAACCGGAGACCACGATCCTTACACCAGTGAGCAAACGCTTTAACCACTGATCTGCCAGACCGCTGTATGGGAAGGTAGCACAGAGAACTAAGATTATGTCTATCGCCGTTCAAATTCGACGGGAAATTTTTCAACCAAATGTAGACAGTAATTTTCTCCTTGTTTCAAATCAGAAGTGTGCAAAGTTTCATGTAAGTCAGATGAAAACTGTGAATTTGTATGAAGAACAAACAAACAAACGTACACTCATCTTTATATATATAGATATTTAAAATGTGTGGCATAGAATCAACAAATGTTTTAACGTCACCAACGGGAACGTAATAAATCAGACGAACACACATGACTGTGATCCATTTGAGCGTCGTGAGTTGTCTCGTGAGAGATAAGAGCCGAGAAAAACTGTGTTGTTCCCCTTCAGCCGGACGAATCAGCGCAGAGTTCCTCATGGACCGGAGTGAGTCTATTTGCGGATCGACAGGCCTTGCGGCGTTCGGACGTTGACTCTCGTGCGTCTGACGTCGCGTTTCGGGGAACTGGCGAGCTAATGACACAGATTAGCCAGGTGCTCGATGCCACTTTTCCGTGTTTGCTTCTGCTTAAGCTTACCGTCAGTGTCGATCACGATTATTACAGTGATTTGTGTTCCCCAACACGTTGCTTTTAAGGTTGACATTTTCCCTGTTACCTAGAAAGACAACTTGACATCAAGCATAAGGAATAACAACTAAGCACACAGACAATACAAAAGGTTAATTGAGTTATATGGACAACTAGCTTTTACCTGCAACTTTGTACGCGTCGACTTAGAATTTTACTGCTTGACTTAGATACAGAAAGATATAAGTTACGTAAAAGGAGTCCCAAAAAGCACGTAGAGGGATAATGTGACGGAGGAGTCATCACAATACCATACCGAGCGTGGTGGGTGAACGGTTAACGTTCTAGTCTCGCATTCCGGAGGACGCGGGATCGAGTCCCCGTCCGGGCATCCAGATTTCGGTTTCCCATGGTTTCCCCAGATCACTCCAGGTGAATGCCGGGATGCTTCCTTCAAAAAGGCCATGGCCGAATTGCTTCCCGTTCCTTGTCCCCAGTCCGATCCCGCTCCTAATTTCCTTAGCCGTCGACGAGGCGTAAAGAAATAGGCAAAAAAAAAAAAAAAAAAAAAATTCTACCACTGAACCTGTCCCATGAAGAGAACCAATTTGCAAAATGTTTAACAATAGCAACAGACTAAAGGGAGCGTTTACAGTGGGAGACTATCTACACAGTTCTTCTGGCTTATTTTTGTTTGATGTTTAAAATTATGTCACTTTCTGGGGACCTTTTTATGTCAATACCGTTTTTTAGCCTTTTGAGGTTTGGAAGTGAGCTAGTCTTGAATAAACTGCTTGCGAGATAAACAAAGCCTGAGCTACCGATGTAACATTACAAGAAATATACCCGTGCTATCCGTCAGTCTGCAGCCGTTTGATTAGTTTTCAAAACTTTGTGACAAAATGTTAGTTATCCCGAAAAACGTATACTGTATTCTTCCTAATTATACATAGTAATTCCTTGCCATATTTAATCAAGATCGCTTTAGCCCTTTAGTCGTAATGAATCGACAGAGAGAGTTATTTTCTCATTTAAAGTATTAGTGTAGTTACCTGTTTTACCTTCTGCACTGTAGTATGGAATAATCCTGCAGTTGGTAAAAAAAAAAATATATATGTATTAAATCCTGCAGTTCTTGAGCATTTATGTCTTTATCGATAACATATATCATCTTACATTTCAGCTTAATAAATATGTTTTCCGCAAATGAAGTTACTTCTAAGAGGCAGGAATGTTAAATTTTTCTTAACACGCAAAAGAAGTTGAATGTAAAATATGCAGAATGGCTGGAGGCAAGGATAAGGTGCCCAAACCATCTAAAATTTTAGAAACAAGAGCCAAATACAAATTGTTTTCGTACTAGTCTAATTAGTGGCTAATGTATACATGGTGGTCTGAAGGCAAAGTAAATATGTAATCTTGCATGCTGAGGTATTGCGATGTAGCAGTAAGAAACATCAACTCTAAGGTCGTATGTTGATGAAATCTTACATTCAGGAATTCACTATTCTACAATTACCCGCCCCCCCCCCCACCCTCTACATTTGCGAAAATTGCAATATTGTTCGTTAACCTATTCGCAAACATTCTTAGGTTGATGGATACTGAAAACTGAGTGTTACATGGATATGATTGAACTTATAGAGTGAATGCACTTATTTTGGCTATGCATCTAAACTGTGGTGTGAAATAAGTGGGCCCTGCAACAAGCCCTGCAACAATATTTCTAGGGTGAAATCTACCTGTATTGGTGGAAAAAAGGCAGAATATTACTCAAACAAAGTGCAAAGGGTTTGGACCAGGATAAATAATGAAATACGATTTCGGCAAGTCCAGGACTGGAGCCTATTCGTTGGACGCCAATCATTATGAAGTTAACATTAGTTTCAATTGCTTATTTAGTATACCTATTTGATAATTCTTTTTTGACTGATGATTAAAATTCATCTCATCAGATAACAATAATATGAATAATTACTGAGATAGAAACATATTGAACTGGGATATAAAGATAACAGAAATGAGAAGAAACACACCATTCGAATTTGTTATAAGATTTTGGCACTTTGGTAGTTTTATTTACAACATGGTCACAAGTTATTTTGCAGTTCATGATCAGATAAGACTGTGAACCAAACAGAGAGTAATAGGGCACTAAATTCAGTACCGTGGAGAATGAACGTAAATATTTAGTTGGTGGATATCGCTGTCTCGGCGGGGAATTTGATTGGCCCTTAACCCATCCTTCACCTCTTGCACACCTTGCTGTGAAATGTGAAGTACGTCAGAACGCTTCCATGATTCGGATTCAACGTTAAGGTACGTTTCCACTGAGGCAACTACTGGGCAACATGTGGCATGTGGTACTGACGCATGCGGCAAGGAGTATTTCAAACGAAGCAAACCGCTGCGACATGTAGCAAGCAACAATGACGCATGCCACATGTTGGGCCATGTCGCCAGTCGTATGGGCAATTGTGCGACAATAGCGTGTCGCACGATGTTGCCTGTATCCAACTGGAGGTGGATAAGTGCGACAGAAAAAGGGCGACATGGAGTGGAACATACAGGAATCAACCTTATTATTGAAGACTACCATACTCCACGGGAGATGTGGAACAACAGAAGTGTTTAATATAAAAACAGGAATGTGTAAAGCAAGTACGAAATAAAAAGAAAATAGTAAAAACAGAATCAAGAATTTGATGTCTGATTTTCAACGGGAACATACAGCGATGAGCAGCTCATCTCCTAAAGAGAAATGGTTTGCTTATAATCTCCTGACATTTTTTTTAGTAAATCTATATTAATATTATAAATGCGAAAGTCCTCCCGAATGCGAGGCCAGAACGCTAACCGTTCACCCACCACGCTCGGTGGTGTTCTTACGAGAGGGAGTGACGGACGTCAGTATTAGAGAAACTTTCACAGGAGTCACATGTGCGTATATGGCAAAAGCCGATGCCGATAAAAGAAATCGATTTAGTGAGAAATTAAGTTTATTCAGTCGTTCCTTTAAGAAGTATTTATTTTCCCGCTGAGTTATGGTGAAATCAGATTAAACGTCAGGTATCCAACATACTCGACCACCAGTATCTGTGTTGTACGTTACTTTAATTTCGCCTGACGAAGGCAGCTTTCAAAACTAGGTAAGGGGACATCCATTAATTACGTGAGGTGAAATAGGGGGGGGGGGGTCCGGCGAAATCTCACCAGATCTCACCAGGGGGGAGGGGGGGGGGGTCTACGGAAATCTCACGTGAGATTTTGCGAAAAAGGACTACAATTTGAGCCAAAGTCGATTTTAGGAGGGTAAGTTAGGGTGTGACCTAAAAAAAAAAAGGTCTACAAAAGTTTCCAGAGCGATTTCTTAGGGGGAGGTTCTCACGGACCAGATCTCACAAGAAGGGGGGGGGGGTCTGGCCAGATCTCACGAAATCTCACCAGTGGGGAGGGGGGGGCCAGATATCCGGAAAAACACCTCACGTAATTTGTGGATGCCCCCTAATGGGATCATCTTCTGAATTAAATTTTGTACAGGTGCGAATTAATCTGTAAAAGACAGTGAAACAAGTATGCTTTTATAGTTGATGAATTATTTTAATGTGAACTAAACATAATGCACACTATGTCTCTCAGCAACAAACTTTGACATGAGTATAGTCGCAACCATCTCTCACGGCAGTCTCTTTCCCACAGCAAGATTTTATATCACTTGGTCGCATGCAAATTTAACTTCTCCCCCCCCCCCCCCCAGTCGTGAGCAGACCGTCGTACGGGTAACATCGCCTCCGATACGAGGAAGTAGTGTGCGCGATCGCGGGTTGACTCGACGGCAAGTGCCAACAACATAAACAGTTTTCAACTTCGTGTGGTGGACAAGAAAAGTGAATTGATAATCAAGAAACAACTAATATAAGTGTTAAGTGACATTGGCCGCCATGTATGGTGGCCAGTGTGGTGAAGGCGGCTACGAACAGGTACAGCCGACGCCGCACATACTTTTATATAATGGAGGTAACGTGAACATTGCAACAGAAGATAGCTTAGACAGTCAAGTGCCATCCCTACATCAAAACACAAGTGAAGATGGAAGGGAAACGAGAAACATCATACAATCGTCATTCGAAACCGTCAATGTACCATCTTTTGCTGCTAATCTTACCATTGACCAAACGAGACTACAGGAACTACGACTTGTAGGAGAGGAAGAAACGACCCCACCTGCAGCCCAGAAACGCCCCAGCACACCAACAATCGAAGACATCAGCAACAACTGCAACTACAAAGTACCAAGAACAGCAGAACAGCCGAAACCTACAGACATCAGTATGGAGACGTCACCAGCTAGCAACACACAGCAAAACCAGACTACAACCACAACAGTCAGCCATGATCAACAGGTAAATTGCGCAACGCCAGTGATATATGAAAACTATGACCTAGGGCCCTATTATGTGATTGTAGAAAGTGTCGATAAAAACATCAGTAGACTACATCCAATGGCTATAGGTCGCCTCATTAACTCCCTCTGCCGTGATACAAATAATCAAATATTTCAGATAACTACAGCAGGCCGTAACCGTGTCAAAATTGAGGTGAAATCGGTAATAGCAGCCAATTCTATGATTCAAAGCTCAGTCTGGAAGCAGAACGGTTTGCAGGCGTATATCCCATACTCGTGCACCACACAACAAGGCATCATTAGAAACGTAATGACAGAATTATCAGAAGATAAAATTAAAGCGGTAGCGCGATGTGAATACAGGGTGATAAACGTTAAACGATTTGCTAAGAAAATGGTAGCAAACGGTCAACCTACAACAATCCCACTTCCAGTTTGCCTGATCACTTTCAAATCGCAAAGACGGCCCAACTATGTGTACATACACGGTGTCCGCTGTCCAGTCGAACCATACATAAAACCTGTTATGCAATGCTTTAACTGCCTGCGCTATGGTCACCTGAGCAAGCAATGCAGAAGTAAAAAAAGATGTGTATTCTGTGCTGGTGCACACGACGACAAAGATTGTTGTAACCAAAACAACCCCATTTGTATCTATTGTAATAGTGGCCACCCATCTAATGAAAAAAGATGTCCTGAATATGAAAAACAAAGAAGAATCAAACAGTTAATGGCGTACGAGAACCTAGACTATAAACAAGCCCTTAGAAAGATCAACGCCGGTACGTATGCCGGTGTACTAGCAAGACCGGCCGCAACCACCCAAACCACGGTCGTAAATTCGGAATGTTACGAGCAAAGAACCCCCCATACAGGATAACTTAAATATTGCCACAGTGCCTGTAGGGACATCGCAACAACAACATCAACAACTCCAACAAGAACTACCTACCCAGACGTCACAGTTGGCCACCAGCCCACCTGGCATGTTAACAAACATGCAAATAAATCCAGTGCCTACTAACCAAGCAGAATCCCCCTTAACGGAAAGACATAATAGGCACTACAGAGCAGGAAGCATCTCTAGGGATCTATCTTACAAAAATTATTGGATCCCAACAACAGGAATATACGACCAATTGCATACAACCCATACCCACCCCAACCTCACAGCACTGTACAAAGCGCAAGCACAGCTGATATCTTCACATACAAAATGATCGAAATCATAATTAATATCTTAAACCAGTATGTCGGTAACCAACAGATCGATCCACTGCAATTCGCTCCAAGTATCAAACAGCTTATACAACAAACACTCACCAATGGGTTCAACTGAGAACACAAGAACGCTTTCGATACCCGTTACTGGAGGCTTAGATTCCATGTACCAAAATAACATACCACATAATAATCCCCAAACGAATGAAAAAATTGCAATCAAAGAACTCGGAATCTTACAATGGAATGCGCGCTCAATCAAAGCCAATAAATTAAGTCTGATGCAATATATGCTGGCCCATAAAATCTCAGTAAGTGCGATCTCAGAAACTTGGTTGAAACCAGGAGAATCTTTCCTTTTTCAAAACTATAATATCGTGCGAGCAGACAGAGCGGACGGTTATGGCGGCACTGCCCTATTGATACAGAAATCAATCCCATTCCAGCCCGTAAACATTACGCCTACTAATCTGTCTTTCGAAGTTTGTGCAGCACGGATCCTCTTTAAAGACGAATATATGACGGTAGTATCTGTATACAGGTCACCAAACAAACCAGCATTAAAAAGATCTGAGTTGGAAATACTAAAAAGACATCTAGAAGAACCAATTCTGCTCCTTGGTGACTTAAATGCCCATCATTCCTTATGGGGAAGTACATATGACGATCGTAACGGGCGACTAATTGTGGAAGTAATGGAGGAACTAGTTGTACTAAACGATGGCTCTGCAACTCGAATCAATAGACCATCACAACAACAATCATCTGTTGACATATCATTAGCATCGGCGACTATTGCCCCACACCTAACATGGGAAATAATAGAAGATACTCTGGGCTCGGATCATTTCCCGATTCTGCTGAAGCTCCCCTGCACTAAGCTGATAGGGCAAACTATCTTTTCTCACTATAAATGGAGTATCAAGCGGGCCGAACTGGGAAAAATACCAACAGGAAGCAGAAGCTGCATTTTCTCATTACAAACCTACAGACGACATACAAAATGATTATGAAGCCTTCATAGATTGCATTGAAAAAGCCGCAGGCTCCAGCATTCCAAAACAAAAACAAAGCTATGTAATCAACACAACACCAGTTGAATGGTGGGACCAGGAATGTGACGATGCAATAAAAGAAAGAAAGAAAGCTGTCAAAAATTACAGGCAACACCTCACAATGGAGCAATTATATTGAATGCAAAAGGGCATGTGCGAAAACAAAAAAACTCCTTAGAAAGAAGAAGAAGAAAAACTGGGAAGACTACTGCTCAAAACTGAGTCTCAACACGCCGACCAAAGAAGTGTGGATGAAAATACGAAGGCTGAAAAATATAAAGGAAGCGAGGGTGCCAGAGCGGACACCACCACTGAATATTCTGACTGAGATATTAGAAAACATAACACCACCTTATGTGGACCCTCAACCCCTAAACGTACAGGAAAATACACAGCACATCCTATGTCAACCTTTCAGGAGTGAAGAGCTCAGCAGAGCACTCTCCTTTGGCAAATCATCAGCACCTGGGCCGGATAACATACACTACCCCATGCTCCGCCTACTCCCTGCCAACGGGAAAGCATACCTGCTCGACCTCATTAATCGTATATGGGCTGAGAAAAGCGAGATACCACCTTTGAAGACGGCCAGAATAATTATTATAAAAAAAAGCCAGGAAAGGAAACTGAATGTGCCTCAGCATATAGACCTATATCCCTCTTATCTTGTGTGTTCAAAATTCTAGAAAGAATGGTAAAGCATCGACTCGAATGGTGGTTCGAACATAATGCAATTGCTGCCGCATACTCAATACGGCTTTCGGAGAGGAAAAGGCACGAATGACATATTAGCACACCTTGTTACAGATATTCAATCGTGCCTTACAGATAATAAATACATGGTGGCCATTTTCACTGACCTAACATCTGCCTATGATAAAGTTCTGCCATCGACCTTGGGAAAAAAATTAAAAGAGAATGGCGTGCCGGGCCCCTTTACAGCGAGGCTGCTAGCTATGATTACAAATAGATGGTTAGTAGCCAAGTGGAAAACAATTACTCTAGGTCCAAGAAAGTGTAGCCAAGGGGTACCTCAAGGATCAGTTTTGTCTCCGTTACTCTTTAATATATACACAACTGACCTACACAAAATAATGCCACCTTCCGTCATAATACTTCAATATGCGGACGACATCTGCCTGTATACAATAGGCACAAGCATCGAAAGATGCCAAGCCATATTAAACGAAGCTATGTGTAAACTAGTACAATGGCTGTCAGACAATGGACAGGAGATCTCAATAGATAAAAGCTCAGTCTGTATATTTACACGACACAGGATTCCTCCAATGATCCGCATGACTCTCGGACCATACCAGCTCCCAGTTAAGAATAGCTTGAAATATCTAGGCCTGATAATAGATAATAAACTCAAATGGTGTGAACACATCAAACAAATAGAAAAAAAAGTCTGCTCAAGGAACAACCTTATAAGAGCAGTAACAGGACTAAAGTGGGGAGCAAGTCCACAAATAGCACTAACTCTATATAGAGCCCTAGTCCGTCCACATTTTGACTATGGGTGTATTTGTTATGGTGCGGCCTCCCAACGGCCTTTAGCGAAGCTTGATGTACTACAATACATGGTACTACGCACCTGCCTAGGGGCAATGAAATCTACGCCCACAAATGCACTATGCGCAGAAGCAGGGGAACCTCCTCTGCACCTACGTAGATTCTACCTAAGTTCAAAATTTTTACTGAAACAGAGTCAGTTGACGACCAGTAAATTATATAATTCCATACACAACTTATCCATAGACTGCCTAACAAAAGGATATTGGAAAAACAGACGACTGCCACCGCTAGCTTCAGCGTATCTGGAAACCAAATTACTATACGAAAAAGCCAACAAGAGTGAACAACTATACTGCTATGAGGCTCCATTATGGCATACATGTAAAGAAATTACAGTTTTTGGTCAAACAACGCAACAGAGCCCCTACAAACAGACATACCTAGAAAAATTGAACAAATGGCTTCCGGCTGGAATCATATATACAGATGGGTCTAAGAACAACAGTTATGCTGGTTGTGCATACATCAACCTTGATAGCATGGAACAGGGCACTTTCCAACTGCCTAAAGAATGCTCTATTATGACAGCAGAACTTATAGCAATATTAGAAGCACTTAGATATGCCGGGAGCTTACCGGATAGTAACATTATCATACTATCTGATTCACTCTCTGCCTTAATGTCATTAAAAAACCATCACATAAACCAAAGCAACAACCCGATCATATACGAAATTATTAAATCAATCATAGACCTGGAACAAAGTAATAAATTAGTAGTACTTTCCTGGGTGAGAGGCCATGATGGGTGGGTGCAGGGGCAATGAAATAGCCGACCAGCTGGCAAAACAAGCAACTGAGACCGGGGTAACTATACACCGTAAGATACCTACTTCGGACCTGATTGTGGACAATAAAGGAAAAATTATACAAAGATTGGGACGTAGAATGGAGATATACATCTGCTACGAAAGGTAAACACTACGCAAGGATACATTCTGAAGTTACAAAACGGCCATGGTTTCAGAACATCCGGTGTCCTAGAAGCCTATATATCACAATTTTTCGGCTTAAATTCGGACATTGCCGCCTCAAGAAGCACTTATGTAGAATCGGTGTGGTAGAGGAACCGTACTGCCAGTGCGGACACGTTGAAGACGCTAATCACATATTCTTTGGTTGCCCATTTAACAAACAAGCCTCTGACAACCTCATCAAGCACTTGGTGCAAGCAGGACAGCAACTCCCGGCAAGTGTTGAAGACTTACTAAATACAAACAGATTTAAAATCTTCTTCCTCATGTACTCATTTTTACGGCAAATCAAACGAGAACTGTAACAATAATCAACTGTATAATCAAGTGTAACATATCCTTACATTCATGTATATATGAGTCTTTGTAAATAATTTATTTTTTACTAATTTGTATTACTTTTTTCTAAACTTAATATTTTAATGTATATAATGTAATATCAAATGGACTATTTTAATGTATGTAGGCCTATATGCCAAACAAAGGAACAATAATTAACTGTATAATCAGATGTAACATATCCTAACATTTCATGTATATATGAACCTTGTAAATCGATTTTTTGCCAAACTCAATATTTCAATGTGTATAATGTAATATCAAATCGTCCATTTTAAGGTATGTATGTGCCAGACAAAGTTACTACCTTATGCACCCAGCGTATTACGTAAATGTATTAGTTCTGGCTTTTAATGTGTGTAAGGTACTATGAAATACGGATAACCTACAGAGACAATGTATATTAAGATTTACTACTACGATGTGCAAAATGTTACAGATGTAATAGACAAACAATGTAATAAACGCTTGTACACTTGGTAATGGCTAAATGGCCAGCATGGCTAAAGGCCAAATAAATTAAAAAATAAAAAATAATAAAACTTCTCCCCCCAGTTCGTACTTCTTTGATCGCTGGATGACGTTATGCTCCAAGAGTTGAGTCTGCGATGATTAGGTCGAAAGTCCCTCCAATTCGCAATTGGCCATCCAAAATTCCGCGCCATCGGTCACTGACCGGAAAGTAGGCTAAACTCCAGTTCTTTTCCGGCATTTACCTTAAGTCGCCCTGGTGTTCGCCAAATTATAAACGCCTGGTCGCGTGGCCTTAGCAGGCAAGTTATTAGATTGTTGGTGGTTTAATTAATGTGATAAATAACTAATCCACGATACAGTTCACTTGAAACTTGCTTTTATTTTCATAAAACACGACGTCAAAGATACTGTTTACATGAATACACACAATCCCGCGATTGTATACAACACTTCTTCCACAGACAATACAGTTCTTGGCCGTCGTAATTTGAGTCGGTGAAAACTTTGACGAAAAAAACTGTTTCTCAGTCTCGGATGTTTGCTTTATATAAGCTACATCGAAATTTCTAGAACATTTCAAAAGTTTCCGACAGATAATTCTCGAACATTAACAATACTTGAACAATAGAAAAATATTAAAAACAATCAGAATTAATACATAATCATTTACCATCCTTAGAAAATGGTCAGAAATGGAAATTAAAGATACTTAAACACAAAATTATTTACAGAAATCATTTTGAACTGTAGAAAATCGTTCTTTAGACGTAGTAACTTGCATTAACACTTGGAATTATAAAAATCTAAGCAATTTTCTTGTATAATTCTGTTCTTAAACATATTGATTTGCATTTAAATAATTTCTTTTCATAAAACAAAGTCTATATACATTGATTTACAGGAAATTGCAAAACAAACATGTCTAAGATCTTATCCAATCAAACTAGCTTGACAGAAATGCTTCATAAAATACCATTACATTTAATTTTAGGTTTGAGGGCTGTTACAAAGTCTATACTGGGCTATCACGAGGTGGATTTTCGAATAGTGACACTGCTCGAGGTGATACATAATTCTACGGCTATGGCATTGAGCTAAAGAGAATCGGCTGCAGTCAACCACACACGATATCATCTCGTATGCCAGATATGGAGTGTTACTTAGTAATAGGCCAATGCAGATGTGGTTCTATGTTGTTGCACAATGTGATAACATCTCATTCATACAAGACTAAAATCACGTATCTTTTTTTATAAACGTTTCTCGGGAAACAAACCGAGTAATATTATTATTTATGCCCAATATTTCGGCGACTTAAACTCCGTCGCCATCTTAAGGTGCAGTTGTAAGTCTTGAAGTCTGCTTTGAAGTCAGCCTTGAGCGTGTTATTTGAAAACTGGCATGACAACTGCACCTGAAGATGGCGACGGAGAATAAAGTCTCCGAAATATTGTGCATCAATAATAAAATTACTCGGTTTGTTTTCCGAGAAACGTTTATAAATAAACAACGCCGAGAAAAATTGCATTCATTTATAATTTCACGTATCCATTTGCGGTGAATTGCCCTGGCTCCGAACTATCGTAACTTCGTATTAAATGGGCTTGTCATTGCAGTGGTATGCTGATTGATAACACTGATAAATATCTCCTGCAGCACATTCCACTTTTTACGTATAACAACCCAGTTTCCACCAGATTTTTCTGAGAGCCCGTCTTCGGTCTTTGTATTAAGGAGAATAACTCAAGTACAAGAATTAAGTAATTGTGTTAACATTTTTTCAGTGTATTTCTTTTCTTGAAATACGTAATATTTGTGGAGTGAATACCATTCGCCGGTTTTTCCTCATCAAGGCCGTTGTTGGGTGCCAGGTCAGGCTCTGTCAGACTGCCGGGTCTTAGTGTGAACTGAAACGATAGCCAGGTATGTTTTTAAAGTTAGCAAGATTAGCGACTCTGTCCAAAATACATTTCAGAGCGCCATTGCGGCCGGTAATTAGTGAATCACGAGCACCACTACAGGTAAAGACCATATCAATATCGATAGCTACCTTAGGGAAGGTTTAGACACAAGAAACATGTTTTATTCAGCGCACCACTGTCGCGTTTATTTTTACTTGAGGCCTATCGATTTTTCGACGTCGAGTTTACTATAGCCAGGACACAACAAATGGAAAGGAATTCGGGAAAGGCCTCTAATATAAAGCATTTTGTAATTCGCTTTGAGTGATTCCGGGGAATCGTGATAAAGTCGGATCTGAGTTTTAATCTTTCATTTGCGACGTTTGCGGTGTCACTATTCTAACCTGGCACCTGACCACTCGTTGGCACCTGACCACTCGTTGGTAGTAATTTGGAATGTTACTGTGCAACTTATCAAGCATTTTGATAGAACTAAATGGCTCGTTGTTTAAGGACTTAGTGCAGTTTGTGGAGGCTTCACCAAAATTTATTTTAACATTTCAAATTTTTGGTTTCTTCTAGAAAATAACAACCTTCTTATGGTTGGTGACTAAAGATGTCAAAGAGTACTATGAGTTTTGTATACGTGTAAAAGTTATCTACAATCAATAAATGGTGAATGGGTTTTCTTTGTATTGAAACTGATTACTTTTTTTTACTCATGACTTAATACCTCGTCGACATCGAGGTCTTTAGAAGCGGGCAGGAGAGGACTGGGGACTAGTAACGAGGAGGAATTCAGCCATGGCCTTTTAAAGGAAGCATCCCGGCATTCGCCTGGAATGATTTGGGGAAACCATGGAAAACCCAAATCTGGATGCCCGGTCGGGGATTCGAACCACCGTCCTCCCGAATACAAGGACGGAGCGTAACCGCTCATCCACCACGCTCGATGAAACTGATTATAAATGCAGCATTTATACTATCTGAAAATTACATTCACGTATAATAACTAATATGGGTTGTTACATATCAGCAGTTGACAATGGAAACTGATTATACTAATGTGATGTTAGTAACTAATCGGTTATCAGTAGCTGGTAATATTATTGGTTTGTTAAAAATGGTAAGTACTGGTCCACATGACCGAGACTATTCTCACATGGGGTAAAAGTCAATATATCTAATCTAACCTCCAATATTCTCCTAATTGCTTGATTTGTTTGTGGAGATGCAATTTTCACAAACACTATTTCACCTTGGACACAGTATTAGTTGTGTAGGGATTAATTTGAGCCGTATATTAGGCTGTTCAAACAGAACTGAGAGTATATTTTTTATGACTGGTTCAGTAGCGTACAGGAAACGACTGACGGCATCTTATTATATTGTTGTTCTGCTCTGAACTGTCTTTATTCTTCGAGGCCGCTGGAAAAGCTTAAAATTCCAGATCATATCTTAAACAACTTATAATGAAGACAACAAATGACCTATTTAACATCAAAATATATTTTTCTTATATCGCATAAAAATGTATTGTTTCCTTTTCTGTTAGCCATTGTTATGTGCTTGCTAGTTCGATATAGAAGCTCTTTTTCAGAGAAACAGAAATATCTCCGAACGCATTTAACTGAGTTAATATTCATCGCCACATAATTAAACAAGGCATTAAGTTAGAAAAGTGTGTAAAGAGATGGTTTTTCATACATTTACGGAAAGATATTCGTGTAAGAAGGAAAAGTAATGCATGCATGGAAGGGAAAAGATGACTATGACCACAAGCTGGCACTCAATTTCAGGCACAAGGGTGTAGGAAGATTCTCCTTTTTAGGTAAGGGTATCAGTGATTGGAATGAGTTACCAAGGGGAATGATGAATAAATTTAAAGTTGAAATTTGTAGAGGGCAATTGTAGGTGGGTGCAGGAAAGGGGGGAAGATGGATGGGTAGGGAAATTGTCACCGAAGCGTCCGCTCCATTGCAATTTTAATTAAATAAATTAAATAAAAAATCGGTTCCCATAGCTCCTTCGGATATGGCGGAAGATAGAATATCTTTCTTTGTTCGCCGTCTTTCAGAGTAATAACTGAATAATTACACATAAAAATAATGTTTCTTCAGAGTCTAAGGACATACATGGCTTAAAAACTTGAGTTCTGTTGTTGAATAAGTTTATTTCTCCTGAAAATATTCAAAGCACATGTGGTTTTTGTTTTTGTTTGTTTGTTTGTCTGTGTGTGCGTGTTTTTTTTTTTTTTTTTTTTAAAAAAGAAGTTTCCTAATGTTTAAGATTCTCTAGAGAGTTATAGCACGGTTAGTACTCATGACCATATCAAAAAGATGGTGACATTTCATGATTTGTATGGATTTAACTTAGCAACTGTTTCTTAATACAAAAATTTATATGATTAGTTTACCCAAAAATATACTCAACTTAAGTTTTTGTCCCGGAATTACAAACGTAGTCGGCCTTCCCAAGATTTTTTACCTTTAAATAATTTTAGAATCAGACATTTCTACTAGTTTCAAATCATTTACTGTGAATAAGATTCTGTCAATATTTGTAGAGAAACTTCATCCTCCGGTAAGAGAATTTTTCTGGTGTCAAATATCCAGTCACAAACATGTAGTATTTTGTAAGAGTGGCATTCTGGAAAGTATACGGAGAAAGTATGGTGACAACATTCCGAAGGAGGAAAAGAGTCACTGCCTCTTTCATTTTCCTTCATGCAATCGATAAGCGTTCACCCAAGGTGGAAAGTTTTTTCCTTGTCTTCACAGAGTAAAATTTATTATCAACTGAATCAATTTTAAAGGCCTGGTTGGAAATTTTTCCTGCAGTTTTATGTCGGCTATGGCAAACCGCGACGTCAGCTTCTGTATTGTGGCAAATATTCCAGTTTGAGTACAGGAGAACATTTCTTTTTCCTGATACTATCATTGTTTACTTGTAGAGCTGGTATTGAAATAAATGCGCAACACTAATGTCCATATATCCAGTAAAACGGTGAATTGTTTGTCATCATTGGTTATTTATTGAGATGATATTGAAAGACATTTTAGTGAATTAACTTAGCAATCACGCTTTTATATTATTATATGTCCTACATCTTATACAGGGTGTTACAAAAAGGTACGGCCAAACTTTCAGGAAACATTCCTCACACACAAACAAAGAAAATATGTTATGTGGACATGTGTCCGGAAACGCTTACTTTCCATGTTTAGAGCTCATTTTAGTTTCGTTAGTATGTACTGTAATTCCATGGCCCCCACGCTCTCCTGACCTCAACCCTCTTGACTTCCATTTATGGGGGCATTTGAAAGCCCTTGTCTACACAACCCCGGTACCAAATGTAGAGACTCTTCGTGCTCGTATTGTGGACGGCTGTGATACAATACGCCATTCTCCAGGGCTGCATCAGCGCATCAGGGATTCCATGCGACTGAGGGTGGATACATGTATCCTCGCTAACGGAGGACATTTTGAACATTTCCTGTAACAAAGTGTTTGAATTCACGCTGGTACGTTCTGTTGCTATGTGTTTCCATTCCATGTTTAATGTGATTTGAAGAGAAGTAATAAAATGAGCTCTAACATGGAAAGTAAGCGTTTCAGGACACATGTCCACATAACATATTTTATTTGTTTGTGTGTGAGGAATGTTTCCTGAAAGTTTGGCCGTACCTTTTTGTAACACCCTGTATAACTAGCTAATCCAAAAATACTTTCACCGAAAGTTTTTGTTCCGGCACTTCACACTTAATTAATAAGGACAGATACGCTATTTATAGAAGGAAGGTCTTATATTTTACATGAATTACCCACAATCTATTTAGAATTTCATACATCATGAAATAGTTCTGTTTACAGTGTCAATCCACTGAGGCGATTAGTGTGGTGGGGATGTTACAGCTTACATCACATAGTTATCCACCTGAGATTATTTCACTGACTGTCACACTTAACTTTGTTTGCTTCTGTATGTAGTCTACTCTATGTACTAACGAGAGGTTACACTTGGTTTTCTATCAGTAGGACTAAGATTGTTTATTTACAGTTATTCTGCATATGTATCCCAGTTAAACCACTCATCTATACACCACCTTACTAAAATGGAACGAAGCAAATGAATCCTAGTTTGCTTCCCGAGATAAAAATAGCTATCAAGTAACCGAAATATATTTTTTTTCATGAAAACATTACACAGTGCTGTAGGAAATGCGTATTGGCTGACGACAAACTAGAAGCGGAAATAATAACGCATAAAAATAACAAAGGTTCCTCCATTTCCAGGAAGAAAATCGCTGTTTGACATTAATCATATAAAAGTAAAAAAACGTTTTTTTCTGGCTCATAATTTTTTTCTGAAAAGAGCAGTTTCCAAGATGTAGTAGAGAGTAACAGATTTCGGAGAATAATGGTACCTAAAATCTAGAATGATACCAAATACATTAGCACTTACGTAATATATGTCAATCTATTGTAACGTTTCAAACGCTGCTTTGCCATTACGTACCCAAACCGAGCGGGGCGGTGTAACGGTTAGCGTTCTCGCCTCGCATTTGGGAGGACGGCGGTTCGAATCCCCGTCCGGGCATCCAGATTTGGGTTTTCCATGGTTTCCCCAAATCACTCCAGGCAAATGCCGGGATGCTTCCTTCAAAAGGCCATGGCTGAATTCCTTCCCATTCCTTGCCCCCATCCTTGCCCCCCATCCTTTCCCATCTCTAAAGACCTCGATGTTAAAAAGTGACTTAAAGCAGTTACAAAAAAAAAAAAAAACCGTACCCAACATAACAATGCATATGGAGCATATGGAATGGTCAGTATTCCGTTAGTCAAATGGCACAGTCACAGAGGCATAGGCAGCTTTTTGAATTCAAGGAAAAATCCTTGCATTCGTCAAAATTTGAAATCTATACTGCTGTACAACTATACCGACGAAGTTATGAAAGTTTTTGTAGCAATTTTGGTTAAAATTGTGTATTGAAAAATTGAGTGAGTTTTACTTGAATGACCGGTTTCCATTCAACACAATCACCATTAACTAAGTATAGTAACTAATCTTTCAAACATAATCATTTAATCAACAGAAGATCCCTGTTTCAAAAACAATGAAAGATTTCCTGAACATGAGAAAATGAAGACTGTGTTCCGTGGTTCAAACTGTTTAAGTGAACCTTCAGTTTTTTTTTTTTCCATTCTGCTTTAATTGTACCGAGAACTGAAGATAATGCCTGGTAACTGCTCTCTGGAAACGACATAATCCAAAGATACGATGCGCACCAATTCTTAAAAGTTCTGGAACTAAGTGCATTGCAGAACATGTATAAAGAAATTACATTGGTGTTAAGTATGCTTCAAGTATGCAGAGCCGTTAATACCTCAAGCTTAGTCTGTGAGCCGTTATAATGCTTTTCATTTCTTAACATGCGTAACCTTCAAATTAATACAAAATTTTCACTTTATAATCCTCCAAAATCATTTTTCGTGCTTCACCTGCTGTGTATTACTCTTCCTGTTCCATTTCGATTGTCACGATTTTATGTTTAATAGGTGTATAAAAATTAACTTAGTCCGTCCATAAATATTTCATAATCTTTTACTCTATTTTAAATAGAAAAGATTTAGTGTTCTCTCCTTGACGGTCCATAGAAAGGGTTTGATGTAGGACTTCTTAAGTATCATCATCAATTTATAAACTTTTGGAATGAGTTATGTGATGAATCAAAAGTGTTATTTTTTGCATGTGGTTACCTCATCACAGCAATAGTAATTGCCCTAACTAAAAAAAAATCTGTGTCAACATTAAATTTTTCTTAACAAATCGCACCATTTTAAATTTGCTCCGTTAATTGATTAAACTAACTCTTCTGCTTCGTTACACTAGGCCATTTGTTGGGTTTAGAAACTAAAAATAGTCAGTGCTTACACAAAGAATCGATAGATGTGGATTACATTGTGTCTCATTTCATTGATACTGTTTTGATCAGACGTTAATTTTCCGATGTGTCCCAAGTTAATGTAAAAAGATAATATACTTTTCAAATTTTAGTTATGACTTTCAAACTATGAAAATTCCACAAAAGAGACACAGTCCCGCTACATAAGCATATAATATTACAGATTTATCAGTTAGTGTTTACTTCAAAACTGTAGTCAAACAAATAAATAATTATTGAGGAAACGTTTACCATTTTTTAATTTTTTGTTTATTGCTTATGATTTTGCGCTTCGTAATTAAAGGCCTGAATTAAGAACGTGTTAATAGGAACTAAAAGGAATTTGGCCATGGCCCTTTTGAATTAAGCAATCTGGCATTCGCTTGGAGTGATTTCGGGAAAACCATGGAAAACCCAAATCTGGATGGCTGGACGGTATTAGAAACCGTGTCCTCCCGAATGTGAGGTCAGAGCGTTGCTGTTCAACCACTACACTCGGTTATTTGTTAACCACATACTTTTATGATTGTAAGTGACCAAAAGATGTGGCTTTGCATCTATCGGGTAAAATTAGTCCCCTCTCAGGTTGATAACAGCCTGGATGGTGGACAAAAGCTAGGTTTAGATATGGTTTATAGCCGTTCATAGATAAGCAGTATCTGTTGATATGATTAAGTCAGCACTCGCTGATAATTCGCCCTACACCTTTTTCTTTTTTTTCAGGAATACGCTATAACGTAACGCAGAATTAAACTAAAAATAATTGATCTGGCTGTCTTAGAACTTATCGCTTTTTCCCATTGAAAGTTTTTACCGTAGATGTCTTGACTGGTTTTTACCTTCCCAGCTACATAATATACCTATATAAATTACAAACATAAATTATTCATTTCTTTTCAGCCTAAGATGTTTTTTATTTTTTCACTTTCCTACCGATTTAAATATCGAATAACATAAAATAATTAGCATTTGGATGTAATCAATTTATGCTTAACATTGCACCTGTAGCTCTTTTTATCGATAATGCTAACATCTTGACATTATCACTTTACCACAATATCTGGCTGATTCTAACAATTTTTGCCTGTTTTTCTCAGCCATTCGGTGTTTCATGAGAGTAGAAAATTCGATTTTATGATGAAAGCAGAATAAACGCTGAGCTTTACCTCTGTAATAGAAGCAGAAGAACGCAGATTGTCTTTCGCCTTGTTCTACGTCTATGACACTTTATTAGTTTCTCGCACATTGCCCTATTATTTGCAGATTTTACCTCATGACCTACAGTCGTCAGTGTATCGTTAGTTACAGATCACATATTTATGTCTTATGTCCTGTATTACTGTAATTTTTTTGAAAATGTATTCCCAGCTTGTAAATGTGTAATTTGTTTGGCGGTATTGCTATTTCTAAAGGTCACATTGGAGCCTCCATATTTCAATATAAGACTTACTCGTAAAAACACAACATTTTGATTTTTAACACAGTACCGTGTGATTCATTTTAATCTGGAAAAATTAAAAGTTCAATAAATTGTTTATAAATTATACAAATGTGGATCATTCTAACAGAAGAAAAGATCCTTTTATTTTTTTATTTAAACCGATCAGGAATGCTAGTGGAAAACTTGTATCAAGTCATAAGTGCAGTTATTACCTGATGCATCAGTTACATCATATTACGTTTGTACTTGATTCAACTTGGCGAAATAACCGATTTGAAGTAAAAGTGGCTGTGGAAGTATCCGTAAATTTTAGAAAAATCCAATTTCTTGTACAGTTAAGCAGATTTGAAGCACGTAGGGATTGTCAAATGTTATCATGGAATTAAAAAATTAATTGAATTTGATAGATTTCGCCTTCTTATTGAATACAACCATTAAGTAGGTGATGATGTATTTTCTACAACATTAATGAATGAATAAAAAGTTTTGGTATCTCGCGTAGTTCTCGAAATATTGAATATCATATATAATAAAAAATAGTTGGTATAGATCCTTGTACCTATGTCAGCCTTTTGCTTCTGGTCCAGGCCGCATTTCAACCTAACCATATCTGCTAAGAAGAAAATATAACTCCCATTGTGCATTTCCAGCATCTAGATCCTTGTAATTGTGGCGAATTTTTTTTCCTGGTCCGGGCCAGATTTGAACCTAACCACCCCAATTTCAAAATACTATATCTCGAGAACTAATTGAGGTATCGAAAAATTTTACTCTTCACTTTCGATTTGTCTCGTCGAGTTACACAAGAATCCATCATCAAATTGCAGCGCTATGATTATCGTAAAATCCCCGTGACAATGTTTGTGGGAGGCGTACTGCGATACTCTTAGCTATGGTGGCACTTTCTTACTCTACGGCTGTTTAGTCTTAATGTATACATAAACAGCTAACAGTGATGAGTGGATACTACACACTGAAGTCTTCTTAATGAGGAGCATTGAGTAGGCGATACACGTTGCCAGCATTCCAGGGGAAACTATTCTCAAAAGAACAGCAACGGGGCCACCAGATTTAAAGTCGCTGTCTAATTAGCGAAACAGCAGGATATTTGTGTTTCTTAGCACCATTCGCAATGTGAGGAGATTTGGGATTTATCCCAGACCTTTGGCAATCAGCCTAGAGATTAGGAATGGACGGGATAACGATTGATATTTTTTTCACTGTAATTGCCTCCACTAAGAGGCGCGTTATTTCACTGTAGTTGATTTAATCAAGGATTTAAAAACCACACTAACCAATAAAATTAGTTTAAATAATTTTTTACTGATTTTGCATTGGTTACAAACATCTACAGTATGTTAGATCTTTGATATTTCAGTTTGCAGACAGAATTATTCAACTGGTTGCACATACTTATCAGACTTGTTGGTAACATATGTTTCCTTTCTTGTGAACTACTATTGTGTAAGTTGGCCAACGAAAGATTCCTGTGTGGGACACTTGCCGTGCCCGTTGCGTCAGTCTGCGTTCAAAGTCCACTCCAGCAGTGCTGACTCACGTTACCTGGAGTCCCTTAGCTGTCCAGTCATTCCAGCTGACGTCAGAGTTATCGGAGGGAGAACAGTGCACAGGTCTTCAGCGAATTTCACGCTCTTCCACATGTCGCAGCTGTGAAAAACATTTCTAATTTTGCAATTTTTCTACCCGTAATCGTCCTATTAAATTTGGAATCAAAGATAGTCTGAAATCTACCTTCTAGATCGTCTCTGTACTTTAAAAAGTCCGAGTTGCAACAGAAACTCTTTAAACATTGCAAAGCGAACCCCTTAACGTCAAATACACTTGCCTCTTAAAACTCATTTTTGTCACGAAACTTGTGACTTGTGAATTACTCTAGTTCCCTGACACAAAACATAGCCCCTCGTTTACATTATGATTGCTTACGGAGGTGGAATTGTCCTGTTTCTTAGGAAGGAATTGCTACATGAAATATCAAACCAATTTAGTGACTTATGATCAGAGAAATTTCTCTTCAATAGAAAACAAGGATTTTCTAAGGGAGTTGTATTCACCACACTTCTTTCTCTACATAATGCCTTAAATTTCTTATGTGTTGAACATTTTCTTCCTGCGTCCGTTTATAACATTTAGGTCTATGAAGATGGAGCTACCACCAAACTTTATTTTTATTTACGACAAACCCTTGTTATTGCTGATTAAACAACGGCAATACTCAGATGTTTTTCCCTGCAATTTTTTTATATTTGAAAAATTTTGAATCATACATAAAGTACGGTTATGAGGGAAGTAAGTGAGACGTTGAGACACACTATTTTATTTATTGCATTGAAGCACGTAAGCTCCGGTGACAAACTCCCTATACATAAACTTTCGCATATTGACGCATTTAGATCTTAAATTCCTATAATATTTCAGGCAAACCGTCTGTCACCTCCGTCGGAATCCACCTTTCTAGCTAAATATTATTTTATTCACGATTGCTGAGAATGGATTCCGAAGGATTGAAAACTTAGTATTCGACATCTTGGAACACAAATTTACAAAACTATTTTACGTTCTGACTTTTATGATCTGTGCAGTAGACGAAAGAAGAAAATGAGCAGGCTATGGTCATACAAAGTAGTAATGTTAAACCATACTATGGCCCCTGTAAGGAATTCCTTTTATTTCAGGCAGTTGACTGGTATTCGGTTTCAGCACTTTGAAAACTATGTTGATACCTCATGATTTTGTTTTAAGACGTTTTTCATAAGAGATACTTAAGAATCACAAACTGGTGTAAACACACGGAACCACTGGTTTTACCCCGAAGTCGCAACGCGTTTGGTCACACCTTCTCGTGCAGCAACAGGTGAACTCTCGGACGAGCTCAAGGACAAACAGCCCAGACAGGTATGAACTGCTACAGTGTCTACAATCCGCTTGAAAGAAGGGAAGGAGTGAATGTCTACAGCAGTGTTTCTCAAACTGTGAGTCGCGACCCCCACGGGGAGTCGTCAAGTAGAGCTCGGGGGGGGGAGGGGGGGGGAGGGTGAGGGGGGCGGGGGAGTCGCTGTCGTAAAAATGAAGGGTTGTAGGTCTTACACCACAATAAAAATATAACATTTCCAGTGGAAAGACGGTGCCTGCTTGTTTTATCTTGGTTGTATATTTTAGACGCTAATAACCAAATCATTTTCTTTTTGGAGTCTGTTTTTCTTCTAAGTTTTTATGAAGAGAACGTTAGCTCATATAGATAGGAAGAGGCGAACAGCACTAATAATTTTAAAGTTCCCTTGCCAGCTCTGGATATTCTTCATTTCTCTTCATCCGGAAGATGCCAATCGTATTCGAATTAAATTACGTTTTAAGCATGTCGTCAGCATCAAAATATGTAAGAATTTTTTTCATCTTCATGGTTGGATCAGCCAGTTGTATTGATATATCCAAAAAATAATTTAGGATAAACCTTTACCCATTGTCAACTTCAGAATTCGGTTATGGAAATTAACTTACTATTTTCTCTTCCAAATTATGTAAGCTCTGTATCATGCAAGGAATATGAGAACTTACTACCAATGTTTGGTCCGTTACAATTTCTTCGCGAATCTTCTCTACGCACGGAAAAGACTCATATATTATTTCCTGTAAAGACGCTGATCACAAACGAAGTATTTCGAGGAATTCTTTGATTTTATGCTTGGCTATTATAATTTTTTGCTTTCTCCCTTGGAGGCTCTTGTGTAAAGTATTTAGGTGGTCAAAAATATCAGCGAGAAATACTAATTTTAATAGCCAAGCACGACCACAAAAATAATTCGCATTTTCAGATTTAGCGTCTTGTAAGAACATTATCAGTTAAGCTTTTAGTTCCTTTGATTAGCCACCTTATCTCTGTGCAATTAAGAAGATTTTGATGGAGTGAACCCATGTTGTCACGGTCAAGTTTCCAAGGCTTTTACATTTAGTAGAGTTCACAACTTTGATCACTTCTTTAAGCAACTTCTTTAAGCAGATCATTATATCAGAAAGTAATAAACCTTGGCTACCAGACCCTGTCTATGGAACATTTGACATTACTGATTTTTGCGATTACCTCGGTTTTATCGGCAGTCATAGCTTTAGCACCATCGCTGCAAATGGCTATACAATTTGTCCAATCAATTTCGTAGTCGCGACAGCTTCCTAAAAACATGTCACACAAACACTGGCCAGTAGTGTTCCTAGGTAGAGCTTTGCTAAATAAAACTTTTCTATGATGTTTTCATCCTCGTCAAAACGCATAAATTTTACAAATTTCGAACAATCTAAATCATCAGTAGACTCATGTAAACGGAAAGACTGAGCGTGGTGGGTGAACGGTTAACGTTCTGGCCTCGCATTCTGGAGGACGCAGGTTCGAATTCCCGTCCGGGCATCCAGATTTGGATTTTCCATGGTTTCCCCAAATCACTCCAGGCGAATGCCGGGATGCTTCCTTCAAAAAGGCAATGGCCAAATTCCTTCCCGTTCCTTGCCTCAATCCTATCCCACCCCTAATGACCTCGCTGTCGACGAGGCGTAAACCCCAAGCAAAAAAAAAAAAAAAAAAAAAAGTAAATGGAAAGTAAAATGTGGGCTCTTCTTTAATTGTTCCGGTGTCACCGGCCATTTCGTTTATTCTGCTTTCAATAGAGTTATCAGAAAGTGGTATGCTTTTAAGCTTGTTTGCCTCTTGCTCACCCAATATAATTTCAACTATATCCAGGGCTACTGGCAAAATAAGATTCTCCGCAACTGTATGTGGAGTCCCTGCTTAAGCGACTTGGTAACTAGCTAAAATTCCACTGGACACCTAAAAAACTATAATGTTAAAACAGAAAAACAAATAAATAATCAATAACACAATGTTAAGGTAATAAGAGGCGCAGTTTTATCTGGTTAATACCTAGTATCATTATAAATACTACTCGCCATAATTTTCAAACACATAATATTATTTTTAATCAACAAATTAGGTACTAATTTTATTACCTGAATCATAGTACTAGCTTGGGATTTCAGCTTTAGTTAGAAGAAATCCAACGGTTTATCAGTTTCCTTGGGATACTTAGATGAGAGCATTGATGATTTCATACTTTCAGTTGATAATACTTCGCTACAAATTACACATTGAAGTTTATTATTCATCACGGTAAAACCATATTTCAGGTAATTGTTGTCATTTTTTTTTAATTGGATTGCTTCCGTCACTACTACTTGTGGTAGACGTGGAGGGCTGCGCAGATCTTTTGAGAAACTTCGTTTTATGCTCGCTCGCTGGCGACTGACTGCAGCGAACGAAAACAAACTAAATACCAAACAAGACCAATACGGGGGAAATCGGAAATGACTCTACCGTTCGAATTTAGAAATTATTAGTTATCCATAACATGAAAAACCGATTCGTGTAGCAGTTCCCATTCAGTACAAACGAAATCACAGAATTAACACGTGACTGGATTGTGTCTTGGTCAGTCCCCGTACAATATGACACGCTACACCTCTTTCTTCTATCACCTATTCTGCCATTCCAGCCTACTAATCTCCTGTCTACTGGTTTCACGTATTTCCAATACCTAGTAGGTACACTGCAGGCTTAATATATGTGTTACAAATCAATGTACACATTCGTTTACATTTACTAATTAATTGAAGCAATATCTGGAAGTTGGAGTAATTTTCAGCAGAATCAGTAAGAAAGCTATTACCTTTTAAAAGCTATTTACTCATTTAACACTGATCAGTGGGAAGTGCCTCTATTATCGTGATTAACTGGTAATTTGGTCACAGAGTACACATGTCAACAAACTCCATGTGGAAGTGGGTCAAGTGTTTGACTAACAGGCTCGATGAAAGGCAGTTTCGTTATCGGCAATAAATACAGAAAACGCACTATGTGATAACTTCGTCCCGTTCATGATGATACAGCGTTTACCTCTGGTCCGAAGTCCGCTCTCTCCTCGGTGCGTCACGCGTCATGCCTTTCACCTACACGAGGTGTCCAACCTGCGTAACTACGTCATCTGTGAGGTGACTGCATACCAGCTGTTGGCCAGTTACCAGATGAAAAACTAAAACAAACTGTAGAACAAGTGAAATGAAAATAAAATACGTCGCTATTTTATCAGGATACTGTATTTAAAAGACACCGCCAGTGTAACTGCTCGCGTTAAAGCTCCACCACACTGGATCAGGAATGTACACTCTTTAACAGTAAATTTGGCCGCCGCGCCGCTGAAAATTCTATCATTCATATTTTGCAAAATCTGACATCAATGTAATCCTAAGAAACAGTAACGCAATACTGGCTTGCCAGTATTACAGTACTGTTTCCTGGGATGACATTGATGTCAGTTTTTGTAAAATATGAATGATAGAATTTTTCAGCGGCGGCCAAATTTATTGTCAAAGTGTGTACAACGGGACTAGGATCGAATTGTGGTCCCCATGTACTGGCCGTCCTTACTTTGGGTTTTAGACGAATTTCCGAAATCATTAAGGCAAATGTTGGGACGGTCTCAAATCTCCGCATCATAAGCTACATATTTTATAAACAAAAATACATTTATCACACACAGTCATAGTTACTCGTTTCGCAGATAGATGGCAACAAAACTTCCCTCCAATATATGTGCAAAGTAACGGGACACTATCACATTACTAATTCCCTGGTATCTATTCATGTAGAAGACAGCATGGAGAGCAACCACATGAAAATCTACCGTAGGGCAGATGATGTATTTAAAAACAACGTGTACGACAGATCTAATACGTATTTTATTACTGATTGCGGATATAACATTTGCTAGATGTATACTCTCTTAAAACATTCCATAACGAAAATAAAAATACATCGAATTTTATTTTTTGCACTCCAGGCGAATGCCTGGATGCTTCCTTCAAAAAGGCCAAGGGCGAATTCCTTCCCGTTCCTTGTTCCCAGTCCCAGCCCACCCCTAATGACCTTAGCCGTTGACGAGGCGTAAAGTCTAAGTAAAAAAATAATTATTTTTTGCATTGCTGTATGCATTATGAAGCAGCATGACAATTTTGCGGTTTCAGAAAGTGTTTATGTTTCTAGGTCCCCTGAAGCTGTTTTCGCATGACGTCTATCTTGAAGGTGTTCGTGAAGAGACATAACTGGTGTACTAATGATGTCATTTACCCTGCAGTTCATACTTTAGAATTGACGTCTGTCGACATGAATATATTTTGTTACTCGTATTTCTGTAAAAAGATGAAATTGGTATGTGTATTGAACTGTGTCTCCCCGTACATTTCATTTAAGAAGTCTATAGTAATTTATCCAAATCTGGAATATGAGCGGTAAGGTGCAAGCCTGGTGTTGGTTGAAACAAAGATTTGGTTCAAGATCCGGCTAATCCAGATTTCGGCTTTCCATGTTATTCAGAAACTTGTCACGGCGAATGTTTGAATAATTATTCATAAAGGTCAATATCTATTTCCTCAGTTTTCCTTGCCATTAGAATGCCTCGTTTTCTGCACGGTAGAATGAAATATAAATCTCATACTATGTCACGGGAATTAAAGAAAACCGAGCGTGGTGGGTGAGCTGTTAACGCTCTGGCCTCGCATTCGGGAGGACACCGGCTCTAATCCCCATTCGGGCATCCAGATTTGAGTTTTCCATGGTTTCCCCAAATCACTACCGGCGAATGCTGAGATGCTTCCTTCATGAGGCTATGGCAAAATTCCTTCCCGTTCCTTGTCCCCAGTCCTTTCCCGCCTCTAATGACCTCGATGTCGACAAAGCAAAAAGCCATAAGTAAAAAAACTACACATTTCCATTTTAAAATTAATTGTTGGTGATTCTCTGCTACAAAATACAAGTAAAATCTATGTACTGTACTTCAAATGGATTTATTATCTCAATCTTGAACTACTTCCTATCTCGCGTGGTTAAATAAAGTGAAGCAAAAATGAGAAAATATATTTAAAACTCTCGAATAGTATATTTCATTACCAGAGATTTGATTTACCGCTGAAATCTCAGCGCAGTGTATAGGCTACGCCTGAAATACAACGCGTACAGAATGCCCTTAATGGGAACCGCAGTACACGGAAAAGCCGGGTAGCAATTATCCTGTAAACATGTTTTGATCTCTTCCTGAGCATTCGGTGGGTCGTATTACGTAACTGGTCTATAGCTGTACCTATCAGGTGTTATGACCTACAGTGGTTGAGTTGATATTATCGACAGTGAAAATGTTTGCTCTGTGATTGCTGAAAAATCATGTACCAACAGGCAAAATAAAATATCATGAATTTTACTTGAAACCGGAAGAAAATTGAAATATGTCCGTTGTGAGATTAAATGGAAGGACGCACAGGATTTCTGGTCTGGGGAACACAGGATAATTAGCACACAAGCTGTCAATGGAGTCACTGGTGTAGGATTTGTAATGAACAAGAAAGTAGGGAAACGGGTGAGTTATTATGAACAGTTTAGTGACAGGATTATTTTGATGAGGTTAGAAACTAAGCCCGTCCCAACCACATTAGTACAAGTATATATGCCAACGTCACAGGAAGATGACGAAGAAATAGAAAAAATATACGCTGAAATTGAAGAATTAATCCAATATGTGAAAGGGGAAGGAAAATCTAATAATCATGGGTGATTGGAATGCAATAGTGGGAGAAGGAAAAGAGGGGAATACTGTAGGAAGGTTTGGTCTAGGAGAAAGAAATGAGCGAGGAAGCAGGTTGCTAGAATTTTGTGAAAGATATAACCTAGTAGTGGCGAACACACTGTTTAAGAACCATGCAAGAAGAATATACACCTGGAAACGTCCTGGGGATACAGGCAGATATCAGCTAGATTATATCATGGTCAAACAGAGATTCAGGAATCAAGTTCTAGACTGTAAAGCGTACCCAGGAGCAGACATAGACTCGGACCATAATTTGATAGTAATGAAGTGCAGGCTGAAATTCAAGCGAATAAGGGAGCAGCATAAGCAGAACAGACTGGAAGTGAATAAACTGAAACAATCTAGCACAAGAGAAAAATTTGCAGAAATGGTAGACTTAGGTCTAAGAATTAACTGTGAAAGGAGCTCAACCGAGGACGAATGGTGTGCATTAAAGACCGAAATAATGAAAGCTGGCAAAGAAACCTTAGGCTTTAGGGAACAAGCTGCCCGAAAACCTTGGATCACAGAAGAAATTTTGCAGCTGATCGATCAGAGGAGAAGGTACAAAAATGCTCAGGATGAAGCAGGAAAAGAGCAGTACAGGCAATTTAGAAATCAAATAAATAGGAAATGCAAAATAGCAAAAGAAAAATGGCTACAAGAAAAGTGTGAAGAAGTAGAAAAGTAAATGGTTGCAGGAAAAGTAGATGTTGGATATAGAAAGATCAAACAGAATTTTGGAGAAATGAAGAAAAGAGGTATGAACATTAAAGCTGCCGATGGGAAACCTCTTTTAGGGTCAGAAGATAGAGCTAACAGATGGAAGGAATACATTGAGAAACTGTATGTTGGGGACGACTTGAACAATAGTGTATTGGAAAAGGAAGGCGATGTCGACATGGATGACTTAGGAGATCCTGTTTTGAGGACAGAATTTAATAAAGCTCTGAATGACTTGAAAGCAAATAAGGCAGTTGGAATTGATGAGATCCCTGCAGAACTTCTTAAATCTCTAGGAGAGGAAGGAATCGAAAGATTATTCAAGCTGATATCAAAAAGTTATGAAACAGGAGAAATTCCAACTGATTTTAATAAAAATATCATCTTCACACTTCCAAAGAAAGCACAAGCTGACAAATGTGAGAATTATCGCACAATTAGTCTAACATCCCATGCTTCAAAATTACTGACCAGAATAATATACAGAAGGATGGAAAGGGTAGTAGAAGAGATAGTAGGTGAAGATCAGTTTGGATTTAGGAAAAATCGCGGTACAAGGGAAGCAATTCTGTCTTTAAGATTTATACTTGAAGGGCGGATCAAGAAAAACAAAGATACTTTTATGGCATTTGTTAATTTAGAAAAAGCTTTTGATAATGTTAGGTGGGACAAGATGTTCAAAATTTTAAAGAAGTCAGGTCTAAAGTATCGAGATAGAAGAATCCTCTATAAACTATATAAGAATCAAGTGGCTGTGATAAAAGTAGAGAATCACGAGAGACATGCATCAGTTAAAAAGGGTGTGAGACAAGGTTGTAGTCTATCTCCGTTAATATTCAACTTGTACGTAGAAGAAGCAATGAAGAAAGTCAAAGAAAAATTTCCATGTGGCATAAGTTTTCAGGGAGAAAAAATCAGTATGCTACGATTTGCTGACGACATTGTCTTATTAGCCGAGAGGGCTGAGGATATTGAGAAGTTATTGAATGGCATGAACAAAATACTTGAAGGAAGATTTTGGACTGAATATAAATCAAAGTAAAACAAAAGTGATGAAATGTAGCAGAAATGACACCAATACTAGCAGATTAAATATAAAAATAGGATCGGATGCTATAGGAGAAGTAAGTGAGTTCTGTTACTTGGGAAGCAAAATTACAACCGATGGCCGAAGCAGGAATGATGTTAAAAGCAGAATAGCACTAGCAAAAAGAGCCTCCATGAAAAAGAGAAACCTTTTAGTTTCAAATATTGATCTAGGAATTAGAAAGAACTTCTTAAAACTCTATGTGTGGAGCAAAGCACTTTACGGTAGCGAAACATGGACTTTAGGAATACCGGAAAGAAAGAAACTTGAAGCATTTGAAATGTGGTGCTACAGAAGAATGCTGAAAATTAGGTGGACAGACAAAGTAAGAAATGAACGAGTTTTAGAAATGGTGGGTGAGAAAAGAAGTTTATGGAAGAAGCTTACAGGAAGAAGAGACAGGCTGGTAGGTCATATTTTGAGACATGCTGGATTGGTTAATTTGTTAGTGGAGAGAACAGTTGAAGGTAAGAACTACAGAGGTAGACAGAGATTAGAATATATGAAGCAGATAATTGAGGACGTGGATTGTAAGGGGTATGTAGAAATGAAGAGGTTAGCACAGGATAGGAAGGGATGGAGGATTGCATCAAACCAGTCTAAAGACTGACGACAGCAAAAAAAAAAAATAAAAAATACGTAACTGGTCTATAGCTGTACCTACCAGATGTTATGACCTACAGTGGTTGAGTTGATATTAACGACAGTGAAAATGTTTGCTCTGTGATTGCTGAAAAATCATGTACCAACAGGCAAAATAAAATATAATGAATTTTACTTGAAACCGGAAGAAAATTGAAATATGTCCGTTGTCTTAGCAAATGCAGAAATCTATTCAGAGTGTAAATTTAAATAGAGTAAAAGGCATATTACTTCCCCTCAATGGAGCGTCCATAAACTACGTAACTACGTTTTGGCAGCTTGTGAGCCCCCCTTCTCCCACGTTGCCCGACGTGGCTTTTGCCTCTATCCCCCCTCTTCCCCCTTCCTCCGAGTGGCACGTAGCTTTTTTCCCTATTGATTCCAGAAGACATTCTGTTCCGTTTTCTGTTGTCAGACTATCGTAAATTACATACGGAGTTAATTAAATGACGGTAATAAATATTCAGATGTTGTATTATGTTCTGAAACTTATTTTAACTGTGACAAATAATAGTCTATCAATGAAAGCTACGAGGTTAGGCTCGGAACACACCCCCCCCCGCGTAGACCAGCGTTACTTTTCATCCTACCCCTCCCCGCTTTCCTAAACCGAGTGACGTAGTTTATGGACGCTGCCCAAGAACAGTTTTTAGGTTATAATACTAACAGAGAAATTACAGGTAGCGTAAGTATATGTACAAAATTGCCAACCGTCATGAAGTAGAAAGTTGTCAGATGTTGGTAGCTCAGTGAAAGAAACTTGTAAATGTGCCTTGTAAGATCGGGGCTCTCATTTGGACTCTCGTGAGTCGTGTGAAAGGTTTTTTTAGCGTGATTATGGTCGCATGACTTTGAACGCGGAATAGTAGTTAGCGCTGGATGCATGGGTATTCCATTTCGGAAATTGTTCCTCGTTTCAACATTCCTCCGATCTACAGTGCGAAGAGAGTACCGTAAATATGTAACTTCCGCACGTCTGCTGGAGCGGGCAACGCAGTGGCCGATCACGTATACTTAATGACAGAGACCTGCGGCGTCTGTGTCGAGGTGTAAGAGTGGTCAGACAGGCAAAACTGCGCCAAACAACAGCAACACTCAATGTGAGACGAACGGCGGACGTGTCCGTGTCGACAGAGCAGCTAAATTTGGCGTTGATGGGATATGGCAGCAGAAGACCGACTATCAAAAAGCAATCGGCTGCAGCGCCTCTCCTGGGCTCGTAAACATTTCGGTTTGAACCTGGATGACAGGAAAACATTGTGTGGTCAGATGACTCCAGTTAGTAAGAGCTGATGGTAGAGTCCGAGTGTGGCGCGGACTCCATGAGTTCACTGTTCCAGATTGTCAGGAAGGCACTGAGCAAGTTGTTGGTGGCTCCATCCTGGTACGAGCTGTATGTGCATGACACGGACTGACACCTCTGATCAAACTCAACCGACCATTGTCTTGAAATGGTTAAATTCAGCTACTTGCCGACCATTTGAAAGCATGGCCTTTATGTACCCAAACAACGATGGATTTTTCCAGGACTACAATGCGCCAGGAAAGTGGGTCAAAAACGTTCATTATTGGTCTGAGGATTATAAATTAGGGACGGTTTAGAGGAAGCGTGATTGAATATTTATTCAGGAGACTTCCGAAGAATTGTGTGGTTGCTGCAGTTCGTGGGGAAAAAAGAAGTCCCATATAATATTAGGGGATGTCCCATGACTCATGGCATTTCAGTGTAGGTACTGCACCGAGCGTGGTGGATGAGCAGTTAACGCTCTGGCCTCGCATTCGGGAGGACGCGGGTTCGAATCCCCGTCCGGGCATCCGGATTTGAGTTTTCCATGGTTTCTAGGAATCACTTCAGGCGAATATTGGGAAGCTTCCTTCAAAAGGCCATGACCGAATTCCTCCCCATTGCTTGCCCCAGTACTTCCCACCTCTAATGACATCGACGTCGACAAGGCGTAAACAAAACAAAACAAAAAATATCACGTAAGTACTGCAAACATCATGAAACGAAAGGATACATACAGGGTAAGCTGTCAACACTGCTATGAGATGTGTGTACGTGGTTGCCTAGTTGCAGGCTCTTTACGATACAACATTAACTTCCTATTCCCTGTTGTAGCAGAGCTCCTTTGAAAACCGCGACCTCCAGGTTCAATTTGATTTTTAAACTCTGCTATCTGGGGTTGGTTAATCTTCTCTAACGGCAAGTTACAGTACAAATCAAACGTGTACCTACTCTGAAATGTTCTCAAACTTCTGACACTCTCCACTACGAGTATTAGAAGTATCCATTGTAGCAACATAACATTTGAAAGCTTGATAAACTCTACACATGAAAGGTGCAGGCAGTTTGAGAGATACACGTTCTCGTTTTTATATCCTGGGCAAGTTATTTCGCAGTGAGATTCAACTCGTGCTTTGGATTTCTCTTGCGCTGGTCAGGCTTGACCCGACCAATATGACGTCAGGAGCGATGTTAGCCTACAGGTAGGTGCCAATTGCGGTCGCTGTGTGACGTTCTGTTACCATAACCATCCAAGTTATCGATCAGTAACGGTTGGGCCTCAGTAGACTTTCGACATCGGAGGTAAAATCCTTCTTCTAACTGCATTACTAATCACGCTTAAAGCGTTGTCACACTCGATTGTATGCATACCTTCAGCAACTATTTTCTTATGCGCTATGGACAAATAAGATGAAAGGGCTAACAGCCACGGCATATTATAATAATGAAACTAAAGTTTATTTTCGGAGGTTTGAAGTTTCCGAAATGTAACCAAAAAGCAGTTACTCTTATTAAAATACCACACAAATTCCTTTCTATGCATATTAATAATATACAAATGTTGTAAAGCAAACTTGCATGTATGTTTATATATTTAAGTTTCAAAATAGTGTTTGACCTACTACGTTCAAATTTTTGAAATAAGATGAATCATATATCACCTTAAACAAAAATTTAAAATCTATAAGTCTAGACCAAAAATTTTAGTTTGTTTGATGACCATTCAATCCAGCACTAAGGTGCAATATTGCATTAAAATATGGTAATCTCAGACAAATAACAGCACATATTGTCATCCATTAGGTTAGATCATCCTTAACGCCACCACAGAAATCTGTTGGACATAGAATCCCAACAAAAAATAAATCAAGCTATTAGAATGTTAATGTAATGTCTTTATCAACCATGGGACAAGTAAAAGCGTACAAATATTTCCACCTTATTTTGCATTCACAAACGTCAGTATACCTGAATGTGACGCGTTTATGTGTATTGAACTATTTTAGTTCTAGAATTGAGAGAATATTCATTTTGCTGGAGGAAAGTCTCACATATTATTTTACGGAAACAAGATGAAACCAACAGTAAACAAGGTTACGTCTTACATACTTGTCCTAAAGCTATATTGCCTTAAACTGAATATTCTGAAAGGGGTTATGAACTATTTAATTAATCTATTAACGATTTCACTGTATGCTCTTTAGTGTGTTTCCGCCTAAATTGCTGGTGGTCTACTTACTAATTTGCTATTGCGGAAAATCACTACTAGGATTTGTCTGCACATTTTCCATGGAAATTTATTATTATTTTTTCAATTTTCCCAATTTTTTCAAACTGCACTCAATTGACATTATTTTTGAGTAATATGAACGTGTCAGTTAATATATGACGTTCTGTATTTTTTTATCACTGTTTGCGGTCGACTGAAATCTTATTCTATATTTTTATGGAAGCCTTAGTATCAAAACGTGATAATTCTGAAATGTATTCAAACTTGGAAACTCATTTTATCCATTTCGATTTTTGCTTTGTGTTTTTAATCATTTTTATGACCTAGTTTAATGACGTATTTCTGATAGCAACGTGAAAATTAAAGTTTTTACACAAAATTAAATTTTATTAAATTATTCACAATGGGTTAAAGACAGCACAATTAACACACATTGCCTATAAACGTAAGGAGTGAGATAGTAGTGGGATATGTAACTCAAGCTAACCGTATTTCTGAGGCTAAATTCATAGAAGCACCACTGGGTTTAGGAGAATCGTTTACATTATAAAGGAATCAAGAATGATCAAAACGGGAGCAAAAAATGCCTTTCTGTTTTCCTAGAAACAACTTTGGTAGAAAGAGTGATTCCTGATTCCTCATATCAAGTTTGATGCGGCATGAACATCCTCTCTTTTGTGTTTTAAATCTAAAATTAGTTTTGAATGCAATTCCAAAATTTGAACCTTGTTAGACAAGTCTCCCGAGTCTGTCAAAACTGTATCTGCAGTTTAATTCTGTACGATGATTTCCGGTATATATATATATATATATATATATATATATATATATATATATATATATCATATGCTTCGCTGGTGGTGTAACTCTCAGGGTAAAGGCTGAACCAGCTTGTAGAGGAATTGTGTAGCCTCCTAAATATGAGAGGACTAGCTGTTACCCGCGACTTTGTACGCGTGGACTTAGAATTTCATTACCAGCATTGTATATAGAAAGCTGTACAACACCGAGTTAGCATAATATGACAGGAAAGCCATCACTATATCATTCTACCGTATCAGTATTTTCTTCTTTCTTCAGCAAGAATGTCAGAGTCTTGGATTCTAATAACTTTAGCCGCTCATACTCTTCTAGAGCTAAACCTTAGGCCATGTTTACGCCCGCAAGGCATGTAAAAAAAAAAGACAAAATAAATTGGTGCCAGGCACTTTTAGGCAGACACAAAGTATTAGTATAGTGCAGAGCAATACGAAATCTATACTAAATAATAGGTTTTCTCTTTAAACGAAATTTACAAACAAATCATGCACTAACAGACTGCGTGAGTTATACAGTTTGAGCAACCGACGTAACATTACAGACTAACACACGTATCCGTCTATCTTTCACCATTCGATAAGTTCTCAAAATTTCGTGACTAAAACTGTTATTCATGCCGAACAAAATGTCTTGTGTCCTTCCAACAGATAAAAAGGATATTTCCTTGTCAAATTCCATCAATATCGGTATAGCCATTTAGTTGTTAATACGTAACAAAAACACAGAGACTCATGCCCCGGCTACACGCTCCGTCTTGCGTGCGCTCTTACCTGCGCAAACTAGTTTGTGCATGCAAGACGGAGCGTGTGGACGGCAACACTGTGACTGTAGAGCGTGCAAACTCGAAAGAGCGGCTTGTGCAATCGTTGACTTGCTAAAGATTTGACTGCGCAGTTTTACCTGCACATGCAAGACGGTGCGCGTAGCCGGGGCATTATTTTCGCATTTATAATATTATTAGCGCAGATCACACACACAGACTGCGAGAGAAATAACGCCTGAGGGATCCATATAGCGTAGAAAAATGTACACCTACAGCATTGTTAAACCGTCTAAGATTTTCCATGCATTACACCCCTAAATTTGTGATATCTACAGTTTAATATGGAATCTGACCGTCCAGGCGTGGCTTATAAAATCAAAAAATTCTTAAAAATCTTTCCTTTCACCAGGATTCGAACCGTAGACGACGCTCCAAACATCAGTAAGAAAGTGCACTAACCACTGAGCTACCTGACCCCTATGTAGGAAAGTACTACAGAGACTAACACATCCTATGCGTCTGTCTATCCCCTTTCAGTAACTTTTCAGAATTATATGACAATATGTATGATTTATACAGAAAAAAGTATTTTATTTGCACCCTAATGCCAAATAGCATCTCCTTGTCCAAATTTCATCACGATTGGATTAGCCGTTTAGCCCAAGAAAAGTAACAAACAGACAGATAGACAGACTTACTTCCGCATTTATAGTATTAGTATAGGTAAGGCATTCACACAAATGTGTACTTGTTGAAACTTAGTCATACGCCTAAACTTCAGTGGGGACGGCTAAAATTATCTATAATTTTTTATCGGTACGGGATAACTGGTAGATAATACGTTATCGCCGTAATCTGTTTCTTTTTCAGGTGTCTAGCAAATCTGTTGGTGGGCTGATAGCGAAAAAGTGTACTGTGCGAATTATGTAAGTAGAGTTCAACATTGCACAATCTCGCGACACGTGGCGCAGCAGAAATCACTCCCACTGTCATACATGCCTTAGCTTCTGACATTCCATCACAACGAGAAAATTTCACTAATTCAATCATGGGGCACAAGTACGTATTTTCTTTCTAAACCTAAGAATACCAATAAAGATTGTTTTATCACGGTTCGGTAGCTCAGTACTAAGATGAATGATTCGAAAAATGGAAGTTCATTTTATGGTAAGCGGTTTTAGAAGTATTTTACGTTTTGCTCTGCGCTTTTGAAGTACTTTTGAGTCTCGAATTCTACGTTAGGTTAAAGGCACTGGAGGAAAGAAGTGGGTCATCTTACGCCTAACGCGGTGACTTCGTAAGCCTTCTTCTGGCGGATACAGACACCGTACTCCTTGAATTATACACAAGGAATAGCTGACATAATATAACCACATCATTGACAGCTTCACACTGAAAGATACACAAGTATATATATTTTTTTTCTGTCATCGGTCTCCAAATTGACTAGATGAAATACCCCATTTCTCCCAATCACTTCATCTCCGCATACACGCCATGGAGCAAACCTCCATGGTATAGGCGACTTCCTACAACTAAGTCCGCATTAATATTCTTAATAATCTTTTTCCCTATCTACCCTTCTTCATTTCAGCTGTATCATGACTTAACGAATAAAAAAAAAAAAAAAATCTATTCGTTCTGAAATATTTTTTCATAAAATGTTTTCTTTGCTCATCAGTTACAAAATGATTCCATTTAGTAACATATCAGTCCTCCTAGTTTTTGAGGTTTTTCATTTTTTTGTTTTATTTCTGGCCTGTCCAATATCGGTTTTGCTTTTAGAAACGTTTCTTTTGTTAATTCTAATCCGATTATAGGATCATCCTTGTTTCGACTGTTGATTACAATTTAAGATGTGTAAATAAGAAAATTACCACACGTCTTTCCATATATGTGTATATCCACTTTTACTTTTCTACTGCATTTTTAACATGTTTAATCAATTATAATTTTTAGCATCACTTCGCAATTTCCCTATATTTTCAATGTAGTCAACTATTAAAACAATATTGGAGCGCACTGATTCTAACTTCTTGAAACTAATTTATATGCTGATATTTTTCTTACACTTTGTTGATTCCTGTTTGTAAAAAATAACTCGACTCAGACTAAATGGCCCTAAAATTAGTCTCGTCTAATAGAGTTCTCTAAATTTCTTTTCATCTACCTGTTTCTTGAAGATATTGTTGCTAAAATCGAACCCAAAGATGATCCTTTTTTAATGACGTTATACTTTCTTTTGTGTCGTTACAACAGCGAATGAATCAGACCTTCAGTAAATTAAACTCCTCTTTGCCTGAACCTCTTAACGCTGCACTGTAAATTCCTCGTGTTATGAAGGCAAAGTCCTTAAACAGAATAGTCGCAGCAAGAAAGGCGCAAAGTCACGGGAGATGAAAAAGATTGACTCGAAGCTAACCTTATTTGGAGGATATGTCTCTGCTGTTTAGCGTCATCGTGAGTGTGCGAAAACAGTACACATTCCCTTCTGGAAACCAGTATAAGTTGGTGCGTTATTTGTTATTGTTAACAGATACAGTAAGTAGTTTAGTCGGAGACCAACTATCCTTTAACATCCATTATTCCACCAGAATGCTATCTCATGCACACCATAATTGTCCTCACATACCAGAAGATTCAAAACAAAACTTTCAACTGTTCTACACATAGTTGAAATGGTTGGTAAGCAAGTAGAAATTCATATGAAAAGGCGAATTAATTTACCATCTGAAATCGTATCTTAATTACATAATGAAAGTGTATTTGCCTAGCTTACTATTTCAAAGGAAGTCGCGATATGGATCAATCCGTCATATCGAAATAGAACTCAAGAAGTGGTTAGATTACACAAGGTATGTACAAAATTAGATGTATCCTGCAAAACAAAATAGAATATTAATTTAATAAGATATTAGCTAAGAAGCTAAATAATTTAAGCTCAACCCTATGTTTTTCATTTTACGATTACTTGGTTTCCGTGTATTCATGTAAGTAAAATGAATTTTCATTTTCTTAGGGTCTTCATGTGCTGTATATTCGAACACAAAAGCTTTATTTTGGCACATGAGAAAGAATCCGGCTGCTTAAATTCCTTAAGCCATCTGGGAACACTTTAAAAGGTGATATACAGATATAATTCCTGTAAGTTATAGTCTTTTAGGAAATTAATTCTAAGCATTTCAGTTTGAACGGTGAGATACGTGACAGTTAAACTAGGAACAAATAGTCAGTTTTGATGAAAATCTCTGATCCTTGTGTATTCTATCAACAAGAAATAAAAGGTACAGTACTTGCAAGAATCAGTAGTTATAAACAGAAGCTGAAAAAGTTTCAATGTATTAATTTTTATTACTAACAGCATTTTCCAGTTCTATTTTGAAAAATAGAGATCGCTAAGAAAATACATAATGTGGGCACAATCAAAAGAAGAGGACGCATATAGTTTATAACCACTTGTTCAGTTATTCAAAAAGTAATAATCGTTATTAGTTTAATATAAATATAATACTTTCATAGTGCGTGACATGTCTGTTGTATTAGACATCTTTTTTTTCTGTCATCAGTGTCTAGACTGGTTTGATTCTATCCTTCATCCCTTTCTATATTGCGCTAACCTATTCATCTCAACATTTCCCTTACAACCCACATCTTCAATTATCTGATTCATATACCATTCTAACTCTGTCCTCCTCTACAGTACTTATTCTCGACTGTTCACTCCACCAACAGATTAATCAATCCCGCACCCACCATTTATCTCTTCTTTCCTCAGCCACCAGACATTGGCCTACAACATTCAAAATGCTACCATTTGTAGCACATGAATGAGGAAATTTAACGAGGTTTGTTTCCCATTGTCTTCCTCAATATATTTAAAGTTGATTGGCGCTGTGTATATAGACGACAGTGATTGGCGAGTGTTTTTTTTTTTTAATCTGCTTAACCTCTCTTAACAGCGAGGTCTTTAGAGAAGGGAAAGGATGGGGAACAAGGAATGTGAAGGAATTCGGCCATGGCCTTTTGAAGGAAGCATTCCGGCATTCACCTGGAGTGATTTGGGGAAACCATGGAAAACCCAAATCTGGATGCCCGGACTATGTATCGCGGTACATAGAAGAGATGTTGCCAAGCCATTCCTTATGACCGCTGGGAGATATGGGAATCCCTAAGGCCTAACGCCTTCCCAGAAGCCCCTGCGTGGCCCCTCTTAGAGCCTCTTCTCAGTAATTCAAGGACTTTCCTGCTTGTCCTGTTAGGTTGACGTCTTTCTACTTAAAGTGACTTCTTGGAGGCTCTTTATTTCATCCCATATCGTATGACCTTCATAAAATCAGCTCAGTACCTGATTTTCTTCATCACTACCACAATGAAAATCATAATTTTAGTGACACGGGCAAATACATAATTGCTACAGTCTGATGCGTGTTGTTACATATTGCGAATAAGCTCAGCAGACTATTAAGATAACAAAACGATTTTCTGCACAACGTGCGGGATTAATTCCAACAATCGAAAACTGGGTCGGACGGCAAAGAGAAATCGAAAGAAATTATTTCGATGCATGAATTCAATAAATAGAAAGTGTCAAAAAAAAAAAAAAACCTGATGAAATATGAGTTCTTTGGTAAGGCACGCTGTCATTTGACTTGTGATATATGCGAGCTAAGCGACAATGTGTGTATACGTCAATGGGTATGTGTTATCTAAACCGCCCCCACAGATATCACACCATGAACTAGCTAATACTTAATTCTTGGAAGGTGAGCCTACAAACTGGATGATTCCATATATGATGATAC
The DNA here is from genome assembly GCA_031002005.1 of Vandiemenella viatica. NCBI lineage: Eukaryota > Metazoa > Arthropoda > Insecta > Orthoptera > Morabidae > Vandiemenella > Vandiemenella viatica. The sequence continues at coordinate 158,945,182 of JARYHS010009186.1, forward strand.
GTTCCCATATCTATACATCGAAACCTGCACCTACGCTTTTAGCTCAGATTATTCGGATATGACCTTTCGGTTAGCGTGAACGGAATGCAGTCTGGCAGTGAATTATTTATCAAGAATTTTTGGTTCGTGCTTATCAGATTATTTCTAAAATGATTTAAGATCTTACTGTTGTAAATTATTTAAAATATAACACTTTTTCGAGATTATTTTTATTACATGAAATTTTGAAATTGAATTTATCAGGACTCAAGATACATTTTTCAGCTGATATCTTCTTTTTTGTATACAAAAAAGACTCTTGCACTTCAGTCACGTGCCTTTGGCTTTTATTTATTATTTTCAAAAGTATGGCTCTTCCATTTCAGTACAGATACCCATTGCCTCAAACAGATTGGACGGTATCAAAGTCATCCAGGATTATTAATAAGAAAGGGGAAATAAATGGACCGTTGTCTCCAGTAAAGAGCAATTCAATTGCAGTATTTTTACGAAAATCTTGGTAATCGAACTGATCACGTGTGTTCCAAACACAGATCCTGCTAAAATCCATGCCCACGGTTTTCACTGACTCCGCTAGTTCGTTCTACACCTGTGGCATTCGACACACTGATACTAGAAAACAATACATTATCCCCTTTTTCCTGTTAAAAAATTCACATTTACCTACAACAGATTTCGCTATGGTTCTAATCTGTATCATTCCCTCAAGTCGATTAACATAATAAACCGGAATTAAGAAAGTAAAACATATTTTTGACACAATGAATTACGTAGGAAAATTATATATAAATCAGACATCTAATCCAACAACTCAACATTTATTGTCAGTCGTTGACAGCAGTTGTCAGACACGAGACTTAAAGTGATGTACACTTGTACAGTTTGCAAATGAATTAATAGTGTTAAAAATAGCACGAAGTTGGAACATCTCTTTACTATCCTTTGGCGTCTCGAGCCCATGAGTGGCATAACCAGAAATAGAAATACTGTACTCGGTATTGGCTGCGAATTTTTCATACCACTCTATCACAACTCATAGATATAAAAATCTTCATTATATTTCATTCAGCAATTCAAGTCTCTTAAAATGTCACATTACGCTATATAAAATTATGTTTATGTATGGATCGATCATAGGAAATGATTTTCGTTTCTGTGTAAGGGTGTGACATTTTTTAAAGCCACTAATCGTATAAAATAATATTTTTACTATGAGATTAGTCTTTGGGCTTGCTTTTTATCTGTAATAGGAGCTTCATGCCCTGTCGACATTTTTAGCATCATTAAGGGTGATCGTTCCTAAAAAAAGTGTGCTCATATCTTTCTGCGAAACGTGTAAACTCAGCGTTAATACTTCTTATGAAGTGCGAAGTTGCGAGCATCCCAGCTTATCTAGTCGAATTTAATCTATTGTATTATGAAGCTTTTCGGTGTAAACTATTCCTAATGCTTGTAATGAATTAAAAGGTACAGTGCCATTAGGCACTAAGTGATCCCACGGTGTGTGTGAATATTGCCGATGCGTCGTGTCAACGAACAGAAACGTGACGGAACTAAAGCGTCCAGATTTACACGCACCTTGGGGGGTGCTGACAACGTCCTACTCAACGTGGACATAAAGCGGATTTATAACCCCCATAAATAACTGAGACCCGCTTTCTATTTTCGCACGTTTCGGAAAGTTCCCGCCGAAAACTGGCGCAGACTAGCAAAAATAAACCTTAGTGACGTTTCCTAGTAAATGAGTGCTTTATGAGAGTAGGGGAAGACGATCCAGCCAATAGAGAAGCCGCCTCAATTTATTGCCGTGTTGGTGTTTTTTTCTTGTCTGTTCTGGGGCCAATGTGACGCTGTTCCTTTGGCGCGGATTGCGGTGATTCGCCAAGAGCCGGACCCGACATCGCATTACGACAAGTACAGAGTCTTGCTCGGAGGAGAAGGACGGACGACGAGACATTCTGGTGCAGATCTTCATCTAGTACGGCCGAAGTGATTTTCGCGGAGTACGAGTCGGCAGCTGGGGACGCTGCCATCACGCGGTGCGTTCGAGGAAGCTGAAAGACCGCATGTGGCGCGGGTCTTACCTGGTCGCTGACCTGGGCTGTGAACAATGGTAAAAGCTACGGCCCGGACGGAAGCTCATGCAATCGTTCCACCCAGTAATGACCCTGAGATTTTGCAATGACCCTGAGATTTTGCTCTAACTGTTTGACATTCAATGATATGTAATTGTTAACCTCAGAATAAAAACAAACTTCGTGTTTGCCTAATTTCACAATAATAAATTGTACACCCAATTTTCAATTTTCCTATTCATTATAATAATATTTCATGTGATTAGCTGAAGATTAAGTATGATTTTTGATATTCCAAATTGATAATTTTGCTAATGATAAAACAGTATGACCCAAAAGTAAACGTCCGCAAGGTAGACGTTACATGCTTATGGATATTATTATAATCATCAATGAGATGGATACTCATAACAGCTGACCAACTGCTACTTTCGTTTTAAGTTTTTTTCAGGCTTTTTGACATCGGAATCATTAGCGCCAGGAGAGGATGGAAGCAAGGAACAGGAAAGTATTTCGGCTATGGCCTTTTGAAGGAATAATTCTGGTATTAGCCTGGAGTGATTTGGATAAAGCAAGGGAAATCAAATCTGGATGACCAGATTTCAATTTACCCATAGAAGTACCGGAACATATAATTTAGTATGGCAGTCCATAAGACGTAGTTTGTAAAGCACTGCGGTTAGTATAAATACATGAGTCGTTACTCAATATTAAAATTTGAAAGTAAACAGTGAAATAATAGAGGATCTAAAAGTTTACATCTCATCTGGATTTTTTTCAGCGGAAACAGAACCTCTAATTACTTTTTAATGTTGCCCTGTGAAGAACCTCAATGGTCTGTCGCCATTGTGTAAATCTATGACTCAGCAGTCATTGTGAAACATTTCGAAATTTTATAATTACCAGGTTTATCCCTGGTGATGAAAAACTAGAAATGAAAGAGTTCATTTTCGAGACTGGAGACGGTTCACCCTTTTGAATTGAATCAAAATCCTGTAGCACTTACCTTTAAACTATATTGCCGCTTGCGACTTTGCTATTCCTCTTGTGTCGAGCGGTGCGCCAAGTCGGACATTGACCTCCGAACCACTGTCACTGTTCTACAGCACAACACGGTCAAGGTTTCACAACAAACATCAGGTTGACACAGACTACGAATATCGACAGAACAGAAAAATCATTTTATCAAATCGTCAGTGTCAGATAACGAACTGGTTGTAACATGTTGCACAACAGCGGGTACCAGCAGTTTATCACCGCCAACCAATGAAGTCATCTGACTCAAACCGAGAATACTCGAGTTCAAATCTTGTTCCTTCCTTTCAAACTATGGAAACTACTGATGGATTTATGAGTAAAATAGGTAACTGGAGATTTTTTCGCTCTGTTTATCATTAGTAGTGTAACGGAATCGGAGCCCTCCATCAGTGCCGAATCTGGGGATCAGGGATGGGGGTGGGGGGCAAACTGAGGCATCCAATATATGGGTGACTTTTTTTTTTTAGTTTCACTACTACCCCAGGCTATTCCCCGGCTCCTATAGCAGTAGGCTATATGGAATTTAGTATGAAAGTCAATATGACGTGATTAACAAAGTACTGCGCGTGAATCTTAAAATTTAAAAGTAAACAGTAAAATAATAGAGGATCTAAATGTTTATATTCTAATCTGGATAATTTTTCAGCGGAGGATGGTGCCTCCGGCTGGGACCCGTGGTATTTTGCCCGTCCTGCCACCTTATTGTTACGCTATTGCTCACTGCATTTGTAATTGTAACACCCTTACAGATTAACAAATTATTACAGAACATGTTTGAGATCAGAGTCGTAATAAATATCAATATACGCAAATATCTCAAAATAGAAAATCATTTCGGATCGAGATGGAATTAGTTGTTTGAATAAATATCTCTTGTAAATCTGATCATTAATACTGGAATTATCATGACCAAAAAAAATAATACTTGTCCGAAAAAAATTGGATAGTAAATGCAAGTAAGACTGAATGGATCTGATAACCTATCCATCATGTAAAATATCTAAACCAACATGTACAGCAAAACATCAGCTAATTAACAACTTCGATTACTGTTATTTAGTAAAATTTGATCGTTTGAACTTTCATGTCGTTCATGTCGTGTATTCCATAAGGAATAGTAACAATCAGTTTTGGAGTTTTTTATTCCAGAAATTTTATTTAATCCTTATCCTTTCAGAAATGTTTAAACTATATGTAAATCATTAGAATCTAAATTTGACTTAAGTTTAGAGGTATTTTAGATTTTCATTAGGAGATTATCATCTCTGCCAAACGAATTACGGCGGCGGTATAAAGCTAATTAATTTTTATGACAGATTTTGCATTACGGCAGCAAGTCACGATTTGTAAGAAACTCTTTACACAACTGTGGCGCAACTTGACGTTGAATGACCTCGGCCCAGCCTTGATCTTGACAGTTGGCGGCACTGACAATGTGTGACGTCACCCAGTCAAATGAATGGGATTCCAACGTGGTCCGCTAACACTCTTACTACATGATTTCGGCGGCTTCACTTTGTTGTTCGCTGGTTCAATTCCTGCCTAAGGCGTGGTAAAGGCTACTACTCGATATGTCATTACTAAGAAATTCCTCCTTTATTACTAAAGTTACGGTAGCTGCTACAAGCGAAAAGTTCATATCACGCCTGTACTATATCTGCTGTTAATCCTGATTATGGTAGTTAAAGTCTCCAAAGTATAGTTCCCAGTTCACGTTAAAAATGCGTGATTAAAAAAAGAGGAGATAAGAAATCACCTAGTACATACGATTTACATCACTGAGATTTACTTTTTTTTCTCAAATCGAATCTCTCTTTATAATAACTGTTTTCGACAGAAAAAAGTGTGACTGGTGCGGGTATATAGTTACATGCCATACACTTTTTTGTTTGTTTTTTAGATCCACGTGGACTGTATCTCTAGCTCTGTTCGTTCTGGTAGCTTGATTGTGTCTAGCACCTTACTTGTTTTTAGCTGGTTCGAGAACTGATGACGGAACTAATTTTTATCATTGGGAATTCTCCGGCTCAGTAAGGGAGATGCTGTTGTATTATAGGAGAGGTGCTGTTGTATTATTCATAATCACCTCGTTATGTAACAGTGTTCTGGAATAAATTCCATACCTCTCCGCATTGCATATGGTGTGACGACGTACGACACCATCATTGATGGTGATTCGTCCGACCGAACGTGGTGGGTGAGTGGTTAACGCTCTGGCCTCGCATTCGGGAGAATCTGGGTTCGAATCCCCATCCAGGCATCCAGATTTGGGTTTTCCATGGTTTCCCTAAATTACTCCAGGCGAATGCCGGCATGGTTCTTACGAAAGACCATGGCCGAATTCCTTCCCGTTCCTTGTCCCCAGTCCCATCCCGCCTCTAATGACCTAGACGTCAACGAGGTGTAAAGCCATAAGTAAACAAAAAAACAGTGATTCGCCGTTAAACTTAACTCATCCGTTGGTGTCCTTCGTCGCAATAGGTCTGACTGGGTCACACGCTTGAGCGATGTATTTTACAGAAAAACAGAAGCCCAGCTGGTGTAACGGATAGCGTTCTGACCTCGCATTCGGGAGGACGGCGGTTCGAATCCCCGTCCGGGCATCCAGATTTGGGTTTTCCATGGTTTCCCCAAATCACTCCAGGTGAATGCCGGGATGCTTCCTTCAAAAAGGCCATGGCCGAATTCCTTCCCATTCCTTGCCCCCATCCTTTCCAGTCTCTAAAAGACCACGTTGTTAAAAAGGGACGTTAAACTGTTACAAAAAAAAAAAAAAATAATCTAAAGACCTCGCTGTTGAGAGACGTAAAGCAGTAAAAAAAAAAAAAAAAAAATCACAGTGATTCTTCCCTTCTAAAACAAAATTGCACCAGTTTTTATCTACCTTAAGTTTTCCGTAACTAACAAATTCATAATAGTTCTTCTTTTCAGTTACAAATTCATATCTCGCCTTGATCATAAACTTCTCCAAGATTCAGCCACCAACATTCAGTCGCAAAGCACTGAACTTAAGACATCCCACACAGTTGAAACTACCTTTTCTTTTCATTTAATTTTTTTCTAAATACGAATGTGACGTGCTGGGCTATTTTAAAAACTAGTCAGCATTCTATTAAAGATATGTTTTAGGTAGATATCCTTTGGGATGTTTTTTAGTCGATTTTTTAAAATTTATTTCACTGTGTCTGTACGATATTATCTACCGTATTAGTATTTTACAGTATGGACAACACAAGATGAACTCAACACTTAATTCAAACCACCCATGCTCGCAGTACATCCAAGCACTCTAGCCTCCATAATACCGGTACCGGTTACCAGCAATGATGCAACCATAGCAATGATTTGTCGTTTGCTTCCTCGCGCCATCTGTGCGTGACGAAATACTGCTGTAAAATCTTCGTCTGCGTGTTGACTGATACATAATCAAACAAGCAACAGACATTTGAATCTGATACCGTAAATGCTGGGAATAGATTACGCTGATTTAGTGAGTTCAGATAAATCGCTTAGATAAGGGTGATATACATTCTTGCAATTCTTATGTGCTGAAGCATGTGAGAATATAGGCACAGTACTTTTCCCGAAATGTTAATCTCTCCTTTGCTTCAAAATATATAGGCTGCCGTCCCTAAAAAATATTGAAGCTTAACGGTACTGGACAAGCGTTGTTTAAGTTGCAACACATTTGTTGTTATTATGGTATTACCTGCATCACTTATCACTTTAGTTACGCTTTTCTTGTGAAGGTAATAATTGAATAAGATATAGCGCATATCAAGCGAGCTAGATATCATTTATGGTTGCGTTCTCTCTTTTAATTAGCTAAAGTCATGGAATAAAGGAGAAGAAGTTCGGACGGAGTGCGGTGGGTGAGAGGTAACGCCTTGGTCTCACATTCGGGAGGACGCAGATTCGAATCCCTGTTCGGTCACTCATATTTCGGTTTTCCATGATTTCAAGAAATCACTACAGGTGATGGTTCCTTTGAAAAAAGAGCCATGGCCGAGTTCCTTACTATTCCTTGCCCGCCTCTATTAACCTCGACGTTTACGATGTGTAAAGTCATAAACAGAAAAAGAAGTAATTGGGCCATAGGCTGAAGAAATCATCCAGTAATTTCGGGAAACCAAAATCTTAATGGCAGGGTGGATATTACGAGAAGAGTAAGATTTGTGATAATTTTACTGCTACTCTTATAACTAAAAATTCCAGTACACGTTACAAATGCTGCAGCCTCAGCACGTTATGTTAGAGGTTGATGCACTTTTCGATTTCATGCATATAATTACTTCTGGCATAACATTTACATACCATTCAGTTAAAGAATATCATTCAGGAAATATCTGGCAATTACTGCACGCACACAGTACTATTATATAAAGTTGCTGCTTCTGCAATCTATCGAAATTGTTATTAGCAATACAGAATTTTTTTTAAAAGAGAAATTCTTCGCTCATCCCTAATATTCTCCAATGAAGATGGGCATTAAGAGTTGTAGTTGGTCTTTCTTCAGACCATTAAACTATTCCAAGCGTATCATGCTGCATATGGTATAGGCATCAATAATAATAATAATAATAAAAGACATTAATAGTGCGAGCTAAATTTGCCGTATTACAGCATTTTCTCTTTATTTCCCTACACGGAGAAAGTGGCAAGCAATGTTATTTTACAAATTATCTTACATTGTTTCTTAAATTTGTTGGATAGATTGTGTGGAAGTGCATTACCATAACTGCAAACGTGGAGGATACGCTATTTAAATTTCTGGAAAAATGTTGTTAATAAGAGAGAACACGGAACAAATTAATTGAACATAATGGCAGAAAACTGTAGGTAAGCGTCGATTTTCCAAGTCCACCAACTATAATAGCGAAACCTGTTATCTGTCCTCATTACCACGTGATAGGTGTTAATTAGCAGCAGTGGTGCCATTTATCACCTTTTAACGTCTTGACGCGAGCCGAGACTCGGTATGTTTTGAAACGAATATCCTTGTTCACTTGCGCTCAGCACATCTTGATACGGACATGCCGAATGCTAACGCTGGGATTAAACTAGCATAAAATTTAACTATCTCCTATATTTGTTCAGTGGAAATTATTTGATATATATCTGATTAGTGCAGTCATTCAAATTGTTTATTTTATGATAAAAGTAACCGCTAATTTGATTATCTGTATTTTAATTCTACTGCTTATATTTGTAGTACGGTATCTACATGTTGTCATGTCTTTCTGAAAAGTCAACCTTTTACCAAAAAAAATTTTTTTTTTTTGCTGTCGTCAGTCTTTAGACTGGTTTGATGCAATCCTCCATCCCTTCCTATCCTGTGCTAACCTCTTCATTTCTACATACCCCTTACAATCCACGTCCTCAATTATCTGCTTCATATATTCTAATCTCTGTCTACCTCTGCAGTTCTTACCTTCAACTGTTCCCTCCACAAACAAATTAACCAATCCAGCATGTCTCAAAATATGACCTACCAGCCTGTCTCTTCTTCCTGTAAGCTTCTTCCTTAAACTTCTTTTCTCACCCATCATTTCTAAAACTCGTTCATTTTTTACTTTGTCTGTCCACCTAATTTTCAGCATTCTTCGGTAGCACCACATTTCGAATGATTCAAGTTTCTTTCTTTCCGGTATTCCTAAAGTCCATGTTTCGCTACCGTAAAGTGCTGTGCTCCACACATAGAGTTTTAAGAAGTTCTTTCTAATTCCTAGATCAATATTTGAAACTAAAAGGTTTCTCTTTTTCAAAAATTATGGAGTGGTTATCACTCTGGCAAACAGTAATCCTCCATAAGCTACGTGACTCGGTCGAGGGAGGTGAGGGGTTGGCTGGAAAGCTTCTCTGGGCTACGTGGAAAAAAAGGGGGGGGGGGGAGTGTGTGCTTCCGAGCCAAGTCACGTAGTTTCTCAGTCATATTATTTGTCGCAGTTAAAATAAGGCATAGAACACACAACAACAGGTGAATATTTATTTCCGTCATATAATTGTCTCCATATGTAATTTACGATAGTATGACAAGAGAGAACAGTACAAAATGTCTTCTGGAATCAACAGTGAAAAAAGCTACGTTCCAGCGTGGTGGATAGGGTAGGTAGAGGCAATAGCCACGGGGAGGAAGGGGGCTTCTCAGGAGGCCAAAATGGAGCTAGGTAGTTTATGGACGCTCCCTTATAACATTGGGCTATTCTGTACAACTGCTCCTACAGTTTTTTTAATGCAAGAAAATACCACAGAAAAACAAAAAAGCAACTACGCTATTTTTCTATGCCATAGAATGTCAAGGGGGCATCCATAAATTACGTGAGGTGAAATAGGGGGCGGGGGTCCGGCGAAATCTCACCAGATTTCACCAGGGGGGAGGGGGGGTCTACGGAAATCTCAAGTGAGATTATGCGAAAAATTTGGGGGCAGTAGAGCCAAAAAAAAGGTCTACAATTTGCGCCAAAGTCGATTTTAGGAGGGTATTTCCTCAAAAAAGTTAGGGTGTGACCTAAAAAAAAAAAATGGTCTACAAAAGTTTCGAGGGCGATTTGGGGGGGTTCTCACGGACCAGATCTCACCAGAGGGGGGGGGGGTCCGGCCAGATCTCACGAAATCTCACCAGGGGGGAGGGGGGAGTCCAGAAATCCGGAAAAACACCTCACGTAATTTGTGGATGCCCCCCAAGTCGATGAAAAGAAATGTTCTAATTTAATCCACAACCCGAAGATTGGTCCTCTCTAAGCAGGCATACTAAGCCATTGTGTCAGAGATAGGACGGTCAGTTCCTTTCCTCTGGGACCTACAGCTTAACGTGGAAACTGAACCACAAAACATCCTCGCATAGCTCTATGATCAAATAGAACTCTAAAAAATTCCTGCTCCCGCCGGGGGTTGAACCGGGGACCGAATCACGAACGTTTGAAAGAAAGTGCCTTAACCACTTTTTTCCCTTTACATTATATTGATTTATTTTTGAAAAGGTTACATAAGTGATTTCATGATTAGTATATCTCAGTTTAAATTTATAAAACTATTTTACAGGTTAGCTAAGATTCGTTCTTTCTGCTCGGTTCTTGTCTTGCCTGACAGGTGGAGCGCGTATCGGTCGTATGCTTCAAAATGTATTTGGTTGACTCTGGTATTGTATTGTCTCTGTTCGATATGTGTTGGATGCCATTCAGGTTCAATTGTCTCTGGGCTCAACGCAGCCATTTTATTACATTGTTGTTCTTTTGTTTACGTATGTCGTAATGGTTTATAAACGAAGTTTGCCTCTCAGGTAAGCTTTCGGCCAAGGGAATATTTTCAATCATTAAAATGTCTGTCATTCTCGTATATATATATATATATATATATATATATATATATTAGTTTCATAATAAGCTATGTTCATGTAGCCAATATTTCTTTTTAGTTTGTATTTTGTAGGTTTTAATGTTTCCTATTAACCATAAGACGGTATTTTATTTTTAACTTGAAATTTGATTTTGTCTGGTTTAAGAATTTCATTTATCTCAGTAGCGAGTGTGGACGTCCTATCTAGGAGAGCAATTCTTTGTCTGAGCGACCAGACCATTCAAATTAAGCTTAAGAACCCTTGAGCTATATCGGTAATTTGTGAAACGTGCCTGAGTAAGATTGCAAAAAACAGTTTCCTGACATTACTATGTTGGAATGAACTACCCATAAAACCTAAAATATCATTTAAAAGTAACACGACGTAGTGTGATTGCGATGCTAATACATACTGAGAACACTTTTGGCGACTGCTATATGGCGTACAGGCAGTTTGACGTCAATGCTTTTCTCGCGTACTTCCCGGCCAGGTCATTCTTTCACCTGTCACATTTCCGCGCACCGTGTTCCAAATATTCCGTGGACTGTGCTGATTGCTTCCATACAGCGAATTTCATGTTTGCGAATAATATTACTGGCCTTGGGTCTGTGCTAGATTTTTGGCAGCACAATAACTTGAGCAATAAATCTAAAGCTTAATCTAAATTCCACCGTCGCTTTGGACACGATTTACTGCTGAATATTAGTGAAACTTTGAACTAAAGCATATTATGAAGTCCTTGCTAATTTGGTCAGTTTTTTCATCTCCAGACACTTAGCAGGTTCCATGTTATATCTTATCAGATTCATTTACTTTGCAGAGTTCATAAAACTCATACATTATATGATAGTTCTATTCTTCATCTATGACTTCTATAACTTATCATACTGTTTATTATTATTATTCATTGTGATGGAGGTTATGTCTCGGCGACAATTTCCTCCACACGAAATTTTTCATTACGGTATTTAAATTTTTTAATTTAACTTCTTTCACACTTTTAGGTATCTAAATTATTCAACATCTCCCTTGATAATAAATTTCAGTCTCTGACTCCCATACCACCAAATGTACACTTTAACACTCATTTACGCTTGAAATCAGACTTCTGACGAAAATGCAAAATGTGAACATCCCCATGCAATGGCTGAAGTTTGCTATCGTTTGTGACCAGTGTTGCCAACTCGGAAAGACGGAAAGTCGCTACGGGAAGGACAGAATTCCGCTACATTCCGCTACATGCCGCTACGACTATCGAAATTCCGCTACAAATAAATAATTATTGCAAAGATTATCAATAAAACCTACCTGTAATGATGAAATCTCTTTTAAACATAAGACGTGAATTCCGAATAAACATGTTAGGTTTCTGCCAGTGTGTATGTCGAATACTGCATGATTGAAGATTTACGCTGTTGTTTTCGTAGTGTAGTAGCAACACTAGTTGTTTTCGCTTATAAAGATATTTTTAACATACCAATGAATATTTCACAAAATAGGACGGAATTCATTATTAGGTTAAATGACGTAAATGCGTAAGAATGACAATATTGAAGGATTAAATGATTTAACTTATTTGAAATTATACATACATTATTTACTAATCATTTCTGGCAATGGTATAATAATAGTGTAACTACAGTCTTCATCAGACGAGGCAAAGGTTTCAGTTTCACTTTCTTTAAATTGATACATACATTTACCAAATCTCTTAAGATGATCATTGGTAATTAGATAGGTCAAACAACAACTGTTTTTTGTTTGCAAATCTAATTTCACTCTTAGCAGATCACTGAGTGTTTGAGGTTTCAAGTGGTTCCTTTTTTTTTGGTCTTTAAATCACCCATCATAGAGAAAACTCTTTCTACTTCTGCATTTCCATGTGGCAACACTAACAACAATTTTGCTAAGTTTTAGTTTTACTTAACGCACACCAAAAACTAACAACGCCATTTAACTTTAACAACTCTTCTTTTTCTTCTTCTGAAAAATAGTATGGGAGCTTGCCGAATTCTTTTACCACTTCCTGTTTGTTTATTTTAGATTCAAATCTCGTCGCAATTTCCGAAACCTCACACTTTTTCTCAACATTTTGGTTCAATGCATTACTTGGAACAAGAAATGACATATTATGAAAGAGGTTGTCGGTCACCGGAAATCTTTTGAAAGATTCGCTGACACATATTTGATAAAACTTGACACAGACTAGTCTGAATTGCTCCTTGTCCCTTTCACTACACTCTGATAACACTTTCATAGTATGTTCCCCGACATTTACTTGTTCTACAGGGAGTAACACGTAAGGATCAAACACGTTCAATTTATTTAAATTGTTCTCACTATTAAAGTGAAGGGGTTTCACGAAGTTCGCAGACAAAATTCTGACAAATCTGCTTTCAGGATAGAGATCTTGGATAGATACCTTCTGTGACTGAAACATGGCACTGAATTGATTGAATGTAGGTAAGACATGACTCAAAAAGTGAAGGTACGCTTTGATGTAAGCATTTTGAAGATCTGAATAAATCATGTTGCCCACTGGATTTTTGTCCTCAAATGCTGCATCTCTGAACAATTCAACGAGTACATTCCACTGTTGTAGAATACGATCAATACAGTTCGACAACACTAGCCATCTAGTCTTACTCGGACTTAAGATCTTTAATTCAGAAGCATGCATAAACTTTTGAAATTCCAGCAAAATGCATTGTCGTTTTGGAGAACGGGAAAAATAGTTATAAATATTGTGCAACAAGGCTTCAACATAAGTAGGAATTTCATTTAATGCTGCTACGGCAACAAGATCTGCTGAGTGACATATACAGCTGTTTACAAAAACTTCTGGATTGTCATTTACAAGATGGATTTTGAATGATTCATTTTTACCAAGCATAACACTGGCGTTATCAGAGTAAAATCCTATTAAATTGTGAACATTTAATTCAAAATTAGACAGACAACTGCTGATAAGTCTGTAAAGCCCTTTAGCATTACCATCATCACTACAAATGTGGATTAAGTCAAGAAGTTGGGTCTTAACTTCGTCATGGTATATGTATCTTGCTAAAACACACAACAACCTGTTATTACTAATATCAGTACTCTCATCTATGAGGAATGAAAAAAACATTGTCTTTAAGTTCTTTAGTTACATCATCCTTGATTTTTGATGATAGAACATTTCGAATAATAGATGTAGTACACTTTGTGCGACTTTGTTGAACGTTTTTCGCAATTGTTGAATCCTTGAAATTTAGTTTTGCAACTTTAACAATATGACTGACTACACTGAAACTAAGATTATGAGCAGCAACTAACAAACTAAATCTTATATCTGCTACTATAGCTTCAGATTCTTCTGTCTTGAAGATCTGAAAGAAAAAAGAAAAAACTAGATTTGTATATGTAGTTCAAATAACTGAAATAATATCAAACAATAATCGCAGCAAATTATAAGAAGTTTTGGTGTATTAGATTGGATCGCCTTTCTGATATCATGTTATTTTTTATAAATTATACATCAACAAACACCGGTATTCAAACCGAGGCCGTCAGAAAGAGAGGCCCCTGGCTAAGTCATTAATTGCCAAGCTCAACGTTTATTTACTCACACGTGGTGCAAATAAAAACCTAGTTTAATTACCTGAGAAATCTGTTTTGTGTTGTCGATGGCTTTCACCTTCTTCAAGTGTCTTTGACTTTCACTATGCTTTACCAGATCACTTTTTTTCGCAATCAATACAACATTGCAAGCCCTACACCTCGCTTTTGAAATGTCCTCTTTCACTGGTAGTATCCACTTTGAAAAAATATCTTCATTTAACCACTTTTCTGAAAATAACTGTTTTCTCGACTTTATTTGACCTTTCGGTAATCCTCGACGGTATTCTCGTGTTTTCTTGGGTGTAAAACAACCCGCTTCTTCTGTATCATTCATCACGCATACCTTGTTACTTGCAACAATTATTAGCAAACTCGTACTGAAGGCCCGAAGGAAACGTGTTTAGAACCGAAGAACAAGCATATAGGCACTACAAGAAGAGCTGGGAAATACAGTTGAGGGGATTCACAACCAATCTGCCTGTTTTTATTGGTTATTCAATTGCGTAAGGGTCGATAATGATTTATTTTAGCTGGTTTAGATTCCAGGGAAGACATTATTAACAAAATGAATATTTTTTCTTAAGAAATTCATTTTCGAAAGTTACAGCAATGAACATAGCAAAATGTCGCTACGTTTTCGACAATTTGCACATTTCGCCGCTCTGTCTCCCGAGGGGTAAAATTCCGCTACGCGTAGCGGAATTCCGCTACGGTTGGCAACACTGTTTGTGACGTAACAGGATAATTCGTGGCGCCTGATAAGATTGCTATCAATGTTTCGGTGCGTAGATAATAACTATCGCAGAGAGGATAACTGCGTTAATAGACACATTGCTTATCTCTTGTATGACGAATATGACTACAATTCTGAATGGACATACTTGACTGTACGACTAAATCTGTACACAATCTCACTTTCCGTGCACATCAGTCTCTGTATCTACCAACTAACCTCTGCTTCAGTAGGTTATGTAGACAAAAAGAAAGGAAAAATTGCTTCGAATATGAGACACATCACATGCTAGGTTCGTCCCATGAATAAGTGTCATGTTCTGGAAAATTAAATCGTACCCTCTGCGTTTAATTTATTAGTTATCTGTAAATTGTTCTTTAAATACCAGTACCCAAAGTTTCGGGTGCTGAATGCGTATTATGTGTACGTTATACTGGTGAAGCGAAAAATTTGTGCAATGATTAAATGTAAGTGTAAGAATGATAGGTCACGAACATGGTTCTAACATTAGGGGAGGGCAACCTGCCTACACCACAGCAAAAATTTTAGGATCTGAATTTAAACGAGGGAAGAGCAGCACTAAAGATGATCACGGCGCAGGAAGGAAAATGTGAGCAGGGAACATGAATTGATTATGACACACAGAATATTAACAGTTCGGATTTTCAAGGACAACAGTAAATCGCTTTCTGACAGAATTCAGCCCGTTGGATGCCGCATATTTTGATAATGGACCAAAATGCAGTGAGAAGGCAAGTGTACTCGTATTCAGAAAGCTACGGTATCCCTCTTTGAAACAAATTTGTTGAATTACTTTTGAATGTGGGAGAAACCTAGGCCAATCACTATACTCCAGAATCAATGAAAGTAGTGCTATGATGTTGCCACCACATTGTTTTAAACAAAATAGTTAGCCTACATGAAGTGCGGGGAGTAGTTTACGTCGCGATACATGACGTCACAACGTGACATACTGCTGAAAGTTGCTTAAATAACTCATAACTAAATTCCTCGTGCCTTTTGCTGTGACACGAAGGTTCAGTTTTCTTTCTGGTCCAGGCTGAATTTCAACCTAACCACAATCTCCGGTAATACTGGCGGTAGAAATTCAAAGCCCCACTCACACGCTCATTGATACAATTATTTGGGGATTCTATCATTACTGTGGCGCCAAAATCTGATGATTTATTCTTATAGAATTCGACGAAACAAATTGAAAGTAAAGAATAAAGTTTTTTTGATATCTCGCTTAGTTCTCGAGATATCATATCTCAAAATTGACGTTATAAGGCTGAAATACAGCCTGGACCCGAAGAAAACTTTCGGTATAGCCAAATTTGATGATGAATTCGTATGTAACTCGATGATACAAATGTAAAATAAAGAATAAAGTTTTTCGATATCTCGCTTAGTTCTCGAGATATTGTAACTCAAAAGTGAGGAGGTTAGGGTGAGATCCGGCCTGGACCAGAATTTTTTTTTTCACAAAACCATCAAATCTACAAGGTGGAAATACACTATAGGTGTTTTATTTTCTTCATAGTGGTTGTTGCTAGGTTGAAATACGGCTTGGACCAGAAGAACAAACACCAAAAGTAGAAGGAACTATACCTACGACTGATTTTTAACATGTTATATCTCGAAAACCAAGCGAGATATCAAAACATTTTATTCTTTATTTTCGATTTGTTTCGTCGAGTTCTACAAGAATTCATCATCAGATTTTGTCGCCACGGTAATGATAGAACTGCCAATTATTTTATCTTAAGTTAGCAACGTCGTGTATCGTGACGTAAACTTGAACCAAAGTGCGCATATAAACATATGACAGCATAAATGTCGCTATTTGTTGTTCTACGTGAGAGAGGGAGAAACAGGCGGGCTGATCGTGGGTCAACGCCCCTAACGAAGTAAGAAGCGGCAGGTAGAGGCGTTGACGCGGTAACAAGCGACCTGACCTGTCAACAGATGGGAGAGTCAAACAGAAAAACGTGGGCAGTCCTTGTTCGCACCGCAAATGTTCTCATGTACGAGTATGGGCGCGGAGTGAAGAGCGAACGTGGGACTGTGAGAGGATGACATATGATAACCGAAACGAATCGACAGTATGTGTTAAATGCAAAGTTTGGCGTAGCCAAAGAAAAATGTGCAGTGACAATTGAGAACCAATTTAATTCTCGTTTGTACCCAAAGCCAAGTTTTGAGGATGAAAAAGGTAAGAGAATGTAAGAAAGAGATACGATATGTCAGAAAAAAAGAGGTTTGATAAATTAATTTCTATTTAAGTCTCATAAAAATGGAATTTCTCCAGCAGGAGTACAGTAAAGCTGATATTTTTAGCCAATAAGGATTTAGTTATAATATAAATAAACTTATTGTTAATGTATTTTGACATGTGCTGCCAATCAGCTTCGACGCAGCACTGAGAAGAGGCCTCAGGTACTGTGGGTTGAATTCTGTTAGGGGAAGTTTGTTCAACTTCAGCATACTTCAGACAAAATCTGCTAAATTCTTAGGACTCACAGTAGATGCTAAGGCATATCTAAATATTAAATATCTATCATATTAATAGGAATGTCCCAGTAGCCCTCTGAAATGATTTCAAACTGTGTATTATGGGTTGATGCAATCTCGCTTAACATGTGGCATTGAAATATTGGGAGCAGCAGCACACTGCTACATGGACAGACTAATAAGGTACAAAAAAGAACAATAATGTTTATATTTGGCATAGGATAGAGAGTTTCATGCAGGCCTACATTTCAGCAAAATAAAATTTTGCACTTTGCTTTGTACATTTTCAAAGTTATACTCCCGGTGGTAAATACCCTGTGTAAAACTGTAAACAACAACAGCATTCACAGCCATGGTAGGCCTACAATAGGTCAAGACTACTACTATTGAGTGAGAGTGAATAATCAATATGCTGAACAAGATCCATTCAAAAAGGGGTAATATTGTTCAACAAACTCCCCAGTGAATTAAAGTTGTTAAGTGGCACAGAATTCAATGGGAAACTGAAGCTTTCCTAACTAATAAGGTTTTATATTCTTTAAAAGAGTTATGGATTTTCTGTTATAAATGTGAAATGTATATAAATTAGCTTAAATAAGAAGTTATATTTAATAATAGCCTACTGCTGATGGTATTCCAATTTAATAATAATTTATGATAAAATTCTTAAATATACATAGAAATTATGTATGTATAAACATACATATGTTTCAATTCTGTATAGTCTACAGGTATGTAAATAAATAAGCTGACAGCTGTGAATCGCGATCGGTGTATTATTCCAAGTGCGTGCAATCACATGTGAGTCATAGCTGCATTTTTTCCTTCTTCCTTGAAGTTAATTCATCTTCGTGAGAGCAGGTGCTAAGTGTCTGGTGTTAGATGTGTGTGGTGAGGCTGGATGACTGGCCAGGAACATGTGGACAAGCGCAGGGGCGGATCCAGGATTTTGGTTTGGGGGAGGGGGGCTTGAGCGAACTTTGGTTTGGGGCGGGGGCTTGGCTTGAAAGAATTTTGGTTCAGAGGGCTTGCCTTCAATGGATTTTGGTTTGGTGAGGGGGGCGGGGGGCTTGGCAAAGCGATTTGCACTATATGCATGTATTGTTCTACCAATTAGCTAAGGAGTTATGCTGAAGTCATGTTTTTGATGTAATTGTTGAAATTTCAGTTCATTTCATGTCTTACAAAGAACCAAGTTTTGTAAAAATCTGTATTATTGTCAAAATGATGTTTTTTTTTTTTTTTTAGGACATAATGATGTTGATATTTGATTGCATTTGTTACTTCCATTCAAATGAAACAGTTTTGTCTGTTTTTGTTTTGTTACCCAACTGTTGAATAAATGGACAGGTTATGACATTTAATATCACTTTCCGTAATATGTTAGAGGACAACGATAGATAGTAAAATTTTAAATTGTGTACGTTATTAAAACAAGAAAGTGATTATATCAAACTTGGATATTTTAATTTTCTGTAATCAATAAAGTTATCAAATGAAAAATCCTCTCTAACATATTTTGTCTACATTAAATAATGGAGATTAATTACTTAATGGGAAAAACATCTTATGTTTAAATTAACACTAATTATGATGTTTTTTTTTTTTTTTTTTAATAAAAGATAAATGTGAGTCATTTTGAATTTTTTGAGTAACTTTTTATTTTAAACAATTCTTTGATACATTGTTAATGGTTTAGGATGCATACTCTGTGACATTGACAATCAATATTTCTCTCAATTAAAACCATTTCTGTTCCGCTACCATAGTTAAATACATCAGTTTTTAATATGCATAAACCTTCCTCAAGATGTGTACTATATTAAAACAAAAGTCACACTTAATGTCATCCAGTGTTCTATTTTCTTATTTTTGTGTTTGTGAATCGGCCTTTAGCCATTCAGCCGCACTCAATGTATTTTATATATTGTCAATGTTAATGAATCTTTCCCACTTTTAATGTTAATGGTCAATTTGTAGGACAACACAGGAAACACACAACACAGCACTTAACCTAAATACCCATGCCCTCGGCCGGACTTGAACCGGTATCATCGGTTCGTGCAGCTAGCACTCTAGCCTCTATGCTACTGAGGGCGGCAGTGGTTCTCTTGCTTAGTGCAATCATACAGACAGATGTGCACTAGTGACTATCTTATATACACTATTCATT
Source organism: Vandiemenella viatica (assembly GCA_031002005.1). NCBI lineage: Eukaryota > Metazoa > Arthropoda > Insecta > Orthoptera > Morabidae > Vandiemenella > Vandiemenella viatica. The sequence continues at coordinate 158,964,654 of JARYHS010009186.1, forward strand.
TGGTGTGAGGATTGATTCTTTCCCGGTGTACTGCTGGTAAAAATTCTTCCCGGGAGTTCTGCCGGATAAGTTCTTCTGCCATACACGACGCTTTAACAGCTTCTACTGCCGTCTTCATCAGGCGAACTGAAAGTCGGAGTTGCTACTGCAATGATGCGTCACCACTCCGACTTTCATTTGACCTGATGAAGACAGCAGAGGAAACTACTACCAAAATGTTGCATATTGCAGAAGAACTTATCCTGCAGAACACCCATGAAAAATTTTTCTTTCTTTAGTATTTATGATTTTCCCCACAGTCCTAATCACATCATAACTAGAAGAGGATTCACTTACAGCTTTAGCAAACAACTCAGGAAGCAGTAGTTCCCATTTATAGTCAGGCAAAGGCAATGCCTCATGGAACTCGACATATCAATGACTGATAACTATTACTGGGTCTATAATACTGTGGTGAACTATAGGAAACCACACTGTTTTATATTTTAGTTTTTTTTTTTAAAAAATTGTTGGTATCATTATTTTCCATATCAGCTATGGAAGACTATGAGACACAGGCACCTGTGTACAGGCATTCAATGTGTTGTTTTGAGGGTGGGAGGACATGCGCACTACCTGTGGTAGAAGCAGATTTGTCAGTGGACAGAAACACACTAACAAGTCACCAGATTGCAAGGATAACAAAATGCTTATTGCCCCTCCTCATCCTCCTCTCCAATCCTCACCCTATCATTTTATACTTTTTGTTCTTTTTTCCTCTTTTTCTTTTCATTTTTAAAAAATTACAGAATTATTGAAGGTAGCAGGAAAAAGGTTGAAGGGAAATTTAAAACGAAAAATAATAACTTTTTCTTCATTTCTCACTTTTTATTACTCCAGTCGAAATAATAAAATTTGTGATTAAAAATATGACCTGGCACTCTGAAATTCTACTAGTTTGATGACTCCAGCAGCTCAGTTGTCTCTCCAGCTTCCATTCTTGTCTCGCTAACTTGCAGAGAATCTATAAAAAAAGACCCTCATTTTGCTTAAAAACTATCCTGGAAATTACTCCTTTATCAGAAGTTTTAAATAATCAATAAATAAAACTTTTAAAATGTACAGTTAACAAATACATTAATATAGGAAAAATGTTATATGCCACTACGTATAACATCAAATATCACAATTAAAACTAATTGCAGAAAAAAGAATAGTTCAATGTAAGACTGAACAGCGATGTAGCAAAACAAAAATGCCATTGCATTCCACGTAAGTTAAAAGTAGGCCTAATATCTGATCAAAAATGTCCCATTCCTTTTTACACAGAACAAATGGCACAGACTTGATCAGTAACTTTTTGTTGAATAGTTATATTACCTGAAGTAACTGCTTCTGGAAGACAAGGTTCACTTTCTTTGTCTGCAGTGATGCCCATGTTAAGAACTGGATATATATATGGTCTTTCTGTGAGGCAGTTTCGAGCTGCGCCCACCTCTCATAATGTTCTCCCGTTTACGAAGGGTTTAACCTGAAAATTACTTTATTATTTGTGTTTGTGTCTTTTCTGTGTGTTCGCACCCCACATCCATCATCTAAAGGTAAGTGGTGGCTCATTTCCCTATCCTAATTTGATTACTTTCCGCTTTGTTACTATATATATATATATAATGACCTAAAACTAGATTTTTTTTTTCCTGGATGAGGTTGGGATGGATATTGGTGGAAGAATTAATAATATGTGGAAATGAAATGATTACCATGATCACAAGCTGGCATTTGATTTCAGATTTAAGGGAGTGGAAGAATGTCATTTTGTATGTAATAGGGTAAAGAATTAAAATAAATTACCAAGGGATATGCTGAATAATTTAGCAGAAACATGAAGGATTTGAAACTAAAATTCTTAAAGAGCAAAACAAGGAGAATGTTGGAAATGGAGGCAAAGAATTTAATTAAATAAAAAATTATATGAAATGTGAAAGTGTGTGTGTGCAGGATGAATGCCACTAAGCCATTCACACCATCACAATTAAATTATGAACAGTTATCAGATTATTACAATTTATTCAAAATAAAATGACACAGAAGACAAAAGAAAAATGCTACATGTGACCGAGCGTGGTGGGTGAACGGTTAACGTTCTGGACTCGCATTCGGGAAGACGCAGGTTCGAATCCCCGTCCGGGCATCCAGATTTGAGTTTTCCATGGTTTCCCCAAATCACGCCAGGTGAATGCCGGGATGCTTCCTTCAAAAAGGCCATGGCTGAATTCCTTCCCATTGTCCCCAGTCCCATCCCGCCTCTAATGACCATAGCCATCAACATGGCGTAAAAAAAGAAGAAGCTATATGTCTTCCATACAGCAAGTAACAAGTGACGGCAATATTCACTTCTGTTGTAAGATAATGAAGTAATATTTGAAACAAAAATGCCATTTGATGTTTGGTGTGTTAATGCATTTAAAACCAATAAATAATTTTTACCATATATATTATCCTTTAAAACTTTGCCCAGGTGCATAGTTCATTATGAGGTTCTTTTTCTGCAGCCCATTCTGGTTCAGCATGCTGATCAACTAACAACACATTACATTAAATCATAACCAAGTTACCCAATAAACCTATACTACACAGCGATCAGAAGTATTCAACTTCTCTAGCCGAAATTACAATATGTAATGTGCAATTACATATCACAATGAACACTAAGTTTTCACAAATAATCTTACCATAACTCTACACTGCCTATATATCTGCAGAACTTTTATCCGTCTCTCTCTCCTAGAGCAGTTTCCAACCATGGGTTGGATCTGCTATTGTGCTTTTTAAGCATACATTTTTTGTCATACTACCGGCTTGCTAGGCCTATTGTAGTTTGATGAGGGAAGCAGATGTGTTGCCATCTATCTTTGTAATGTGTAACAATGTTCTGTGTGTGATAAGTGTATTTTTATTTGTGAAATGTGTAGTTTATGAGTCAGAGATTTGGGACTGTTCTGGCATCTGTATTAGTGATTGAGGAATCCTGCCTAAAAACACAATTAATACAGCCAGTACACTGGACCAGGACTCAATCCTGACCCAATCCAGTTTTTGGCGCCTTAATACTCTGAGCCACACTGGTGTAGAACATTTCTGACAGATGAGGAAATTACCTGTTACTGTAAACTGTAAAGTTTAGATCTCTCCACAGGAAACATGTGAATAGATATTCACTCTGCTTTGTAATGTGAATTTCAAGATTCATGACAATAAAACTACAATAAATTAGTGAATTCTTTGTACACACTGATAAAAATAATAATATTTAACAACAGTAATGATATGTTACTGAAATATACTCAACTTACGTGCAAATAGAATAGTATCCATGTAAAATTAAATACTTCATACACTACACAAGATGTAAACACAATCAATATGGCTGTTTGATAGACAGGTCATTTAGCTTCATGGAAGATACATCTATCAGGCCTATTTGTCCTCAGTTAGCTTGAAAACACAATGCATGACTGCTCATCCAGGGTTGATAATAATACTTGACAATGCCAGTGTTGTCTCTCTCTTTCAAGACAGTATTCCAGTTCTAGACAGTCTATAAATAATAGTATCTTTCCATATTTCAAACTTTAAATTTTGATTTAACTACAACATTTCTTTTTGGAACTGAACATGCAGATACTCGTAACCAATGAGAATTCATAACAAATATGTGTTAGTCATCTGGCATTGTGTGCTACAACAAATTAGGTCTGAGATGTAGATAATCTGCTGTATATGAGAATCCTTAAACTGGATTTTTCTTACAATTCATTTTCATAAATACAGTCATGTATGTTATTGTATTATATTTGGATAATGGAAACAAAGAAACTGCCGTGAGGCACTGAAAATAAGATAGGATAGGGGGGAAAAAACAGATACCCGTCACTTACCACAGATGAAGGCAGGAGGGCGAGATGAACACAGAGGTGTTCCGCCTTTGTTTCATTCTCGTGGCAGGTCGGGATGTGACACGTCTTTCCCCTAGCCATATGTCTCGCCCCTCACATGATTAAGGCTCATGCCGAAATATTGTGCATGTGTGTTTATTTTTTGTGTTTTTACGTGTTCCTCTCGCCCTCCTGCCTTCATCTGTGGTAAGTGGCGGGTATCTGTTTTTTTTCCCCTATCCTATCTTATTGTATTATATTTGTGCTACTTCTTAATAACTGATGTATCATCTAAGCAAGTGATCATTGACTAGTAAATGAGAACATGCTTGAAGCTTTTTTCCCTAGCTTATGCGGTGCAAACTTTTTTTTTTAACTGCTCAGCAATAATTTAGATAGTTGTCTAGAATTACAACTCTAGTTGTAATACTCTAACCTACATGAATCTCAGTTACAATTAGTAAACAGTATCCACATGCTACCTTGTTAATTAATTATTGACACTTGTAAATGTTTTGAGGTTTTATTAAATTATTTCCTCATTAAAGAAACTCAACATACAGTTGTCAATGAGAACTATGAAATAGGAGGTGCATCTCTGTTACCTGTGATATTGAACTGGGAGGAAACTTTGGGAATTTTCACTGCTTTCTTGTGGTGGGTTCTGAATACAGAATGCATGAAAAAGTTTCATGTAATCAAGAGTTAGAGGGGAAGGGGTTGTAACTTTGGTTCCTATTCATTTCTTCTATGTTTTAAATTAATTTTATCCAAATGAAGGATGATTTTGTTTGTTTAACTAATACTATAACTAATAACTTTTTTCTTCAGTGAACAAATTAATCAACAAAATTAGTGGAATTGTTTTGGTATAATTATTTTATATGGTGTGCAGAAAATTATAGAGAAATTTGGCATTGCAACAGCAATATAAGGAATTATATCTAAATAATTATTTCTTTGAGTAGAATGTCTAAGACACTATATAACAAATCAGATCAAGACTACAGGATTAAACATTCTGCATTTGTTTTCTTGATTAATCAGGAGACATTATAACTATTTTTCGAAACCTAATGTTTCAGCCATTGTTCTGTAACTTTAATCAAAGGACTACACATCCTCTGATAAAAGCCACTTAAAAGATTGTTTAAATGTTAAGTATTAAAAATTTGTCATGGTTCCATCCCAATAATAGGGAGATCACCACTGGAGTGTGTGCTCTTTCACAATTAAATTAAATTAAACCAAGAAAACACAGAAGTCTATTTATTCTGTAATTGGAACAAAAATATTTCAAAATCTTAATAAAAATGAAAAATGTTATAAAATCATAAAGACCAACACAAATAAGTTATCTGAAAGAAGTATATTTTCTCATAAATACAATTTCATTATTTACATATATATATATATATTCTACAATTTATGGTATTCTACATTATTTACAAATAACAAATGGAACTTGATAACTTGGACTTGGAATCACGAGTATGGAATTCAAAGTTAGATGAAACTTAATTTCCTTCAAGAAACTTTCTCATTTTAATAAGGAAAAAATAGAGTGTGGCTTCCAAAGTCTCGCGTGAAACAAGATAACAACATTTTATTAAAAAAATAAATGAAACTGAAATCAAACACGTTGTCACACAGTCTCATGGAGTTCTGTATCTACACTTCTTGTAAACTGAAAATGGACACAATGTATACATTTTAATTAAAAGTATAACAACATTAAACACACTTCTCAAGGAGTAGTCCTGTATTGTGGTTTACCATATCAACTGGTTACCTAGAAACAAAGGCAGTGGAATCTGATAAAACTTAATTGGAATCACATTGCACATAATTTTTATAACATCCAACACTTCTAAACTTCTTTTCCTTGCAAAATAATGTCACTCAACACTGAGGTCTATATCCTGTATGAATTACTCCTCCATGTTCTTTATTAACAAATAAATTAAGATTGTGAACAAATTTGTCAGGCCATTTTCTGACAGGACTGGCTGCATTGTTCATTAAACGAACAACATGGTCAGACTACCCTTTGTTCTGACAGGAATCGCAACACTGTTCCCAATACCGATGCATTCCACATGCTTTCATTGTTTTCACGATCTGACAGTACTTGGACTGATCTTTACACTCCGACACTGTAATGAAGAAGAAACACTGTTTTTGAAAAAATAATTAACAATAGATTGGTAGATAGTTACAGCAGGCAAATTTACATTAAGACAAATATACATTAAGCTAATAAAGAGAATAGCAAAACATTGGTTATTGTAGCATATTTCCTGAAGAAATTGGCATTATGAGGAGTAAGACAAAGTTATGGAACTGATCATCATTAGACAGGAAAATTGGATCACCACCTATCACAGATGATGTCAGGAGACCGACAAACACTAGTGCACTTTGTAATATTTTGGTATAAAACCTTAATGACATCTAGAGGTGAGCCACATGGCTCTTTAAAGGATGGGAGTACAGGGAACCTGAGTAGGGAGGGCAATGGATTTTGCTGAGAGGCCATGTAAGGGACCCTGGTAGTCAAGAAAAGAGTGTATTTCCTGTAAAATGCAAATAGTGGGTGGCATCTGTGGAGTATGAAGAGAGCGTTGGAGAGATGTCTCAGGGCCTCAACGTCATAGTCACAGTGGTCCATGACCACTGCGTGTCAGTCCGTATCACCTAGGAAGATGATGATGTTCTGCTCCTCACAAGTTTTTTCATGGGTTAGGTTTCAATGAAATTGGGGTTGTTTGAGTTGAAAATAGACTTGAGGGTAGATTGTGATTGTAGGATAGATGTCAGTAACAACTAGAACAGAAGGAGGGAATGATTTTTGGAAAGGGGATGTCAGTCCAGTGGGGTGAAAGTTTGAATTTCAGTAGATTGGACTCAATCCCATCACTCAATTCAGTACTGCCAGCCACTTGGCTTTGAATATCCGTAGATGACCGCTAAAATTTCTGTAGATTGGGTACACAAATCCAGAGATTCGCCAACTAAAAGACTGAAACAATAATTATTGAAGAGACAGTCAAAATTAAGAATACTTTTAATATCCAGATCTTTAAAATTCGAGATACAAAATAATATTCTACATTGAAAATAAGAAATACCTCTGAACATGTTTTATACAGCATCACTTTCACCACTGCTGCTGCTGTGCCTACACTCTCTCTCTCTTCTTTTTATGGATCATACATTTTTTTGTTGATATTTAGTGAATTTAGCATATTTTGTGTGATAGGAAATGTTAAAATCTGCTTTGATTCTTGGATATCGGTTAGTCTTCTCGGAAGGCACTGCCTTGTTAGTCGTGCCAACAAGCTTGTCACCGTGCATAAAGAGTGTGCAGATAGTTTTGTATTATGATCTTTTAAGGTTAAATTCAAATCTATAATCAAACAAAAAATAAGCTTTATTTCAATCGTTCCTTCACACAAGCGGCTGCAAGGAAGCGATTGACAGTTATTGACAATTCTGTAATCCATTAACACTGTATGCACAAAGTTTATAAAAACAAAAAATATGGAAAAATCAACAAATAATAAAAAGAATAAAAAATCCGTAGATATTTTAACAAAATCTGAAAATCCTAACTTTTTAAAAAAATCTGTAGATTTACAGATATATCCGTAGAATTGGCAGCATTGACACCGGTTGTCACTCTCAGCGGTCGTAGTGAGAGTCTATGACAGAATGTTAGTGAGTCCAAGACCAAAGTAATGTGGTGAAACTTTGGAGTTGATGAGAATGACAGTCTTTTGGAAAGAACAGAGCATTGGACTCCAGAAAGTGGAGTGGAGGAATGGTGAAAAACAGACCATTGTGGTTTGTCTGTAGATGAGACAATATATTGAGGGGTCAGTGATAGAGAGAATGGGTGGTGCAGGTGCTAAACCCTGCAATTATTGCTCACATTTCAATCAAGGAATGAGTGGGTGTCAATGGAGGAGGGGAAAGGCGCAGAACCAGATGGATTTTTATTAGAGTAGGTAGCTTGCACAGATGATTTTTGTATATATTTATCTTGCAACTGTCTGCAATCAGACAGACTCTGCTATAGGTGCTGCATGGACAGTTTGGATGATGGATTTTGCAAGATGAAAGGCATGGTGGGTTGGGTGAAGTTGACTCATGTGGTGAATCTTAGTGGGTACACATCTGATCTGCTTCCAAATGTCTCATTTCTATACAGGATTCAATTTTATATGGAAATGCTTTAAATTGGTTTCATGCTTTTGTTCGTTGTCGCTATCCTGCCTTCATCTGTGGTCTGCTTTCCCTATCCTTCTTTAATTTATTTCCCCCCACCTTCTGATTTAACCTTAGGGAGTATCCATCAAGTATGTGGCTCAGTCTAGGGCAAAAAGTGTGTGTGTGTGTGTGTGTGTGGGGGGGGGGGGGGTTGATTGGAAAGTTACACTGGGCTATGTGTGGGTGGCGGGGGGTTCCTAACCATACCACATAGCATTCCATTCATGTTATTTGTCACAGTTATAATAAAGTCCAGAACACACAACAGCATGTAAATATTTATTTATGTTATTTAATTATATCTGTATATAATTTACGATAGTCTGACAAGAGAAAACAGTACAAAATGTATTCTGTAATCAATAGGGAAAAAAGCTACATACTACAGGGTTGGGGGGGGGGGGGAGTAAGGGGGAGGAGGGGGATTAGATGCGTGTGGGGCTACACAGGGGGAGGGGGGATTCACAGGAGACCAAAATGGAGCTATGTGGTTTATGGACGCTCCCTTAAATATACATCTATCTAACAAAGTTTTTAAAAAATCCTATTGAATATGGAAATAAAAAAAGTTTGGCTATTTATCTATGCTCAGGCATTAGCTCTGAATCCCTGCCTCTTTTTTCCTTCTGTTTGAATTTACCCCACCATTTTCCTGGCCAACATTATTTCTGTGAGGCAGTCTCCATCACCCACATCCCGTAATGTTCTCCTGTTAACTAAGGGCTTGTCCCGAAAACTTCTTTATCAGTTGTATTTTTTTTTTCTGTGTGTTCGTGCCCTACATCCATCATCTAAAGGTAAGTGCTGGCTCATTTCCCTATCCTAATTTAATTCCTTTTCACTGTTTTGTGCCTTTGATTTCATTTTTTACTATATATATAGATATATAACCAAGGGCGTATCCAGGATCAGAACTAGAGGGGGGCAGGATTTGAACTAGGGGGGGGGGCAACTCATTTTGGTTTCGAGGAAGTGGGGTGGGGGACTGAAACATGATATTACAAAATCAAACTCAAACCTATTCAGGAAACTATTTTTATAATTGATTAATATAGTAACCCAACTACTTAATCTAAGGACCTACTATGTAGTTAATTAAGATCGTAAGTCAGTTACTTTTTTATGTAAACATTAATTATCTCGGATTTTCAATTTCAATAATTTTGTTTGTCAACATCTCATGGTGTTCTTTCACGAAATTTCGATGCACACTCATCAGACATAATCAAGTCAATCTTTCTCTCCCAAAGTGCTCCTGAACTAGTTCTTCACTCGTCGAAGCGTACTGAAGACAACTTAATTTTTCTTCTAGGGGGGGGGGCAGCAGCCCCCCTTTGCCCCTCACTGGATACGCCCATGTATATAACTAACGATAGGGAAATATGACCCAACACTTACCACAGATGAAGGCAGCTGGGAAGCCTAAAAAAAGAGCACAATATTTCAACATCAAGCCTTATTTGTGCAGAAGTTATTTCCGATATTTTATTTTTCGATTATAGTTTTTCCCTCCTACACTATCATCCGCGCTGGCGACGCTATTCACCAGACGGCGGTCCCCGTGTACACATCTAATCCACTTGGTGTCTAACTTCTGGGTCATATTTCCCTATCCTTCATTAGTTTTATTGCCTCGAAGCATTTTCCTGCTCATTGTTATTATACATATATATCAAATGGAGTAGTAGGCATTGCTCCAATGCAATCAAACAGGATAATGAATATTTTATGACACGACCTGCCCTGTATAATCCCAATATTATCTCCAGAACACAAAGGCTTCAAAATTACAATATAAAAATAGTACAAGGTCAGCATTTCTAGGATTACTGTCATTAAATTCCAAAATCTTATACAACACTTTGTAATTCAACTTCTGAATGCTGACTACTTTGTGACATCAGTTGATTTTTATAATTCAAAGGCTATATGCATATGACAGCTTTATTCCATGTCATGCATGGTTGGTACAGCGGGATTGCTTAAAGCTTTGTTCTTACATTTATGTTATATACAAATGTATATCATTGTTTTTTTTTTATGTGTCATTGTCAGTATTTCTTTCTTGTTCAGCAATAATATTCACGTCTACTGCAATGATTAAAAATCTGTAGATTATTCCTTTTGTTATCTTGCCTCAACTACAAGCCATCGAAAAATCTTTACCATGTCCATTTTATCTCAATTTAGTCAGAACTGTATTGTTTGGCATAAACCCTTGAGAATGGAGATAAAATTCAAGATATTTCTATGTAATCTTATGTTTAACACTGAATGCAAATAGTTTTTTTTTATGTTGATACCCATCACCAATAATTGCCCACCGACAAAACTTACTGCGTGGGCATGGATCTCCTTTGCACATCTTCATGACAGAGGGCCGGGGCTGGCCGCGACAAGCATTTCCTGCAGGTTTCTTGGTGCCATACCAAACACATTGAAGGATACGATACTTGATGCCCTGTCCTTCACAAGATGCTGTGCACTGTGCACATGCATATTAGACAATAGCAGCCATAAAAGCCAATAATAATAACTACTGATATCTTCATGTTTCAAATGTTAACTAAGACAAACATGTTTATGTAATGTATCACAAGAAACCAAGCATTAATAGATGCATTTAATTATTTTTTAATCTGCATTTTTAAAGAGACTTATTGGTATAGTAAGTAAAATAAAGAATTAAGGCAGGGAGACGTTTAGTAAGACACATGTCAGTATTTGGCACTGTTGATAGTTAACATGACATGATGAAACAAGTATAAAAATTAACAAGATTAAAGTAGGCACTGTAATCAAAGAATGCACATTCAACAATAAAAACCAAACAAATGATCATGATTTCTAAATCATAAAAATATAAAAGAAAGCAAAGAAATGTAAGTTGATTTATTTGCTGCAGAGAAATCTATATGCAGTTGCACTACAAGCAAAATACAAAATGCTATTTTACTGATCAGATTTCTTTTTTAATTCTTAAAGTAAATAATTGATATTAGTTAGCACATATACAATTTAGAATATTTACTGACTGATGTAATCATGTACTCTTTACTTTTCTTAACACATTGTTCTTGAATGACAAGGCAGTTTAATATAAAGCATGCAAATGAAAAAACAAAAGCAAACATACCTCAGACCACTCTCCTACCCTCCATGTACCCCTGCATTTCTCGTTGTGGCACTCTTGCCTCTGGAGTGGCTTTTCAGCCTCACTGCACATGCCTTCAACTTCAGTGCCATTGCTTAGTAAACAAGCAACTTGTCTACGCTGCATTGCTGTTTTCATGAAGAAACAAATAAATTGTATTAATAATGAGATAAGACATATGACAAAGGCATCAGATGTACAATCAACAGAGTTGTGATTGTTGTTGTGTGTACTTCTTATTACTCCTCCATGTGACTTATTTACTCATTTAATTGGGGTCACTACCAAACTATTGTAATATGTGTTCATTGCTGCCTGCCTGCCTCCATCTGTGCCAAGTGTTGGGTGTAATTCCCTATCCTTCCAAGTAACATTTTTGATAATAGACAATAAAAATAAAGAAGGTTGGGAAAAGTAAACCCATCACTCACCACAGATGAAAGTAAGAAGGCTGCAACAAATGCAAACATGAACCTGCTTTACAATATTTCTATATAAAGATGAATCATAATTAAAGGATGATATATGTAAAAGATCAGATGTGAACACATTGAGACACATTACATGACTAACAATAGCTAAGAAATTAGCCTAACTACATATCCTTAACAACAGGCATTCCCCTCGCGATATAAAATTAAATTTAACAACAATGGAATAGCAAGAAATGACATGAGGTGACATATGAATATAACATTATTTAAAATTAAATTCATTCATATTTCTTTCTCTGACCAATTTTTTGAAGTTTTCTTATTTAATTTTATTTTACTCTGATCAACCTTTACATAGATTATATTTTGCTGCTGACAATGGTGGATAAATATAGCAATATATCAAAAAATGAATATCGCTGGAGATTCTTCAGTTTAGAAGCTGTTGCATAACCACTGATTTATTTGTCATGTAGTCTTACTGTTCAAAGAAAGAATCTAGTCTTTAATATCTACAACAGGTACGAACTTTATTACCATATTTTTGTCTGTCTCCTCACAGAACTACATTTGAGATATCAAGTATCCAAAAATCCAAGCTCTTTTTCAGCAATGACTAAAATTCGTAGCAACTCATATATCCAATCCACGCTGTTCAAATCTCTGCTGTGTTCTTTCTTAACAATGGTAACACAAACTTTCTTTTATGTAAAAGTCTGTAATAAAATGTTTCATAAAATGGCACATAGAATTTTTATAACATAATATAAAAATAAAGAGCATACCTGTATTCCAAGTAGAACAGCGTGCATCTTCACAAGGTGACCAGCTGCTTGTAATCCACTGAGGGCATTCATCAAGACCACATCTCTGGATGATGGGAGGCGTAGGCAATCCTGCATCTTCACACAGATTACGTTGAACGTTCTGGGTATTATTATGCAGCTGTACCATGCAGTGAGCTGATCTGGTCTGCAAATGGTGTTATATAAAATATATGTGCTCATTAACATGGAAAAGAAAGGGAAAAAAGCACCCATCACTCACCAAAGTTGAAGGAAGGAGGGCAGCAGCAACACAAAAAAAAAGATTACAATATTTTGTGTGAAAAACCCTTTTTAAAGTTAGAGGTAGGTGGCTGGGCTTGCGCAAGACTTGCGTTCAACGCAGCCACTCAACTAAATGGTGGTTACAAACATGAAAGGTGGAAGCGATGGTGGTGAAAATTCAAATGGAGACTGCAACATTAGGATGACTGGTCACTAGCAAATAATATTCACAATTAATGCTGACCACTCTGTTTCAACACATGCAACCATCAGCAATAACTTTGTATCCTGTTTCACAATTCATACTATAAGTCTCCTCCTTTTAGCTGCAATTCCTCTGCATTTAAATGGCCTGCCAGTACATACTGGGAACGAGGCACCGACTTGATCTCAATATGAGATAGTATTCCATTCTTTTCTTGAATTCCCTCCTTCCCTTCTTCCACATACTTTCTTCACTGTTTTCTTTCTTGACTTTCAGGAACAACTGCTTAATATGGTCGGCATTTTTATATTTTCTATCTTTAATATCAATATCCTTTTTTAATTAAAAAAGCCATTGATTTTTGCCTCTCTACATCTGTCCTTGTTACTATTATTTCTATTTACTTGATCTGAGTCTATTCCTTTTAATAATTACCTCACTTCATATTTTTGTCTCAATTTAAATTCTCCATCATCTTCAACTTTCATGTAATTAATTGTAATTTAGTTGCTTTCTGATTCTAACTCTGTGCATTCCAAGGGCAGGGGTACGTATGTACCTAAAATTACACTATCACCTTATGTTAGTGTTTTTTCCCTGTTTCTGCACTGTGTTGCCATCACATGTGGTAATTGATCATTCTTTTCTCTTCCTTTATTTATCTTAATATTTACTAATCAGTTCTTTTAATCTTAGGGCTCTACAGCTTTTTAAGGTCAAGATAGTGAAGTTTGGGTTCAAGGAGTGAGAAGAAATTTGGCCATTGCTTTTGAAGTTACTATCATGGCATTTCCTGAAGTGGATTTGGGAAACCATGTATAATCAAAATCTGTATGTCCTGTGGCTCAATCCCATGTCCTGCCAAATGCCATGCCTGATCATTAACTGCTTGCCCATTATACTCCCCCCCCCCATCAAAACCATAACAATAGTAATGTAACAGTTTATGTAATCGTTGACTTTGAATGCTAAAAACTGCTAGTTAAACTGCTTAAGTTAAAACTTTTTAACTGGTAACCCAATTTACCTCTTTTCTGGTCATCTAACCTAACTTAAATTGTTTTTTCTAATATGTACTACCAGTTTTATGTAAGCATTCCCGAGTATTCTGTAAACAGAAATCAGACTTCAGCAGATGCGAAGTACAAGTTTCGAGTTTTCGTAAAGCCAGCCAGTACCAGAATTCGAACTAGAGACATTTACATCCACAGTTAGTTTCTTGCTACTGACCGTACTAGACCACTCATGCAACAATAAAAATGAAATAGCTTTGTTTAACTGCACATTTCCTTTAAATTTCTTACGTGTCTCAAGAAAAAGTTTAAGGATTAATCTTTCCTTCTCCTTCATTTACCAAGTAAAGGCACCAAATAAAAAAAAATATATAATGTTATCACTCTATGTCTTCTAATGTGATAAACTTCAATATCCTTCAATAGAATTATTTTTAAAGCCACTTTTCTTTGATGATGTGGGGGAGCAATGTTAGAAACTAGAGGTAGCTCTTCTGTGGGTATAGATGTTACAGTTCCAGTTCTCACTTTGTTGTTTAGCTGAGTGTCAATCTTTTTAGTATCACTGCTATTTAACCATACTAGGCTGCAGTATTCACCAGCTGAGTACACTAGGGCAAGAGCTAGTTTGCGAAGGATGTTATTTTGAGTTTTAACTTTTGTAGCTGTTTTATTGATGAATTTTTGGTATTTCAGGGACTAGTTCAGAGTCATGTGTAGTTAGTTTGGGCTGGGATTTTACTTCAATAACTAGTTTAGTAATTTCATTTAAGGTCTATAACAGGCTTATTTTTAGTTTAAATTAAAAGAGCTGTCCTCTGTCTTATTTATATTCAGTTTTTGATGCTAGGTGTTGAAGCATTCATTTTGTTTGTGAAGGTCACTTGTGAGAATCTCTTCAGATGTAAATTCCATAGATCATGCCATGAGGCTATGTGTAAGCAGTGGTGGATTGTCAGATCTGCACTGTAGATTTTGAGACTTGTAGTAGTCCATTGTCTGACATGATAACTTATTTGGATTTGGAGACACTGGAGAATGCTAGGATGTATACTGGAGATAAAAATATTTAACACTTATTTTTTTTGGGGGGGGGGGGTTAGAAGATCTTTCAATTTTAGAGAGACTGACTGAAACAAGCTATTGATGAAGATGCTGAACAATATTCCAGAAGTAGTAAAAGAATTTAAAGTAAAAAGATAATAAGATAAAAATTGAGATATGTAGGGAAGTTGATGTGGAGCTTAAGCTCTTTCAGTGTAATATTAGTAACAAACAATAGTGACAAAGGTAATTTGATATAAAATTTAGAAAAAAAACAAGCAAGGATTGTTATAAAATTTTTTGCAGTTTTCCAAGCCATCAGGTTATTGAAAATATCTTCATGAGATTTATGCTGCATCATGCACTCCTTCTTTCCAATGTTTCAATCAAGCCTAAGGAGGAGGCTAGTCCCCTGAAGATAACCTTAGGCTTAGTCGACATGTCAGGAAGAAGGAGTCATGATTTTGATGCAGAGTAAATCTCGTGAAGATATTTACAAAAGCAAGGTTTATGTTTTTCATAAACATTTCACGATATGTCTCATCAACAGGTCAAAGGTTGGAGTTGTAGATATAAGAAGTGACAAAGAATTTATAATAAACTAGCATTTGCCCGCTGCTTCACGCGCGCGTGCCTTGGCAGGTGTAGAAATTATTTACCGATTTTATTCTCTTATCAGACATTAACGTGGAAAGGCATGAACTGTTAATGTATTCTGAATAGTTTCGTTTGTTTCGGTTAATACGTTAGGTCGGTTTTCATACTGATGTCAGAGAGATGTTTTATTCATATTTTAACATGATGCAATTGATTCAATAGTAGAAAAGGTTCCTGAAAAATTAACAGTAGTAATTCGTGGTTGTAATTATTGTGCGAAGTATAAACATTTATTGTTTAGAAAGTCTTTCACGGTTCAAACGACGTTCTTTCTTCTGTGCGCTTTCAGAAGCTATGGATTTAGCGTATAGAACCCGGTTATAGGTCAATCGCTTTTCTCGGTGCAGGTTACTTTCATTTGCTCTAGCTATTTAATCTAGTTCTCTTTGACGTTGCAGACGATGTTGTCGGTCTATTTCACTCTCATTTAGCCGAATATTATTTCTGAAAGCAATATTTAACTCAGCTAAAACATAATATTTTTAAATGCTGATATGGAGGATTCCACGTTAACCGTGGTACCGAAAATTTAAATGGATATATAACAGTTGTAACGTTAAGAAAGCTGATATTATAATCATTATGTGTAATTTTTTTGGCGTTTATATGTGTAAACTTTGCCTGGGATTATATAGCTAGGTATAAGCTTTGGTAAGGATGTATCTGTGGATTTAATGAAAAATATTCTTTCCATGATACTTAACTAAAAAAAGTTTATTTTTAAATGTGGATACCGAGGATTGCAACATAACCGCGGTGCCATAAATTTATGTAAATATAGCAGTAATCTACGACTTAGTCCTCTTGGAAGTGTGCTGAAATATAAAAATTCGTTACCAATAATCACAGCATCTCAATTTTTCTGATTTATTTATTTTTTGTTGTTTTTTATTTTTTGTTGTTTGGATATTGGTTTTATTTTATGTTGATACACCATCAATTATTCCTGCTTTAAAATAGAAATTTACGTGAATTGGAGCTACTCTTGATTTCAAATCGTCGTATCATTACTGTCATTATTTCAGTCAGAAATAATTAATCCAAAAATGTCGAGATGTGATCATGGTACAGTTTATGTAGTAACGTGCATGTAACTGAAACAATTATTTCTGAGTGGCAACATTATCGCAAGTTGTGAATCGCTTGAAATGCAACCTGACAGCTGATATGATGCTTTGTTATAGGCCTAAGAGACGATGCCTGCAGCTTTATAATCTACGCGGTGTAGCATTAGGATATGAAACATTTTTAATTTAAGTTTCTTTCAATATAGCCGTATTTTCTATGTAATTATTTCAGTCGCATGTAAGTACCTGGCGAAACAACCGCCTGGACCAGATGACAATTGACTCGTTTTGTTTAGCATCAGGCATAACGGGTTTAGTTTTAAAATTTACGCGGTGTAGAATAGAGTTACCAATAATCACAGCATCTCAATTTTTTCTGATTTATTTATTTTTTGCTGTTTGGATATTGGTTTTTATTTTATGTTGATACACCATCAATTATTCCTGCTTTAAAATAGAAATTTACGTGAATTGGAGTTAATCTTGGTTTCAAACCGTCGTATCATTATTGTCATTATTTCAGTCAGATATAATTAATTCAAAAATGTCAAAATGGATCACGGTACAGTATATGTACTAATGTGCATGTAACTCAAGCAATTATTTCTGAGTGGCAAAATTATCGCAAGTTGTAAATCGATTGAAATGCAACCTGGACAGTGATGACAGCTGATATGCTTTGTTATAGGCCAAAGGGACGATTCTTTTAGCTTTATAATTTACGCGGTGTAGCATTAGGATCTGAAAATTTTTTTATTTGAGTTTCTTTCAATATATCCGTATTTTCTATGTAATTATTTGAGTCGCATGTACCTGAATTTTCGGATGCCTAGTTACTAGACATATTAATCGAATAAAGTACTTCCAAATATGTGCAATTCCGCACAAGTCATTATGAAAGAAGTATGTTTTATTACTTGCTGATATTTATAATAGCTGTTTTTCAGACATCGCTCTTAGAGAAAAAACTGAATTTCGTATTAAGTATTGGCTTATTGTGGCTGTATTGTACAGAATTCACGTAGCAATTTTGTTCCAGAGACAAACTGTATAAGTCTACCAGAGACAATACGTCTTCAATATTTGTAATACAACTTTTTCGTAATTCAACAGACCTGTTACGATTCAAGTAAATGCTGATTATACTTGATTCACGTATTCTTTTTATTTTGAAGTACTGCGGTCCAGAAAAATGAATCGCAGAAGTAAAAAAAAAAAAAAAAAAAAAGGAAATCCTAAATTTTGTCAGGTCTCTTTATGAAAGGAGTGACCGTCTGAATGTGTATAATTATCTGTGGTCTACAGTTTCACATTTCTGAAGTTTTTTACTGACTTTCTTCTTCCCATGGTACATATTAGTCGTTAGCTACTTCTGCAGATGTTGATCAGCAACATTAGCTTTAAAAATTTGGAAACACCATGCAAATTGATGCGGTAGTTTTTGCGTTATTAGAGATCAAGCCTCACTACA
This sequence comes from Vandiemenella viatica, assembly GCA_031002005.1. Classification (NCBI taxonomy): domain Eukaryota; kingdom Metazoa; phylum Arthropoda; class Insecta; order Orthoptera; family Morabidae; genus Vandiemenella; species Vandiemenella viatica. The sequence continues at coordinate 158,982,934 of JARYHS010009186.1, forward strand.
AACGCAGCTTGCTTACAGATTTATAATAGTATAGATGAAGACATTAATGACTATCCAAAGTGAAAAAAGATTAATCTCTTAACTTTAAAATAAATTATCATATTTCTAAAGAACTTACTTGAATACCACCACCGCCACATGTTTCAGAACACTTTGACCATTCTGTTATCATCCATTTAAACTGGAGGTTTTCAGCACTACCTGCAACAAAATTGGTTTTTTGTCACCAAGTAACCTTTGTTTTCATAAATTATATTTTATTTTAGACTACAACATTGTCAGTTGTTCAGTATTGCTAAAGAAAAATGCTGTGATGAAAGTAAATAATTATGTATTTCTCTTTTTACTATATATCCATTCACTTTACTCAAATTCAATAGTTTTCACTGCTGAAAACAATAACTTAGATAACTGATGAATAGCCACTCAATAAAAATAAAATTGGATACATTGTAGGGTAGTTATATATTAAACACTATGGAAATAGGTATAAAGAGGGGGGGGGGGAGGGACAGTCAATTACAAGCACCAAAGCATGGACCACCTGATAGTTATAGAAACTGCAGTAATAATAAATAGATGTGACAAGTAGAAATTGCGTTGTATCCTTGCCATTAGAGACAAAATCTCTTGCACTAGGAAGTACATTAAAGAACTGGGTTAGCTGTGATAACATAACATAAACAGTTTCCACAAGTGCAACTTAAAAAATTGCTTCACACTTATAAAGGCAGAATATTTCCAGAAAATACCACTCCTGGTAATAGCATGTGTGAATTAATTTGTGTTCTAGAAATTCTGTCTGTCCTAGTAGTAACAAACAATAGTGACAAAGGTAATTTGATATAAAATTTAGAAAAAAAAAACAAGCAAGGATTGTTATAAATGATTTTGCAATTTTGTTGTAAATATCTTCATGAGATTTATGCTGCATCACACACTCCTTCTTCCCAATGTTTTGATCAAGCCTAAGCAGGAGGCTAGTCCCCTGAAGACAACCTTGGACAAGGCTTGGTCAAAATGTCAGGAAGAAGGAGGAGTGATTGTGATGCAGAGTAAATCTCATGAAGATATTTGCAAACGCAAGGTTTATGTTTTTCATAAACATTTCAGGATAAGTCTCATCAACAGCTAAAAGGTTGGATTCCAAGAATGTCCAATTGGAATCATTCTATCTCTCTCTTCATGCTATCTAATCTAATTGTTGCTGTCAGACTTCTAATATTCCAGGCTCTAACTTGTAGAATGTTTCTATTAGTTCTGATGGCTTCTTCCTGAGCACTTCCAACCAGAGATCTGACTGGGAGACAGGGAAACAGAATAAAACGTATGGACATAATATAATTTTTGATGTACTGGGTGAGGATCAAAGAGCAACTCAAATGAATTTTTAGAAAAGTAGTAAATCGGCAAATGTTTTCATGTTCTAACACTAAATAATAGTTTATACGTGAAAATTTAACTATTGTTTCTGCACCAGTCTTGCCAGTAAACAATGGTTCTTATCTCTCCACATTGCAAAAAATAAAAAATAAATAAAAAAAGACGATAGGTAGCAAAATAAAAATTAGAATGGGGGAATAAATCAATATTTAGCATAAATGATCACATCAGCACTTTCTACTCATCATCCACTTCTTTCCTGGTCCCAAGTACATTACCCAAATTTCTTGTCATGGGCATAACTTCCTACATTCCTTCCATAAAAAATGCATCCTTTTCCACAAAAGCCTTCTCTTCTTCCCCCCCCCCCTCCCCCATGTGTATGTATCAGGGCACTACTACCTATTCCAATCTAACCTCAAGGAAATTTTTCCGCATCATTGGACATGCCATATGCACTACAATGCACTTTATATACTAATTCATCTGCACCAGTTGATATATAGGCAGCACCACTAACTAACATTCCATTAGGATGAATGGCCAGAGAACAAAAGGTTTACACCAGCAATCTAGATGATATGATAGTGTAAATATCTTCACGAGATTAATGCTGCATCACAAATGGTCCTCCTTCTTTTCAACGTTTTTACCAAGCCTCAGGTCATCTTCAGGGGACGAGGGGTGTAGTCTCCTTCTGAGTCTGCTAAGACGACTTTGAGGTTGGTCAAAATGTTGGGAAGAAGGAGGAGTGTTGGTGACGCAGATTTTAATCTCGTGAAGATATTTATACCTGTATGATGGCTGCGAAAACAGCAAAACCTTTTATAATAGACCATATGATGATATCCAATGTCAGTACCCACAGTTTGAACAACCTAAACAAGTGCTTCAAAGTGAGAGTTATTGGAGTCTTACCAGAAACTACAACCGCTTCTGAACTCTGCTGACAGGAACTAGTTTACCAACATTTCTTTGACACCAGGCATCATGTGAATAATATTGAAATTATCACTGCGGAACTCACTAACTGCCCTGTAACATCTTACTACAAACCCCCCAGGAGTGGAGTTTCTGTTCCAGGCAACAAAAAACTTCATGTCGAAAACAATTCAGTTTGTGTTAGGGGACTTTAACGGCCATTCTACCTCATGGGGTTATGTTTCAGCAAATGAAGATGGCCAAGGTGTCAAGGACTGGGCGGTACAAAGTAACCTATCCTTGGTCTGTGGCACAAAACTGCCCCATTCTTTCAACAGTGGAGCTTGGCAGAAGGGCTACCACATGGCATCTGTTTTGCTAGTTCATTGCTCTCTCCGACTATTGTGTTAAAATTGTACACCAGCCTATACCGAAATCTCAACATTGCCCGATTTGGCTGAAAGTCTGTGCCACCATAAAAATGATGGAGATCATTTGCAGTAGATGTTTTAATTTTAAAAAGTCCATCTGGAAAGCTTTTAGAGAAGACTTAGCTTCTGGGGAAGTTTTAGCCATCCCTCAGAAATATGAGCTGTTCATCAACATAGTGAAGTGGACATCCACAAGGCAAATCCCTGGAGGTTTCTCCAGAGTCACAATATGAAGGATATGTCTGTGAGATATTAAACAAACCCTTTTACAGAGGAGATGATGAAATATGGAGATAATTTCATGAGCGCCTTAAGTGAAGCTAGACAAAAAGAAATGTTAAAAATCTGTACAAAATGGACATGATCCATAGAAGCAAGATAGTCTGAAACCTCATAAAAAAACTAGTACAGCAAAATAAAATGTTATAGCTAACCAAATTGCTACACAATTGCTATTGAATAGCAAGCCTGAGAGAAGGCTAAGCAGAAAAAACTCCGAACACTGCAGACCAAGAAAATCTGATGGGTGGAAGAACTCGAAAATGTTTTAAAGAGTATGAAAAATGGTAAAGCTACAAGGATTGATGATTTTTGCATACAATAAAATACAATACAACAGGAACAAATAAAAAAAAAATTGTACCTAAAACAAAACTATGGATCTTGAATATGTTTAACCACTGCCATAATACCTACTCTCTTCCTAAAATGTGGAGAAAATCAAAAGTTATTCCTCTTCTGAAACCAGGTAGAGATGGAGATAAGCCAAGCAGTTACCACCCTATTTCATTGCTCTGCCATTTATTTAATCTTTATGAATGTTTTTTCCTATTTCAAATCGGACCCATGATATAGCCAAAACTTTTCTCAGGAAAGTGTTGCACGAGTTAAGTGCTAAACTTGACGGAACATTTAGAACATATATGGGCAACCCCCGGCCCCTGTGCCGGATCCGGCCCTCCACCAGCTTTAATCCGGCCCGGGAGAGATTCACTAATTTCAAATAATGCGCAAAAAAAGAAAATAATAAAAATCTGTATTTATTCAAATTATAAAGACTCAAATCGATAAATAATATTATTAAGCATACGAAATGAAACGGCACAGATCGAGTCGTGAATAAAAAAAAAAAATTGTGAATTTTTAATGCCTTTTTATTCACTACTTCCTACTTATTTCTTACCTACGGCCCGCGACCTGATTAAGTCCAGCTAAGCAAAGGTTGCCCATACCTGATTTAGAAGAAGGTTTCCAGAGCAAAATTATGACAGGAGTAGCAATAGTTGACCTCTATGCGGTGTATGACACCATTAACCACTGACTACAATTTACAAAAATATATGACCTGTGCAGAGATTTTAGCTTAATTAAAGTCATGGAATCTATACTTACTAATGGACATTTCTATGTTAACATGGATAACAAGAAGAGTAGATGGAGAATTCAAAAGAATGGATTACCCAAAGCTAGTGTTCTATCCCCTGTTTTATTTAATATCTGTATTAATGATCAACCTGTGCATCCCAATGCCAAATACTTACTGTATGCTGATGACGTAGCAATCGCTGTGCAGGATCCAGTGTTTCAAAGGGTCATAGAATAGTTAGAACAAGTCCTGTCAACCATCTCCACCTACTGCAAAGGCAACTCTTTGAAACAAGACCCATCCAAAAACCAGACCTGTGCATTCCACCTGCATTCCAGAGATGCAAAATGGAAACTAAATGTTATATGGGAAGGCCATTCATTAGAACATACAAACCAGCCATAATATTAAGGAGTCACTGTAGATAGAAGTCACTTATAAGAAGCACTGCCATATAACTGTAGCTAAAATATGCATGAGAAACAGTATTTAAAAAAAGTTATGTTGCAGTAAATGGGGAGCAAATCCGGTGGTCCTCTGTACATCTACCAAAGCACTCTGCTTTCCCCATGGAGAGTATGCAAGCCCTGTTTGAAACCAATCTGCACATTCAAAAGAAGTAGTTGAATGATTCTTGTCAGATAATGCCTGGCTGCATTAAAATCTCTAGGATTCCTTTTCTAAATCATACAAATATTAATCCTCCAAACTGCTAACCAGAGTCCGAGGAAGAACCTTTTGGCATAAAATTGGACTGGGCAAAATGGAGAACCCTTGACTGTATAAGAACAGGAGTGACTCCAGTAAAAGCTAACATGTATAAATGGGACCTGACAACAGATGATCAGTGTGAATGTGGAGAACAGCAGACCATGGACCACCTTAATTCTTGCAAGCAGTGCCAATTTCCAACATCACTCAAAGACCTATGGACAGGAATTTTGTCCAACATTAGGCAAAATAATTATGATGTTCAGACCTGAAAAAGTAAAGTAAGTGCCAGGCATTAACCTGGCTTAACCATACAAATTTAAATTTGATATCATCACCCTCTTGTTTTCTATGTTTTTTTTTTTTTTTTTTTTTTTTTTTTTTTTTTTTTTTTTTTTTTTTTTTTGGTTCTACAGTGCACACCAAATTTCAGCATTGATACTTACACATAGTTGGTGATCATCTATTTATATTACTGTTTCATTCCCCCCCTCCCCTCCACCTTTGAATGGCCTGACTGCAAAGTAAGGGGAATAATCAAGACCTAGAGTATTGCTACCTTATGCTGAGAATAATTATGGAAAAATAGGAAAAATTCTTGCAAATCATGGTATAAGAAGCATCTTTCAGCCTCCTGCAAAGATACAAGATATGCTGCACTTGGGTGGAAGGATAACCATGGACTAAGAATACTGGGAGTTTACTCCATCCCATGTGTTGTGTGAATATATACACTGGAAAAACATTCAGAACCATAATTGATCACTGCACTGAGTACAAACTTCACATGCGCTTACAGGTCTACTTAGCTCAACATGCCATGGAAAACTGTTCCCATAAGCATGACTAATGACCTTGACTGTGACAAAAATGTATGCACAAATTTTAGTTACATATTAACTATTGATCTGGTGAATCTCCATATAAGTTATAATATTCTATCTGCTGTGGTGAGTTAAACATGATGGCTCAAAAGCTGTAGCCAACAATAAGGCAATTGCTGTATGAAGGAGAGGTTCCCTTAACACAGATGTAGTATTTGTCAATAATGATGTCAGAGTAGTTGGGTGTGATAATAAAATGATTTGAGGTGATTCTGATGGCAAATTACGTAGTGTTTGGCATTCAGTAGGCACAAAATTGTTTTTCTTACTGTATAATAAACCAATCACTCATACTCGGCAGTTATTTGTTTGAAATTGTTCACATGTGTTTTGTTGTATCGAAAAGCTAAGTACATTTAAGAAAGTAGTAATAGATGTGCAATTAAAAGTAGAAGATAACTAAAAGTTTAGAAAAAAAGAAGTTTCAGTAGTTCTGGGTTTTCAAGAAATCCTGAAACCTGCTCATATAGCCTTATGTAGGGACCTTTACTGATGTCTTGGGCAGCGGTGCCCTAATAGTAAATAGTTTGTTGTAAGTAGTACTTTGAGTAAACCATCTGTCGGTGAGGGATCACTATGTGTAAGTGAAGCTGTAATGTGATAACTCTAATGAGCCGATGAATATGTAAATAGAAAGTTAGCTTTGAGTAATTTAAATAATAAGTTAATTAAATGGGTTTTAGAAAAACTTTGAATATGTTTCAAGTGAGTTATTAAGGTTGACGTTTAGTGACTTTTGTGGTCTTTCTAACTAAAGGTAACATGCATGAGCGGCTAAATTGCTGTGCCAGAGTTAAAACTTATGATAACAAAATAACTAAAATGAATAATTGTTGTGATAAGAAATGATTTATTGAGATTGAATTAGTTGATGCTTTAAATGTTCCCTCAAACATTCTACAACTCCTATATAAGCTCCCAATAATCGCCGCCAAGCAATCTCATTCGGAATTGTGCTCAGACAGAATGCTATGTCACTTGGTTATTAGTAATTTACTCAAAGCTATTGGAAAGGGGTCTGATGTCTTCTTTATGTGTTTTCTGAAGTTCTTCAATATTATAAAGATCAAAGTATAAGTTTATTGATGTTGTAATTTGAGTAGCATCCCAAAACTGAAAGTATAAAGAATTCACTTATAGTCTAAATGACCTGGTAACTGGATAAAATTACCTGTAAATTTTTGTAAATCAGTAGAAAGCACTATTTTCCGAGTAGTTTCACAATGACTAACTCAGCCATGCATAGAAAATTTTGTTGTTGTTGCTTTTAAATGTGTGCGTTTCCCATAGCACTTCTTTTTTTTCTCTTTGATATATGTGTGGGTCAGCATTTCCTGTCCTACATCATATTCATATTTAGTCTTAACATATTTTATTATACGCTTGAAATGGCCACATACATCTTTTTTTATCCAATAATTTCATGCAGCTACAGATTTTGAACAGGCCTAAAGTGACATGGTGTGTATGAAAATGCAAATCAACCTAACCAACATTTCCTATTTGACATTGGCTGCCAAAGTAATGACTTTCATTACTTTTATGCTTTAAAGTATAAAATACAAAATACGAGTTGACATACCTCTTCCTAGTACCACTGCAGAGCCATATTCATCTTCATAAACTTCTTCATCCTTCTTGCTGCGATGAACTCTAGCCATTGACTCCGATACCATACGATGACCACGTGAATGGCTGAATGTCTGAAATGGCCAAAGTTTCTGTGCTCTTTGTTATTTTGGAACTTAAATCAGTAAATTAAATCAAAAAATAAATAACAAGAGAATGTAATATATCACCTTATATAATAATAAATATGTTTAAAAAATTAAGTTGTGAGGAATGAAATGGGTCACTACAAATTTTGAGCCATTTAAATAAACTATAATCATGAAAATGAATGAAAGTGTCATAATTTCTACTTTATACTGCACTTTTTGTCAAGGGTATTTAATAGAGGAATAGTTTAGCAGAGAATAGTACTGTATTTACAAGGTTAAGTACAAAAGGTTTAATTTCTTTCTGGTAGTAATAACCTGAGGGAACCAGGCATCACAATAAGGAAAAGTATTTATAGATAAAATAAGAACTGTGAAGTCACTTTTGACAGATGCTAGCATTGAAATGCAGAATGAAAATGTCTACTTTCTAGCTTTTTGGTTTTCAAGTATGAAGAGAAAATTAAAGAGCAAAAACTTGGTATTTGATTAATATTAATTTGAATATAATGCAGCACATGTACTGGTGACAATTACCTTACTCATCTACTGCTGCATTTCACAAGTTACTGTTTTAAAATCTTTAATTTTTTCAGGTAAATTGTTCAGCATTCCCTCTTAAGTATTATTGAACTGGGACCCACCAGTGTGGCTGTATTTTTTAAAAGTGTCACTACTACACTGGTTTGGAGAGATACAACTGGCCTAGGTTAAAATCACTCGCACAGCATACTAGCTGTCCCGACGCAATTTTTAGGTGGTTTTCTGCAACCCATAAACTTCATAAACTACCCATTTCACAAACAAAAATGCACTTATCACATAGAACACAAGTTTCACTTTTCACAGACCAATGGAACCACTCCTCCATCAAACCTATGACAGACTTGGCAAGCTAGGAAGATGATGTGCCAGACAACCCACAAAAGCAGAAACTTTCAAATGATAATTGTTAGTAATTGAAGGATCTGATATCCAAGAATGTAGCAGTCTCAGGGAAAGACAAGCATATTCAACAGATTGATGTTAGAGCAACAATAAGAGATTAAAAACTGCACTATGAAAATTTTTCTGGAAGATCTACCTATGGATTTACTGCATACCTCATGCACATTGAATCAAAAATAAATAAATAAAATATCAAGCTTTGTGCAAAGCTTGAAAAGGAATGAAGAATGTACTGTTGCTCAGAAATATTACAGAACAGGTTTGAGTACTATGCTTCAACCAATATTTATATCTGGTATTTGGAGTACCAAACACTAACACAAGACTTGGCAGTTTTGTGAATTATATTTCTAATTTGGGGAATTTCTAGTAAAGTCAAATTTTCAAAGATAAAAAAAATATTAATAAAATTACCAATTGTGTAATATATATATGTTCTTTTTAATTGATCTGTTCTCCATTTCTCAAATTTATGACACATACCATCCATAAAAAACAAAGTGTATATTAGAAGTGATCAGATGTAAATGTGAATGATTGCTAGTGGTCTCACAGCAGAACAAGTTGAAGTACACCTCATACCATTTATAGATGCAGAGCTAAGAGTATTTTTTATTCCAAACTTTAGGTAATTGTGCAAACAGTTACAGAAATGAGGCATGCCTAAATCCTCTAACTTCTCTGTTACAACCTTCATCATGCTCTCCAATAAATGAAGTTGAGTTTATCATCAAATATAATGTCAAAATATTCACACTTCAGGCCTTCAACAAGCAATTCCTTACTCAGCCTACAATCGTAAAAAGCCTTTAGTTTTTTTCCCCAGCTTTGCATCTAACAAGTTCCTGGCATTTAGCTTCATTCCATGTTGACCCACACAGCTGTATATCCTGTTCATGTCACTCTGCAGCTGTTTGTTCAGTCTTCTGCTGTTTCAATTCTATTATAAGCCATTTGCAAACAACATAACTGCTGACTATAAATCATTAACAAATCATTTACTAAATAAGGAATAGCAAAGGTGCCATTGCACTACCATGTGGTGTCCTTATTTTCACTTTCATCTCTTTTGATACAGCATTTTCTATCATAGCTCTTTGCTTTCTACCATTTACTAATTCCTTTATACAACAAGTAACTTTTTCATTCGCTACAATTGTTTTGTCTTACGTAATATCATTTTATGGCTCACTCTGTAAAATTCCTAGGAAAGATCTAGTGTTACACTATCAACTTGATCCATTGTCCATTTCATCCAAAATATCTTGCATGTAGCTCACTAATTAAGATTCACATGAATATCCTAGCCTAAAGCCAACTGCCTGAGTTGCAAACCAATTTCTTTCCTCACAGACATTTCTGGAATGGCTGCATATCTCTACATCAGTTTATCCAACACAGGTGCCAAATTAATTGGCCTGTAATTTTCAACCCTATTTGTTGCCTCACCTTTACAAACCAGTACTGTCATCACACTTTTCCAGTCCTCTGGTAAGCAGGAAGTCTCCACTCAATCTTGTAATGTACAATGTCATGTGCTGCTGTCTGTAATACATGTAATAATGTTGAAGCCCTGGTAGGGTTTTTAATACTTTATACAGACCTGCATTCACATGGATGGTGGTGGAAAGTTAATCAAGAAGCATGTTGTAGATAAAATACTATGCAAAAGTAGAGCAAATTTTCTAGAAAATTGACAGGCTATATTTGATCAAAACCACCAATCCATCTTTAATTGATTCATACATCACAATTCATATTTTAGGCAATACAAAGCCTATTCACACAGTGTGCTGTCTTCCACTATATTAACTTATTTATATACATGCAGATTTACTCATTAACTTAAACTTTCCTAGCAGTGTGAGAGTTTCTTTCCAAAGTTGCTTTGCTTAAGATACATGCTAATATATATTAAATATCTTTTCTTCTTTCACATAACATTCCATTTGTTTATTACTTTAATAGTCATCAATCTATTCCACTGAATTCGTTTTTGCCATCAACTGACACTGAATTCTTCTAAATTCTATCTGTTTCTTGGCACAAAAAGGGGCAACACAAAATATTTTAATCTTTTATTGTTAGTCTGCAGCTAATAAAAATGCTAGCAGCCATGATTTTTTATTTCTCTGTCTCTCTCTCTCTCTCTTTTTTTTGTTTTTTGTTTTTTAAAAAAGATTTCAATATGTGACCAGTTGATAAAAGCAAGAACATCCAGACATTAATAAAAAATTCCATTTTGCAGGCAAAACAGCAGTTATTTATGAATAACATAATGAAATGAGGTAATTAGATGACTAGGGTAATTGCCATCAGAGCATTAGCTCCATCGCAATTAAAATTAATAAAAAAATTATGCATAAGAAAATATATATAGTATGAATCACTGATGTGAGAATAAAAAAGAACTTTCTAAACCTGTTTGTGTCATGTGATGAGTTTCGGTGCGTACACAGCCAATCCCTTTGTCATGTACCCTCCTCTAGTCATGCTTAAGGTTTATACCAAATATTGTGTTTCCCGAGGCCTTTGTGACTTCATCAGTGGTGGTTAATGGGTTTACTTTCCCTATCTTTTTTGCCTAATTATATTTTAACTGTCACCATTATCAAATTATTTGAAGGAGAGTAATTTATGGGAGTAAAGATTAGTTGTTGGGAAACCAGAAAGATGAGTCTGTAGTGGGTATTTGGATATAAGCACAGTTTAGAAAGAACTGAAAACTGCATCAAATGAGTCTTGAGACTGATGAACTAACAATAAACCAAATTGTGCACTGATTGCATGTACTGCTTGGTATTTGCTGAATATTTGAGAGAGTGATGAGGGGATGTAATAGAGAAGGAAGTAAACTGGGTTACAAAATGTTGGTCAGACCATTACTTGAATATGGTATTATAGTATGGGATCCACAATTTGGACATCAAATACTGGACTTGTAGGGCATGCAACGAAGGGCTGCTGGATTTGTCTCTGAAAATTACTGCAGAACACAATCAGTAAGTGATATGATAAAGGATCTGAAATGGGATTCGTTGGAAGGCAAGAGGAGGGTGAAGAGAGTAATGGGGATGTACGAGGCATATATTGGTGATGAGGTGTGGAAAATATTGGTGGAAGAATTAGGAGAAATGGTTGGAAGGGAAAAGATTACCGCGACCACAAATTTGCACTCGATTTCAGGCATAAGAGTGTTGATAATGGGATCAGGGATTGGAATAAATTACCAATAGTGATGAATAATTTACCAAAAATGCTAAAAGAATTTAATCTTAAAATTAGCAGAAAAAGAGGGATTAAAAAAAAAAAAAAAATAAAAAAATAAATAAATAAAATAAAATAGGTGGTAAAAGGAAAGGGAAAAAAATTGGTGTATGAAAATTGCCATCAAAACAAGAGCTTCATCACAATTAAATTAAATAACTAACAGAATCACCATGGCTTGAGTGTATGTGAAATGGTGTGAAGTGAAAAGCCTAATAATTGGTTATTATGGTTACACAAGTTGAGTCACATTTAATGTATGATATATATTTCTAGATCTAGCCCCTGTGATAAAAAGTACAACAAATCACTGAAAGCATTTACAAATTTTCTGGCATTTTTGATTGCTTACATTAGGGCATGGAAAATGAAAGTTGAAAGAATTTTAATTTTCCACAGTATTCTTTTATTAATATCAATTAATTTTTGCAACAAAAATGGTTAATAAAGTTATTAAATTCTAGGATGAGCATCTTTGATAGGATTTGAGAAAAAGGATAATTGTTAGTGTCATTATATTAATTAGAGAGAAGAATTCCATCACCATAGAAAAACGTATGACACTGTAGAAAAATGAGCATCAAAGTAAAATTTTTCAGTCTTTACCCTTAACTGGTCTGCTGTTTAGCAGCCATGTAAATGCCAATGTTACTAACAAATGACCTTTGGCAAAAAATTTTACTGCTTTGTTTCATGTTTCTACACCATCTCAACCTCTATCGTAAGTCATGGCTTAGCACACTGTCTCTAACTTAAAGAGATAATGTAAGAGAATTTACAGTTGTCTATGAGCTGCTCACCTGCAAACTTGATATAAGATGCTGGAAATGTGGCATTGGACGTGCACTTCCTGAGGCAGGTGTAGTTTCTTCCAAAAGGTCAGGTACATAAGTAGATGAAACAGATGAGAAGGCTATAGAACCACCACCAGGGAATAGGGTAGGAATGCTGGAGTCACCCTAACCAGCAATGGAATGAAGGAAAAATAAATCACATTTGCATTTGTTATCAAGTCTGAAAATTTAACATGCTTATTCATTGCACATGCATCATTTTATCTATGTAAAATACACATTGCTGGGTTCATGCTGTAGAAACATTATTAGTAAAGTTGAAATACTAGAAACTACTTGTGCTTTCATGGTAGGATTATTAGAAGCAGTTTGAAGAGTCTGCTACTAGGTGGAGACTAATTAGAAAAATATAATGTTTGATAAATAGCATAGTGAAAGACAGTATAGAATAATATTACCAATCTATAAAACTGCTTTTCTTCAAACATTAATTGAATATTGTGTAGGTTAAAAGGATGCTATGTTTCCAACCCATGACAATATTAGCGCTTAATATGTTTAAGATGTGAATGTTATTTAACCTTAAAACTATTAAAATTAAAACCACAACCGCTATACTGCGCTAAATTATTATTATTACTGTGGTTATTTCAATATCAAAAGTGCATGATAACAGCAGTAATCAACATTAGGAGTCAGGTGATAAAGAGGTGATCAGTATTTGGGTATTAAATATTTTGTAACAGTAAATTTAACCTGTTAGATGTAGACTTGAATCCTTTTTTTAATAATAAAGACAGATGTCTTGGAAAATGTAACCCACGAGAGTCAGTTAGCAGATATAATATAACATTAGCTGGAAAAACCATTAGAAATGTCACAATCATCAGATTATTTTTTGTAACAAAATTATGATTAATTGTACTGATAAAGATATACAATTTTTCACTCTGTTACTGTGTATCTCAGTAGCATTGTTTCTGTTTTGTTAGTGTTTGAGCAGGAAATTTTTGTAGAGCACTGCTAAATAAACAGGCATTACTAAAACAGGAATTTTATGTCACCTATCAATTAAGTGTTTACAGATCTTTTGTAGTTAGTAAAAATATTTTATGAGTTTTAATTGCGTATGAAATTCGTACAGAAAGTGTTAACAATGTTATGTGAGCGTAGGTTGTTGTTAGTTGATGTACCTGCTGTTGATCTGACATGTGACTATTGCCGAGTAGTTGCCAGTTGTCCACACTGTTCACATTTACCTCCTCGTCACTCTTAGATGGTGTTTGTTGCGTTGATGTAGTAGTTGGTCGAATAGTTCGCACGTGTCCTTGTTTTTCTTCTGGTGGTGTTTCGTGGCTGCGGTCATCACCCGGAAATATAACAGCATGTCTGGGTCCTATTGAAAACATGATAATGCTCAAGAAATTGTATGTTTGAAACAGTAAGAACTGTTATTATGATAGTGAGTGGAATGTCATCATAAGTGTGGGAGGACATGTGCCCTAACCATCATAGAACCAGATTTGTTAGATCAAAAGCATTTACTAAATTGTATTAATTTTGTGTTTCCATCTTTTTCTGAAATATTTAGCTATATTCTGTGTGATAAGTGTATTTTTTGTGTGTGAAATATGTAGTTTATGAGGTGGAGATTGTGAGCTGTCCCTGCATTCGGCTTGGTTGTGGGGGAACTAAATACAGCGGTCATGATGGCTGGTATGCAGGGACTAGGACTCGATCTTAGTCTTGTGATAACTCAACATTTCAACGTGGTGGCAGCTTAATGTGTGCAAGCGCACTAGAGACCAATCATATATATTATTTCTATAAGGTAATTTTTTTTGTCACAAGCCTGTATCTTCCTTCATACTTAACCGAAATCAATGAATGAGGTGTCATTTTAAAGCATATGGTCTCCACTTTGGTTACATCATATTTTAAGAAATAAAGTTTTCGGAATTAGACCCTTTAAGGGCAAAAATGTCAATATTTCTAAAATGCTGTTTTCTGTGTTATGAATCATTTATCTCCCTTGATACATATCTGAAATTGTTTAATGAAGTATCATTTTAAAGATTAAGATCTCCGCTTTAGTGAATTCATATACTAAGACAGAAATTTTTCGGAATTCGATCCTTAATGGGCAAAAGTATCACTATTTTTTAAATGTGTTTTTGTGTCACGAGCGATTTATCTCCCTTAACATCTAACAGATATAGATAAATTAGGTATCATATTAAAGACTGAAGTCTCCGCCGTGGTAACATTATATTTCAAGAAAGGAATTTTTCGTAATTCGACCCTTAAAGGGCAAAAATGTCAATTTTTCTAAAATAGGTTTTTGTATCTCGAGCCATTTTTCTCCCTGGATATCTAACCAAAATCGATAAATGAAGTAGGATTATAAGGAGTAATGTTTCAGCTTTGTGACATCATATTTTAAGAAAGAATGTTTTTTGAATTCATCCCATAAAGGGAAAAAGTATAAACTTTTCTATAACGCATTTTTGTGTCACGAGCGATTTATCTCCCTTAATATCTAACAGATATAGATAAATGAGGTATCATATAAAAGAATAAGATCACCGCCGTGGTAACGTTATATTTTAAAAAAGGAATTTTTTCTAATTTGTTGAACCTTAAAGGGTAAAAATGTCAATTTTTCTAAAATGCGTTTTTTGTATCTGGAGTCATTTATCTCCCGTAACAATTAAACAAAATTGATAAATGATGTATCATTTTAAAGATTGAGGTTTTCGTAATGTCTTCGGTTCCGTTACCACATTTTAAGAAAGAAATTTTTCAAAATTCTAACCTTAGAGGGCAAAAGTATTAGTATTTTTACAACGTATTTTTCTGTCACCAGGTATTTATTTTCTTCGCACAGCAACAAATATTTCAGAGATATTGATACGTTGTGTGCATTTTGTTCAGGTTTAATTTATTCTGCTAAGGTCAGTGACAGTTTGTCATAAATACAGAGTGTTTTAAATTTTCCTAACTGTTTCGTAATATGTTGCGAGTATTTTGATGTGTACCTATTACACACACAAACAAAAATTGCTACAAAAGTACGGTTCTACTTTTCATTATATTACAAGCATTCAACCTCACTATTCATCGCATTTTATTCGCGAAATTTTCGCACGGGTCTTCTAGTTATTGTTATTAGCAGTTCCTGATATTCTTACTTATGTTTTGTACACATTGTTACCTCAAATTCTTTCAGCCTTTGAGGTATATTGTTTAGCACCAACCCAAAAATCTTATTCCAGTATATCTTTGTATATTTCTTTCTTAAACCTTATCGATATTTTGCAGTGTTTCTGGTGGAGAAGAATTATTGTCTAAGTTCAAAACCTGCACATAACTAATTTGATGACTAATATTATAATCTAAAAGTAATTTTCTGCTTTGATTTTAATGGGGAAAAGATATTAGTTTGATATAATAATTAAATATAATAATATATATGTAGGTTAATAAGGGGTTTGTGAAAATTACACCACAGTGGCCATTCCCCTAAGCACCTACTTTTTTGTTCACAAATTTTAGCTTTAAATTATTTCATTGTTTGTGGTAACTTTCTCAGTATATTCTTTGGCAATTTACCCCTCTTACTGATTCCCATATCCAGAAATGAAAATTTTCTAACTTCTTTGCAATCAAATGCTAGTTTATGATTATAACCACATGTTACGTTCTACATATTACCATATTTGCTAACATCCACCAAGTATGATTCTGTAGACTTCTATGGTCATTGTCAGTGTTATCTTGGTTGATCGAATGGAACTGCATCAACCAAGACAAAATAACAATCGAGATAACATCCACCAGGTATCTTCATCATTGTATACTTTAAATCTCTTCTATCCAAATCCAAACCCCACTCCTTACACTTGCTGCCAATTGTTGAGTCGAACCACCCATGAATATTCTCTCCCATTCTCTACAACAGTGTTTCTCAAACTTTAAGCTCCACTTTTACCAGGCAATGGCGAACACCCTTAACAAAAAATGCAACTATTTTTTTTAGCTCCATTACTGGCAACAATGAGCGATATTCACCATTGTGCATGTTATACACATGAGGTAGCCAGTCTGCCATTACGTAAATCTTTTTGCGAACCCCCTACTATCAACTGGCGATCCCCTAGGGGTTCACATACCCCACTTTGAGAACATTCTTCTACAACAATGGTTCCCAATTAGTTTTCCCCCAGTACCACTTCAAGAAAGAACTCAACCTTGTGTACCCCTTATAACTGAAACTATAAATAAATCAATGTACTCACCCTAGGCGAGTGCTTTGAATAGCCACAATTTGTCTTAAAATATATTTTGCCAATAGTAATGTTTGCATAGTTGTATTTTTTCCCCAGTGATTACCTAAGCCAAGAGATTACTGCACATATGCACCCCTGGGGGTATGCATACCACTAATTGGGAACCACTGCTCTACAGACATGTTCTTCTGCTAACATAGGGTATATATCTGATAGTTACAGAGTTACAGAGTTTTGTAAGAGTCTATATCATTTTAAGTGTTGATGCCTTACTACTGTCAGCTGTGATAAATAGTAGATTCTTCCTTTATCCTAATTTTTTTTTCTGAATTTGCTATCTCCTCCTATTTGTTTCATTTGAATCTGTAAGGCATTGTTAGTTCTTGAAGAAAGAATTATAAGAATCACACTGGAAGCTAAAAATGATATAAACACAAAACATTTCCTACATTTTCTACCTGAAGCTCAAAATTACTGCATGGTTTCTGTTTCTAGGCAACTGAATTACACATTAGAACAGTGCCACATGTAAAACTGGCCTCTTAGCTAAAGTCACTTTGAAACTAATAAAATATCATTAAGTATAGTCTTCGTGGGTTTTCCGCCGTATGTTGTTGAAGAGAGACAACAACGAGCTTTCGGCGGCTGGCTCTCCCGTGCTGCAGGGAGTACCGGCGCAGCGCCGGTACTCCCTGCAGCACACATCTAACCTGAAGATGGCAGCAGAGCCAGCCGCCGAAAGCTCGTTGTTGTCTCTCTTCAACAACATACGGCGGAAAACCCGCGAAGACTATATTTCATCGATACGCTGTGAAAGCCTTCGTTCTCACAATATCATTAAGAATAAAAGCAGGTATATTTAATAAAAGCTCAAAATGCATAAAGCAGAATTTAAATGAATTCTGGATTTAAGAAGGAGAAATAAATTAAAATCCATGGGTATTCGCACATAATAATATCTACAAATAGCAGTATTGATTCATTACTTGAAGGAGTTTATTATGATACAACAGATGCTTCATTAAAAGTCTACCTGTGTTTTTCATATTTCTGTCTTCCATTCTTGACCTCCCAGGCAACCGGCTGTTCGCACGCTCAACTTCCTCTGAACTGGTAATCACTGGTTGTTTCACTGTCAGGTAGAGGTCTGCTGTTGATCGTCCAGCTGAAATTTTATATTTTAACTAATGAATTTTAATGATGCATTATAATAAAATACTTCAGCAGTAAAACATCTCATATCCTTAAATACTCTTTCGTATATATACATGTTTATACAAAGAAGGAAAGAGAGAGGAACCATCGCTTTTAATTAATTTAACTGTGATGAACCACACATTCTGGTGGCAATTCCACTACACGCCCATTTTTCCTCTTTCCTGTACCTGCCTATTTTTGCCATCTACAAATTTCAACTTCAAATTTTTTCAGCGGTTTTGGTCAATTACCTCTCTAATTTAAGCATTGTATTTTATTACAATGCTTCCCACGCCTTTATGCCTGAAATCAAGTGCCATACTTTGGTCATGGTCATCTTTTCCCTTCCATAGATCTCTCCTCATTCTTTTGCCAAAATCTTTCCATACCTCATCAGTCATCACCAATATACACTTTGTACACTCCCATAAGTCTCTTCACCCTCCCCCCCCCTTTCCTGCTGCCTTCCAATGAATAAACATAAAAAATATTATAACTGAAGCCCGAAAGTTACTGTTAGGTTTTAGTTTATAGGCATATGAATCACACATTGGAACAGCGCCACATGTAAAACTGGTTTCTCAATTAAAGTCCAGCTCCTTTATCATATCAGGTAGTGACTGTGTTCAGCAGTAATTTCCAGAGTCAAATTTAGTAGCCCTTCTCTGCATCCCCTCCAACTCCTTTATTTGATACCCAAAATGTTGGTCCCATGCTAAAGATTCAAGCAATGGTGTCAACAAAGTTTTGTAATATAATTCCCTTACTTCTCTGATACACTCCTCATCACTCTCTCCAACAAGTGAAGGATTTTTAAACCTTTTTCTACTTTCTGTCCAATGTGTCCTTCCCAGTTGACTTTGTTAACAAACGTTATGCCAAGATATTTACATTTCCAGTCTTCAACAAGTATTTCTTTCTCCACCATATAATAGTAATCAACATTTAGTTTTTTTATCTGTGTACCTAATAAGCTAAATATTCTTTGCATTTATCTTCATTCCATGTTGACCTACCTAGCTAGATATCCTGCCCATATCAGTCTGCAGCTGTTTACAGTATGCTACCACTTTTGCCCTATTAGATATCATTATGTCCTCTGCAAACAACATTACTTCCAATAGTAAACCATCAACAGAATCATTCATTGGAATAATGAATAGCAATGGTCCCAATAAGCTATACTGTGGCACTCCAATTTTCACTTCCACATCTTTTGATACTGCATTTCCTACTACAACATTTTGCTTTCTACCTTTTTAAGAATTCTTCTACCCACAACAATGGATTTTACCTTATTCACCACCATTCTGTGATTCTGTCAGAAGCCTTAGAATGATTTGGTGCTACACTATCTGTGTGGCCTCCCCTGTCCATTTCATCTGAAATTTTTTGCGTGTAGCCTTAACTGAGATTCGCATGAATATCCTTGTCTAAAGCCATGTTGTCAATTTGAAAACCACGTACATTTCATACATACATTTCAGATGTGGTTGCATATCAATCTCTCTATTAATCTATATACCATTGCTGACAAAATGATTGGCCAGTAATTTTCCACCCCTCTTTTATTGACCAGTATTACTATCAGTCCTCTGGTAAGCAGCAAGTATCCAGAATCAATTTAAATAAAATTTTAAGTTTAGGTACAATGTCACATCCTGATATCTTTAAGACATCCATGGTAATATTATCTACACCAGTCTCTTTATTCTTTATTAGCTTTCCTTCATTATAACCTCAGGACGAATTTCAAATTTCACTTTGAATCCACCAGAGTGCTGGTAAATTACAAAGCTTTTGGTACAATGCTCCCACTGAAGCAGTTGAAATTCACCTAATATGGAATCGTGTCAACCAAGGTTGTGGTTATCAACTTATTAATGCTTGGTTGCCAGTTATTGAGGAGTTCCAATTTTGTACTCCATGGGTTCACTATGGGTAGCCAATCAATAATGCCTAGTCTTCACAAGATACAAGGGTCAGGTCTTTCGGTCTCATGAGTACTTACCTGAAGATGGTGACATAGGATTTGTTCACTGATATATTGTGTGAAAACGCCATGTATATTTGGTTAGTTTCCTGAGAAGAAAACATTGACTATAATTCTTGTTATACACATCATGCTTTAGGATCCTTCGTGTACATCCTCTGAACTTGGACATGGGAGCTGCTCTACTTTATGTATTTTGTACTAGGCACCAACCTGATTTAAATTTGAGATAAGCTCCATTCTTTTTTCCCTTGTTTCCCCCCTTCCCCCATTCTGTTTCCCACTGTTTTCATTCACCTGTAGGAACCGCCAATTACTATTAAGAGTGTTAATTATTTTTAAAATTTTAGTAACTTTTTCTTGTTTAAAAAAAAAATGAAACATGGAGATTTTTTTCTGTATATTTATTTTGGTTCCCACCTTTTTCATACTGTTGTTCTGATTTTGAAATTCCCCCACCAACTTTCTTTGCTTTTACACTTAACTGCCATTTTGCAGTAAGTAATTAGTTGCAGTCAGACTTACACCCTGCTCATTCTACATTCTAATTTTGAATATTTCCAAGTTCTGTGTTCATATCTTTACATGTTGTACTGCTATCATGTGGGTGGTAATGGTTCCTCTTGCTCTCTCCTTATTACATCTATATTTGTTAATCAACTCCTTCTTTTCCATGTCATATATTCCGAATTTACTTGATGGTCTGGTGTATCTTAGTTCGTAAGAAATTATGTTTGCCATCTTAAATAAATAAGAAAAGAAACATACAAAAAATTACTCCATTAGTTCCCAATAAATTAATGTAAATTTTTTATTTTTGCTATGTTTGATGTATATTGTTTGTTATGTAACCTTCATCTTTATGCTGTAGAAAGTTTTTTTGCAAGGTTACTTTAAAAGAATTTGCCTGCCCATTTAACTTGATTAGAAAACAACTGCCTCATTAGTAACAGCTTTAAGTGAATCATAATAATATTCTATGATTTCCCTCATTAGGGGGCATCCATTAATGACATGAGGTGATTTTACGGAACTCTGGACCCTCCCCCCCTCCCCTATTTCACCTCACGTCATTAATGGATGCCCCTTCTGATGTCCTTAAGATAAGTATTCAGAAATCTCATTGCTATAATATTCAGTAAACCCATTTTGCAACATTAATAGAACTTACAGTTCCTTCTGGTTGATTAGAAAAATGGATCTATAGTCTGAGACCATAGTATAAGAAATAGACTGAATTAATCAAGGCTACCCTGCTTTTACAGACATTCTTTACTCACCAACACATGTATATTTTCCACTGTCACCAAAATGTACATCTTGTATCCTTAGGGCTCCTTGCTTTGAAACTTTATATTTTTTAGAGTTTGTTATTTGTGTTCCGTTCTTAGTCCACTGTATCTTTGTCCTATAAGCAAACAATTTTTTTTCACCATATCGTAACAAGAAAATAAGAATGTTATAGGTGGGTAATACTTGAAGAGATAGAGAGTTTACTTCCCTATCTTGAAGCTTCAGTTATCAGCAAATCCTTAAAGTGTTAGAGTTAAAAGCAGACTAACTTGTGGAATGCTCACACAGCACCAATAATCTTCACTGTTATCACACTACTGTTTATGAA
Source organism: Vandiemenella viatica (assembly GCA_031002005.1). Lineage (NCBI taxonomy): Eukaryota > Metazoa > Arthropoda > Insecta > Orthoptera > Morabidae > Vandiemenella > Vandiemenella viatica. Next base: position 159,004,457 of record JARYHS010009186.1, read on the forward strand.
AATTACAACACCAAGGGGGAATGGTCTGAATCATTCCAAAATCATAGGATGTAGAGAACAATGAAATCATAAGTGATTAAGATTGCAGAGATATGACATCCAGACAGGCCAGTGTTATGGCAACCTCTGTTGATGCAGAGTGGAAGTGGAAATATGTAAGAAATACCAGGATACCTCGTCGACGTTAAAGGGCACAATACCAGCATCTGAGTGACTTTGAACATGGCAAAATGATTGGACTCTGGGAAACTTGTTTGTTGTACCATGACATTCAGCTAGTACAGTGATGCATTGTGGAACTTTTAGATAGAATTGTTTTTCCCAGCAGCATTTCCAGGCTCTCTTTTTGCCATGCCATACTTTACACTGCCATGGCTTTACACTGTACTGAATTCTTATGTTCATAATGCATGTACAGTTCTGTAATTATAATCATTGTGTATTGTCATGACCATAATGTGTGGTATAAATTTCATTGTAATAACATGTCTACTTCTTGGTGTTGCAATTTTCACAAACAGTAGTATGTTTTGCATATGTTGATATAAAAGGAGTTGCAGAAATGAATTATACACATTATATAATTTATGTAACTTAATAATTACAATGGATATGCTGTTAAGTAATAATTATAAGGAAGGATACAGAAATTAAAACCATTACTCACTATGGAAGAAGGCAGGAGGGATGTAATGATCATACAACACTGACACACTTTACAATACTATGATTAAAACTTTAAGCCTGCAAGTGGTGAGAAATATCGTAAGGAAATCAGATATGTGTTAATTGATATAGATTTTAAGTGACATATTTTCATGTTTTTGTGTTCATCGCTGCCCTTGTGCCTTCATCTGTTATGAGATACATGATTTAGAATTACTACCTCACTAAGGAAATACAAAGTGTAGAAATTTGTCAGGGATCTTATAAATTTTGTTACTGCGAAACAAAATTTGTTCTCAGAACCATGATTTAGATTGGATAGTATTGCATATCATTTTTAAAGCCAGTTACTATGTTAATTCAAGATAGAAATCAGGTTTTATAGTTTTTCAGATAATATTTTCTGTTGCTTTTAAGCATTCTCCTGGAGGAGTGATATTTACAACAAATTTTTGTTAATAAATCGAAGAATGTAATTAGAGACTTCAATTTTGTTAAGTAACCATTTTTGAATATGTAGATTTGATTAAAGCTACTTTCAAGTCGATATCTTTAATAACTTCTGAAATATTAATTAGTTAAGATTCTGTTTTTGGATTATGAATTTTATTTCACCCTTTTGACATCAGCAAACATGTTTTGCTTGAGAATAAACGAAAGAGTAGCTGTTTAGGAGTAAAATAAAATGTATCTGACTTTAGTAACAACAAAATTGTGAAAGTTATTAACAGGTCTTAGTAATTGCATCAAAATGATTTTTTTTTTTTTTGAAGAAACTATTAAAGTTACAGAATTTTTCATAAGGATTAAAGTTAACACTTTTTTATAAAATCTTGTATTCTCAAAATTTCAGAATGATAGGAACATTTTTAACTTTCAAGGTCAAGATATCTGACACAAGCCTTCGGGCGTGAGATGCGAATCTGATCAGTTTCCCAGCATATTCTCATGTGAAAGCGTGAAGTGTTGGCATTCCCACAGGTGCTTCTATAAATGCTAGCCTGGAATTTTCCTCTCTCTCTGTCGGCCAAGTATAGTATGAGCGTAAAGATACTCTGTGTTGTCACAAAGTAGGCTTCCGCAGTCAGCCAACCACTTTCGTTTAGAGTACTATGGTGCTACCGTGTTGGCATAACATAAGAATATTTCTATAGTTTTGAAGCAGTACTTTACACCATGTGGTGCGTTGGTATAACCTAAGTGTCGGTCGCTGACAAACAGGTTGAACTTTATAAGGATGTGTTGAACTTTTATTTGCTTTCACAAATAAGTTAGGTGAACTTTGAAGAATGGGGTTTGGTCTGGCTTGAATCGGTTAATCGAACTTACAAGTTTATCATCAGAAAATTAGTCTGATGCCATTTCAGTTTGTGTCTTTGCAAAAATCTACCATCAATAGACTTGTGACTTTTATTTTTACTACCTTTCTTAGTTTGGTGTCATAACAATCTAAGTGGCGACCAAGTTACTTTTCAGAGCTAAAACTGAAGTTATCCACAGTTATCTACGATCATAGCTGAGACTGAACGTTTATGCCATTTACCCCACTGCAAGCTAAAGTCTCACAAATTGTATACAAAAAATTTGTCAACTATCAGCAGTTTTTTTATTTATAGTTACTTCAAATGACACTATATTTTTAGAGCAAATAAATTTAGTTAAAAACCTGTGAAGAGATGATACATAATTTATGTCAAAGATTGTTTAAAATCTTGTATACAATACAAGTGATACTACCATGATCCACAACCAAGCAATTAGTTTAAGTCCCAGAACTACAAAATAACGAAAACTTAGATTGAACGTATTCTCTCAAGCCCTTGATTCCATTGTTCAGTCATTAAGCTCCAGTTAAAAAATAAAACTCTAAAAAAATTGTTTTATATCACATCTGTCTTCAGCTTTGACAAGTGATGTGCCTACTTTAATTTATATTTTCTGTAGTGCTTTAAAGCATTTTCCTTCTAATTATTTACATAAATATTATTATAAGTTAAAAAATAAGTTCCAAACATACATTTCTTCACAGTTATAGAATGGCTAAAATGTTAAGTTTATAGAATAATTTAACATTTATAAAAAATTGGTAACAGATACAAACAACAAATGATATACTTGTAACAAATTAGTTTTTTTTTTGTTTTAAAAAGTTAAATATTTAATTAAGTCTAAAAGATTCAGCATCATACTAACACATTTTAAAGTCCAGATAGAAGTTACAAGTCACAAGTTATTGAACTTGGTTGTTAATGATATCAAGCTCTACAACAAATACAGTAATTAATTTTGTAATAAATGGCTATAATTCATGGACAACACACAAAAAAGAGCTGCAAATTGATATAATGAATGAGAAATTATAACCATCTCAGTTTAGAAGATACTAGGTAAGGTTTATTAACAGAAATTTCAAACTTATTTTTTTCTTTTGTTCTTGGTATGGCTTGTCTAAAATTTAAAACTTAATAGAAAAATTGTATGAATGGCTACAAGCCTGCTACAATAAAGATAAGTAATAAATAAAATAGACAGAAGAAAGAAAAAAATTCCCAAACAAAATTTATGATAACAATGACCAGTTTAAAAGTGCTTACTCCATTGTCTGTGTTGTCCATGATTTACTTTTAAATTACCTGAGACTTTTCTGAATTTAATCATAAATTTTGTTTGGGAATCTTTCCTTCTTCTACTCTTCTCATTCTTTTAATCTGAAGCTGCAAAATATATTTAGAGACTGTAACTTATATCTTCACTTAATCATAGAATTTTGCAACATTTGTTTTACAGTATCAAATACATCATCAAATTCCTGGAAAGAATAAACAACACAAGTTAGTAGATTTCTCTAAACTTTTAGCATATAGCCTCAAAATTATGTCTTTCTAAATTAAAATGTCAATGAAAATATTTTATGATAAATTTAAACCGAACTATTTCTGTTATTTAAGTAAAATGAATAATATCTGCATTATTTAAATGAAAACTGATTTAAGAAATGCATTTTAAATCACATAAACCTAGATACAAGGAAAATTTAGATGTTACAGAAAATAAAATCTACAATATTAACTTTTTTGTGTTTTTGAATAGAATGTACTGACAAGCCAATTTAAGTAAGGATAGAGATTTTGCAGATGATGCAGAATGCTGCATAAACATGAAAATACTAAACAAATCAACAGTGAAATTTCACTGTTATCTATAATTCAGAGCTTTCTTTTCTATACAGTCATTGTTTCTGGAAAGTGATGGTTTCTTTATTTGTTTTTATTTACACCAACTCTTTATTATTATTTTTAAAAAATAATAATTTTATAATAAATGTGCACTAAGAAAATTATTTTTGGATTTTCTACATGAGAGTTATTTGCCAATTAAAAAAAATACATTTAAATTCTGTACTATAACTAGCTCACCTATTAAACTTTCTAACAGGACATCTAATTTTCACTTGGGTGCCAGCAAAAACAACAGCTTGTCCTCCAATTTTTAGGTTTACTTTTTTTTCATTGGCATTTTGCTGTATATAAGTTCTATTCTCAATGTGAATCTGCGGTTGGACAATTTCAATCACACATGCTTTCACATTGCATGCTTTCTTTTCTGATGGTTTGGGTGATACACATTTTGAATTATGTCGAACCACCACATGATTCTGTGCCATTGTTTGCCTGCATTCTACTTGCCTTGTCTTAACACCACCCCCACAAGGCTTTGAACACTGAAATAATGACAGTAAGTTTGTAATAAATTTAATTAATAAAATTAACAGTTAATTTAGTAACCTATGATACTTATTATATTAAGATTAATGTTAATATTTACTGAAAAGTATTTTTAATATTATTAATATTTTAATACAAGTATATTTTTTAAAAAATACTTTCTTTTCCCATTTTCAAGCAAATGTGCATGGTAGGTAACCAGTGAGCAAGATGTTACAGTCAGTTTATTTTTATTCTATTTTTATTGGCATAAGCTCTAATACTTGATTAAAGATTTCTTGTAGAGTACTGGTCAGAAGAAGTTTGCATTGAAAGGAAACAGGTAGAGGTCCAGGGAGAAGGGCACTTATTTCACTAAAAGCATTGTTACTGGATTAACTGTAAGAAATATAATCATAAACAAGGAATTATATGGATAATATCCTGTCACTTCCCACAGATGAAGGCAGGAGGGCCAAGATGAATACAAAAAACATTAACACACTTTACACTATTTTGGTAAAAAAAACCCATAGTGATGTAAGAGATGCACAGGAAAAGATGTTTACACAACTAGAACTATTTTTTTACCCATTATCATTCAGTCAACTCCTTAACTATATTTAAATCATAGTATCAGTTCACATCCAAAGCACAAACTGTCTATATTCAGTTTGTCTTTCATGTCTCTCTCAGAATATCTATCTGCTGGTGCTCTCAAAAAGCCTCACTCTCTTTTATAAACCTAAAATTCCCCATTCAGTTCTAATTAATGTATTATTGTTGTTTGTAACTGGCAATGCAGCAGGTTACAGCAAACAAAATCTACAGAAATTCCTAGGATTGGCAGCTTTATCTACCACACAAGTTCAGAACATTCCTCAACTGTATCAAAATGTCTTGATATACCACTTATTTCATTCATTTTTCTTAAATCCTTAACCAAAAGTAAGTAGCTCAGTCCTGCAGTAATCTGTTTAATTAGAAATCTCTTTTCTGACAATGTCATGGTCATCATTACTGAAAAAAAAAGGTTGAACCACAACAATCATAAATCAGAATAACTATTTGGCCAAACTCCTTTACCAGTAACATGATCTGATACATTCATATAGTCTATGAGATCTGCAGCTACAACAAGGTTGATGACTAATTTTGATGTTACAAACTCCAAACCATTTACCACCTATTTGGTAACTCTGCCAACTCTCGAAAAGTCACAAGACTCACATTTCTTGCCATGCCAGTGATGCTGTGAAGTTTCCAATGGTGAAAACTATCTTTTGTTGATCAGCGTCCAAATTCAGTCAGTAATTTTACTATCTGCTTAAATAGGTCCAGCATTTTCTAGAATATTGCATCATCAGTCCATGTCACTATCTGTTAACTCCACCCTTGTCCCCACTTTACCTTGTACCAATGATTCAGATTGCTACAGATTAAGCACATTGAAACATTACCTGCATCTGTGTCCAGACAGTGTTTTGAGCACATCTAGCCTATCTGATCATAAAGAATAGCTTGTTTTCTTCAATACCAAATTTAAATGTCAAATATGTCACTGGTTATTGGTACTTGTATGACTCTTTCAAACAAAACTTTCATGCTTGGTTGTCTTGTATTGCTGTTACTAGATCAATAATTAAACTAAAGAAAAAGGAAACTGCTTTAGGCAATATAAATTGCAAGGAAAGGGAAAATGACTCATCACTCACCAAAGTTGAAGGCAGTGACGGGAGAAGAACATATATCCTTTCCTTGACGCATCACTCATTAGTAGTAGTATTAGCAGTAGCATTATTGTCATTTAACTAATTACCTTATTCTATTTATTTATTCAAAATTTATCTGTCCATATTTATTTACTTAATCCCCCCCCCAATTTTGGTATATTATCATTTCTACCACCATCTGTGATGTACATATTTATAAACAAAATCTCAGTCCCACTACCATATTGATAATCCACCCAGTCATGTAGCAACCTTCGGCGTGTGCACACCTCCCAAGCCTCATGACTCATATTCTCCAACATGAACAAGGTTTAATAACCTAAATATTGTGTATATTTGTGTGTTTGTGATATATGTTCTTATCCTGTCGCTGCTTTCTACTTTGGTGAGTGATGAGTCATTTTCCCTTTCCTTAATTTATGTTACTAGATCAAGATTTTCTTTAAACTCTCATGTAGGTTTGGTTCATAAACTATAATCCTGTGATCTAAACATGAGGAAAGAACAGACTTTATAAAATATTTTGGATTTATCGCAGTCTTCATGATGTAAATAATTTAGTGAGATTTATGCTGAATCCATACATTTCTCCTTCTGCCAACATTTTGATGACATTTTGTCTTCTTCAGGGAAATAGCCTCTTGCTAAGTCTGCTAGACACACTTTGAATGGAATGTTGGGAGAAGGAGGTGTGTTTGGATGCAGTGTAAATCTCATGATGTTATTTACAACAACAGATTTCTGGTACATACTAAAAATGTTCAATGTGTGTTCCCTTAGTCACCCGGCACACATCCAAATGGTAATCCAGTTCCATCCATATGTTCGATAGCTTGTTTCTATCAACATCTGTCACAGCAGCAGTAATCTGTTCCTGTAATTCTTGCAATGTTTTTGGAATTGGGGGTACACAAACTTTGTCCTTCACATAACCCCAGAAAAAGAAATCACATGGGGTCAGATCTGGCGACCTGGGGGACATCACTTGGACTAGTGTACCATATCCAGCAATGTGGCAGTCAGTGGCGTAACTAGATCAACAAGGGCCCTGGTGCAAAAAATCTATTTTTGGCCCTCAAGCCAGATGGGTGACCTTTTTTTTGCTTTGTGTTGCTGGTAGAGGCCCCCTGAGCTGAGGCTGGGGGTCCCCTGAGCAGTGGTTGGGGCCCCCCCTGAGCAGTGATGGCCCTTAGTGAGGGGCTCCCTGTGTCTCAGGGGGCCCCCTTAGACGACGGTAGAGCTAAAAAAAGTCACCAGTTTACCCATGAAGGCCCGTGGGCCCTCTGAACTGCGCTTGGGGGGCCCCCTGAGGTATGCTTGGGGGTGGCCCCCTGAGTGTAAGGGCCCTGGTGCACTGCACCGCCTAGCCCCATAGTAACTACACCCCTGGTGGCAGTCCTCTGTTGTTGCGGACATTTTTACTCCAGTGAGGTGGAGCCCTGTCCTGTTGTAGAATGAAAACGGAGGAGTTAGTAGTCAGTTACGGGCACAACCACCTGTAATATATCCAGGTACATAGATCCTGTACTATCCGCTCGATGAAGAAAAAAAGGCCCATACAGCTTTCTCTTTGATATGGCACATAGGATATTCACTTTTGGTAAATCCCTTTTTAGCTCCATAATTTTATGCAGTAATTCAGTACCCCACACTCTAACATTGTGACAATTCACCTTTCCAGACAGATGAAAAGTTGCCTCATTGCTGAATACAAAGTTCCCTGCCAAGTCTTCATCATTTTCCATAGCTTCCAGCATCTGGATACAAAAATCATCTGGGGTTAGGTGTTGCATGAATTACAAATGGTAGACTCTGAAATGCAAACACTGAAGCAAAACATTACACACCATTTTCTGCAGAATGCCCATTTCATGGCAGGCATGAGCAGTTGATTTTTGTGGGTTGTGCACATACGTCTGTCTCACGCACTCCTCGATTTCTTCTGAGACACTTGGTCGCCCCACGCTGGTTCATCTACATAGACAACCAGTGTCACAAAATTGGTGAATCCAATGTAAAATGCTCTGGTGACTTGGTGCAGCTTTTCTGTATTTATTATGAATTCATGCTGCACACTCATAACCGAAGAACACTTCGTATAACCTAACACATAGAAACTATTCTCCTGCTTTTCTACCGTCTGTCCACTGCTGCCATCTAGAGTGCATACTAGACACCAAGGGAACTTTTAAACTTGGTGAATTTATATATCATTTCGTGTATCACTCATTTTGTAAGTTGTGTACTTTTGAATATACAATGTTTTGAAACCTGGTGAATCATTTAGGCTAACATTGTATATTGATTTAATTTGCCAGTACCTTCTTCAGTCTAATAATTTACATGCATGCTCTAATAATAAGCTATAGCTCACTATTTTATTACATTGATCAGATTAAACACATATTTATTTATCACCAACAATATGTATTCTTGTTAAAACAACAAGAACGTAATTTAAAAATAACAACTAGCACAAAATATATTATATTTCATGTAAACTTTTATGTTTGATGAAATTTCTCCCTTACTGTATTTATACCTGTAGTGTAAGCAAAGCATAATTTGGTAAGAAAGTAAGTATTTGAAAAATACTCCAGTATTCCTTAAGAATATATTTAAGAGAAAAGAAGTTTTGATTAAATTTAATGAAATGATTGAATATATTGATTGTATTAACATTATACAATTGTGACTGCTTCAATAATTATTTTCAAAACTTGTGAAGGTTGTGAAGATGAATATATGAATTTCAAGTAAAGTAATACTAAAACATGGTATGTTATTGAGTTGAACTGTATCAAAACAGGCCACAAACTGATAGCCTGCATACCATTAACATACAGAAAGATAATAATGTCAGCTTTGCTTTTTTTATGGTTATATTAGAAACTATGAGTACCAATTATTTTGATATATTAATTTGATATGAGCAAATTCAAGTAATTTTCTTGATAATCCTGTTGTTAATTTGAAAATAGTAAATTTTATAACTCCAGTTAGTGTACTAAAAAAAATAGCTGTTAATTACATAGAAATTTTAATTGAAACGTATTCAATGTCTTTCGAAAAATTTGCTTTATAAAAACAGCCAGTATCAGAGAACTATATTCATTATTTATTTTATACAGTAAAAACAAACAGAAAACATACATATTCACAAGCTAATACTATAATCCCACACTTTAGTTACTGCATCATAATATTCATCAAATGTAAATTAAGAATGAAGCTTGTTCTAACCTTTGACCAGGCAGATGTGTACCATCTCACTGGACAGTCCAAAATATTGCAGAACTGTCTGTCTGGAGGAGGAGGCTGAGGACACATGTTGTCAGGCACAACAACAGTATTACCTCCTCCACGTGTAACCTCATGTATGCATGTCACCACTCTTGTCCTTACACCAATACCACAAGGTTTTGAACATGCCTGGTACTCAGAGTAATTCCACCGTGGAGGGCAAGGAAAATCATTACATGTCCGTACAAACACCTCTGGTCTTGTTTCTTTGTCACACATGTATGGACTAACTGTCTTCTGACTATTGTCTTGAACACAAGCTATCAAGGATTCCTGGACACCTGTCAAATATACAGTATTTATATCATTAAATACAACTCACTTTTTTGTTGTTGACAGAATTTAGTACCTAATTACATTAAAACAGCCATTAGAAGATAACTCTTAACATAATATAAAGCTTGAAATTGGCACAGTATCTCCGCATCAATTAAACATCCGTTCATAAAATAATAGTGCACTGGGAAATTGTGTAAGAAAAAATGAATACATATGGTATTATTCACCAGGAGACCCTGTTGTGAGATGCTTAATTATTCCTGGGTTATTATTAAACTTCACTCGTGAAAGTACTAAGTGGAGATTCTTGTGGTTATGACAATTTTCAATATAAGTTTAAATGTTCCTTTTAAACGAGTTTGCTGTTAAAGTATTTATTTCTGAATAAATATGGTTACCACATCCACATAGGTAGAAGTAGTGAGATTATAGTTCAGGTTTCCAACACTGCCAAATAACAAGAATGACTTAAAGTTCACTTTTGGTTTTAGTAAAAACATGTAAAATTTATTCCTAAAAATATCACCATGTTAATATAATTTCACAAGGATTTTTTTTTTTTCCATTGATCACAGGTTCTAGTGACATGCTTTATATCCACTCAATAATGCCACTCATACAACTTTCAACCAAAAATCTGTTAAATTTGCTAAACCATTGTAGATTTTTCCATCTGTTCAAGTTTTAAATATCAAGTGTGTTCCTAGCACAAGTTCTTCGTTGTTTTTACAGAACGTTGTATATAGATGATGCCATATATGGAGGGGATTCTGTAGATACCAGGTCGACAATTGTCACTAAGAGAAATGAAGCCACCAAGCGTGACCTCACATTCAGGAGGTCGAATCCCCATCGAGGCATCCAGATTTGGTTTTTTACATGGTTTCTCCAAATCACTCCAGGTGAATGCTGGAATGCTTCCCTTAAAAGGCCATGGCTGAATTCCTTTCCATTCCTTGTCCCCAGTCCCATCCGCCTCTAATGACCTTGACGTCAATGAGGTGTAAAGCCATAAGTAAAAAAGAAAAAGAAGTGAAGCCCAGCTTGACTACCCCATCATCTCCACTTTCCATCATCTTGCTGACTCAAAATTACCGAAGACATCATTAACAATAGAGGATACTTCTGAATACTCATTGATGCTGCAAAATTTATGGTACTCCAACCAAAACGAGCCAAAAGAGTGATGTCAAATGAACACTGGTAGGCCATTAGCATATATATATTCATAAATTAATTCTAGAAAGAAAAGGAACTAAATAGTAATTTTCAAAGGCCTTTGACAGAGTGAACCATAAAATGGTGCTAAATAAGGCAAAAACTGTTGGAGTTCATAAGAAGGTGATTTGCAGGATAGAAGAATTTCTAAAAGGTAGAAAGCAAAAAGTTAGATTAGGAAATGTAGTATCAAAAGAAGTAGGAGTGAATATGGGAGTACCACAGGGTAGTTTATTGGGACCATTGCTATTCATTATTCTAATGAATGATTGTGTTAATAGTTTACTGCTGTCAGAGGTTAGATTGTTTACAGATGACATAATGTTATATAAAAGGATCAAAACAATAGAAGACAGTAAACAGCTGCAGGGTGATCTAGTTAGGATAACTAGCTGGGTGAGTCAAATGGGATGAAGATAAATACAAAGAAGAGCCAGCTTATTAATTACACAGATAAAAAGCTAAAGATGGATTATGGTTATAAAGAGGGGAAGGAGCAACTTATTGAAGGCTCGAAATGTAAATACCTCGGCATAACATTAGATAGCAAACTTAATTGGGCAGGACACATTGGACAGGTAGTAAGGAAAGGGTTACAAATAAGGGAATGCACTAGAGAAGTAAGGAAATTGGTGTACAAAACTCTGGTCAGACCACTGGTGGAATATGGTGGTGTAGTATGGGACCCATATTTTGGGTATCAAATACAGGATTTGGAGGGAGTGCAGTGAAGGGCTGCCAGATTTGTCTTTGGAAATTACCGCAAAACACGGGAAATTACTGCAAAACTCGATCGGTAACTAATATGATAAAGTAGCTTAATGATTCTGAGGAAAAACTAAATGGCTTTTAGGTAATATAAATAACAAGGGATAGTGAAAATCACTCATTACTCACAAAAGTTGAAGGCTGTGACGAGTGAAAAACAGGCGAGGAACAAAAAAATATAAAATATTTCAATTTTACACCTTATTCATGTGATAGGGAATGAGCCATATGGTTCGGGAGGTGTACATACACTGAAGTTTACCAAAATCTTGTATATGTTTTTGTTTGTCACATATGTTTTTCACTCATTGTAGCTTTCAACTTTGGAGGCTGATGAGTTATTTTCACTATCCTTTGTTATTAATCAGTCCTATTTTAATATGATTACACCTGTGGCTATTAGATTGTAAGTTTAAATCAATGATAAAAACAATTTTATCATCCATAACTTTTCTGTTATTCAGTTTTCTGGCAACTGAACATTTCATTTGGAAATATATAAAATATTATATTTAATGCTTTTCAGTAGCAGATTTAATGATGTCAGAGCCTTGTTTTTATTGTTTTATTCATAGTCTTTTTTTTTGTAGTATTTCTCACAGAGAAAAATTTGTGTTTAGGAATGACGTTATTTATTAAATGTATTCTGAGAAAGATGTCAAAACCTTAACATTTTAAATATATTTCTAGAATTTATTCTAGGCCATATCCTACACATAATTTATTTCAGAAATTTTTACACTCTGAAGAACTTATTCCTACGTATTGAATTCCATCAAAAGTATTTACTATACCAATAACATGGCCTCAATACAGTGTAGTGTACTGGTACCATTGCAATTACTAATTCTAGTTTGTGTTAATGGTTTTGTCTGAAGTTAGGTTGCTTGCATGTGACATAACGTTAAATAATAGGATGAAAATAGAAAGATGTGAACAGCTGCAGGAAGACGTGAACAGGATATCTTCGTGGATAGGTAAACATGAAATTAAGATAAATGCCAAAATCAGCTAATTAGGCACACAGATAAAGAAGTGCTAAAGACTGTTTATGGTTATTGGTTTGGGAAGTAAAAGACTGGAGAGTAAATTTCTTGGAATAACATTTAACAATAAACTTAACTATACAGTACCCATTAGGCAAGTTGGTAGGATGAGGTTTCAAATTGTTACATTTATTGGAGGGTGATTTACTAGAGAAGAAATGGAACTGGAGCATGAAACTTTGGTCTGACCAATACTTGAAAATGATGTAGTGTGGTTTCCACATTTTTGGCATCAAATACAGGAATCAGAGGGATTGTAAAAGAAGGCAGCTAGATTTGTTTGTGGAAATTACCACAGAACACAACCAGTATCTGATATAATACAGGAACTGGATCAGAGTTCATTGGAAGACAGGCACAAGGTGAAGAGAGTGCTGGGCATGTAAAATTATACAAGTGTATAATGGTGATGAGGATTGAAAAGATATCTGTAGAACAATTAAGAGTAGTGAATGATCATGACCACAAGCTGGGAAAAATAGTTGTGTGATGAAACCGCAACTGAAGCATGCACTCCATTGCAATTAAATTAAATGTTCATGTTTTCGGTATCTTTTATTATTCCCCAAGGTGACTTATGTATCTTTGTATAAACTCATATAAAATGTCAAATAAGGCTGATTTTCTGACTTTTTAACAGTTTCCTATAACATATAGATTATAGGCACACATGTTTCAAGGTGACAACTCTGTGTAGCATTTTTATGTAGCCTGATAACGTGATAATATATTAGGATGAGTAGATAATATCTGCACATGCCTGTGTTGGGTTTTTATGTGTCTTATATAGGCCTACTCTCTTGCATAATCAACGGGTAACCTAAAATATTGATTACCAGGATTTAATTTTTTGACATTGAAACTCTACTGCCTTCATCTTCGATAATAGATAAATTTATTTTCTATTTGTGTTACACAGTTAATATTGCTCTACAGTAATGATATTTTCAAATGTCTTGTTAAGAATGAGAAGATATGTACCAGAATATGAGATAAAATACCTCCCAAACAAGAAGCACTGCAAGGTGTAAAGCCAAGGGACTTCCATATATATGGTCCAGATGAACCTTTGGCTACTTTTAGTTCAAAAGATGGCTCCATATTAGATGCTTGTATACTCTGAGTACCATCTAAGCCAGAATCCATACTGTAATAAAAAGTCAAAATAGCACTGTTAATATTACACGAATTTCACCAAATCCGCAGTAAAATACCTTCAATGAAGTATAGGAAAATATAACTTGGTGATACAAATTACATATTATTTACCTAAAAATATATACTCAGTTGAGGTTGAAGGAGCAATATAAAAAATGAGGTTATACTAATATCTCCGAAATTAAATCAGAATACTGTTAACAAAATATGTATGATAATTTGACATGTAAGTGACAGTCTGATGGGATCCAAAGCATGGCATTAATTACTTCATTTATTAGAAGTATGAACTTTGAAAGCAAATAATTTTTGTTTTTGTAAATCACAATATGAGAACAAAACCAGTTTATTCTTGGATGAATAAAATTACAATACAAATGAAAGCACTCATTTCTATCAAGAATCAGTCTTTTCTTGGAAATATGTCCACTTAATCTGTTCTTTTTGTAGACATTAGTATTGAATATTCATGCAGTTTAATATGATAATTATTCTCCAAAAACTTAATTTCAGTCCATAACCTGGTTATCAAGAACTGTTAAAAGGATGTTCCAGTTCTAACTTAAATCATTTTCATCAACTTTTGTAAAAAAATACCACGTGTTGAATGTATTGTTCTTGGCAAAGAACAAATTATTCATGTAATTAATTCATTTCAGTATTTCACAAGTTTTGTGGGTAAAAATGTTTCTGGTTTAAATGTTATGGATATAATCTAATATTCTTGTTTCAAGTTTATATATGACCACTGGAACCTTTAAGAAATTTTATCAAGTTTGGATAAAAATTTAAGTAAGGATCTTTTTCATGATAAGAAAAAAATCTTACAAGGAGAAATTACAATCTCTGACCAACCAATACAATCAACTTCAACATAATGCCTAAAAATAACATATAACATTCAAAACTGAGTCTTGCATGTTGATTAAAGTCAAGACTACTAGTTTACAAAAAAACTGAAGTCAAAAGTAGTGGCTTCATTATAAATTTCAGACGAATGGGAATTGAAAGATAATAAAAATGTTTTTGAAAAAAAAAAAAAGCAGAAAATCTGATTTTCATCTGAGGCTTATATTCCAAATTTCATTCATGCCTTGAATGAAACACTCCTAGGTGTAGGAACATTTTTCTCCAACTGGTTCTTTTTGGGACAGATACCTCATTCACATTGAGGAACACATTTTGCACCAAAATTAATTGTGCTGCAGCCATGCTTAAGTCAACATGGGATGGACAATAGCAAAATAAATTAGTTTAAAGAGAGCAAAAGAATGGTAGGAAGAAAGTTCGTTTAACTGTGTGTCTGAAGCTAGGTCTGGATTTTCACAGTTTCTCACACAAATATGTTTACAACAATATACATTTCTCCAAATGTGTGCTCATGAAGAAATATATTACATTTAAAAAATGAACCTACAAACAACCAGATCTAACTCGTTACCACCAGACTATGGACCTGGTTGCAAGAGTGATAATATTATTGGAATATAAGCCTTGCCCAAAAATCAAGTTTTCTGCTGTTTTTCAAAAAATCTTAGTCTGTGTACCCAGTACATAAGTGTGTGTGTGAATTTATTCATCTTTTTATTATCTTTTGACTTTTGAAAGTAGTATGACACCATGCCCTTTTACTTCAATTTTTTTTTTTTTTTTTTCAAAATCTATGGAGTGTTGATCTAAACCCCCCTATATGAATTTTTTTGCAAGGTTCTTAACCACTATGATGAAACTGACTGAACTCAGTTGGCCAGTGGTCATAATCTCACCTCATTATATTTCACTCAACAAGACTGATTTTATGAATACCAAATTGTAATAAACTAATAATTATTGAAAAACAAACACTTGTAAATGAGTATTAGATGTAATATGCAGACAGAAACATTAAAATATTCCTCTTCACACAAAATAAAACAAACATTAAAATATATCTCTTCACACAAAATATAATTATTTGAGCATTGCATTGATGCATTCAAAATAGTATAAAGCCTAAATTAAAATATGTCTAAATTATTAAATTAATGTTGTTAGTAAAAGCTTTCCAATCAATTTTATATTACAAATACCATCAAGTCCCAAAATATTCCAGCCTATTTTTCAAAATGGTGAAGTTCTGTCACTAAATAACAGTAGCCATATCTGTTATCTGTACAGTAATTGATTTTACCATAATATTCTTTACAAAGTAGTATTTTTCCCATAGATACTTATCACAAATAATTTTTATTTGTATTATTAGTTTATAATCTTCAACATCCCCAGTATTTATAACATTCCATGCAAGTGTGCAAAGTACTTCAAAGTGTTGTGTAGTAACTTTTGTTTAAATGTAGTGGCATATGTTTAAATTATGAACAATAGTTTGAGACTGAATTTTTATATGGCATATAGAAATTAGTAAACAGAATGATTACATTAAAAAAAAAACTTCAAATTGTCACTGGTCATAAGTGATACATACAGAAAAATGTGTTTTATCGTTTAATAACATTGGACCAACAACCACAATAACTGTCAACCATAATTCATAAATTTTCTACACTTTGGAAGAATTCGGTTTATTTTAAAATAATATTTATCTTGCAAAGTCTCACTATTGCAAAATAGGAATAGAAATAAAAATTAAAAAGTCTGGTAATAAGGGTGCTTAAAAAATCCATTCCCTAAACATATAGGCACAGAAACTTGACCTGGGTCTGGCACATTAAGACGGTTTCCATTCTTATTGCAGTGAGATGAAAAACCAAAAATAGCATGCTGGAATAACTTGTATTTTTACAATTGGATCACAGATGATTTTTTTGACAAGGAGTAAGACGAGAATAGCCTGTAAGTGGCAGTTACAATTTAAATATGCAAATATTATAGATCATACCAATTCATGTTTAGGATCTTTGACAAGAAAGTTTGATTTGTGAGCGGAAAAAATTCAAAATATAGTGATGTATTGCTCAGATTTTATGCTTCCCTCTTAATAAACCACTAAACCCTTTTATTTTATTAATCTTCCATTCAGGTGCAAACATATATTAGCTCTATTTTTATTTCATTTCAAATACTTCCTCTTTACTACATAACATCTGCCATATTCCTTTCTACCTGCGTTTATTCCCAATCTGATTTTCCTCTCTTCCTTATCATCCAAACCACCATTACACCAGCACCTTATAATTAACCATTAGTTCCATTCAGTTCACATTATGCTCTCTTGTTGTTTGAGGGATTACATTAAAAATTTCCATTGTGATTAGTACCTCCATGTTTTTATGAGTTCGTACCAAATTAACACATCTTTGGTAAATGATAGTTCTATCCTATGTTTGCATAAAAATGATAATTTTTCAGTTTGCTCCTTGTGAAACCACAATATAGATATTACTGAAAATCCTACTATTTTTGCATATGCTAATTAAAGTTCTGCCATAATCAATAGGGGAAGTACAATAAATCAGATTCAAACCTTGTGCTGGCATATCAGTCTACCAAATGACACATTTTAGCTGGTTTCCCAAGATCCCGAATTTCTGCATCATAAACTGTACAAATAAAATTAACAATGAATGTAGTTTACAAACATAAGGCTACTCTGATGCTCCCTGTATGATAGGTAAAAATTGGGTAAACAATGAATGGCAACCAAATCATAATAATAGCCTAAAGGTAAAGATGTTTCCCTGAATACCAAGTTGCTGGTGGAATGAATCCATTGACCTGTATAAGTAATGCAAAGTGCCGAGAAAGAAAGGATATTACCGAAAATGCTTGTGGATTTGTCATTCTCAGCAAAAGTCAATAAAATTTTGTCTGATGTTAGTAGTAGCTGTAGTTAATATTTTCTTATGCTCAATGTATATTTATATCTAGCATTTATGAAAAATTCTATAATTTGCTTGTGATAATTGTTTTATATTTTTGCCCATCTTCTCATTTTTATCACAAAATATTCTCCGCCTCAGGGCTCTAATAGATGATTCCTTTTGTTCAAGGAAACACAAAACTTTAAAACAACGAATTTGGAAATTCACTTACTTTTTATTGAATTAAAGAAATCACAATATACTGAACCAGTGGAAAGTATCATTTGAGTTCTAAAAGTAACAGGAATAAACATAAATTATATCACTTCTGTAAAATTGGTTGTTGTTATTATTTTTATATATGATTTTAAATTATTTAGCCAACTTTTAGTAATGACTCACCTCCATGTTATTCAGAGAAATATAGATATATATTTATTTTTATTCACAGCTTTATATCAGATACAATTTCGTTGTTGCAAGTACTTTAAACTATAATGACATTTTAATAATGCTATTGTGTGAGATTTTGCTAATCTTATATACTTTTAATAATATTTTATTCCATCTTCAAAAAAATATATGAAAATATCTGCCAGGTTTTGATATTTTTTCTGCTTAAACACATTAATTGATTTACCTAAAGCAAACAGTATAGTTTATAATACAAGATGAGTTTAAAATTCCTATTTTCAATTACCAGAAAATAAATATTTCATGAGAGCTAAATCAACACTTCTGCAGGTTTTTAAATTAGAAACAGAGTATATATATATATATTTGTAGTTATATATTTATTCATTGACACATAGCTAATATGTAAACATTTGATCAAATTGTCATCCTATATTAAACAAATTTTTGATGTTAGTGGAAGTAAAAATGGGTGTGCCACAGGGTAGCGTATTGGGACCATTGCTACTCATTATTCTAATGAATAATTGTGTTGATTGTTTGCAGATGACATAATGCTGTATAAAAGAATCAAATCGATAGAGGATTGTAAACAGTTGCAGGGTGATCTGGACAGGATATCTAATTGGTTTGGTAAACATGGAATGAAGATAAATGCAAAGAAGAGTCAGCTTATTAGATACACAAATAAAAAACAAAAGGTTAATTATGAATATAAGGTGGGGAAAGAAGTGCTTGCTGAAGACTTGAAATGTAAATATCTTGGAATTACTTTTGATAATAAACTTAACTGGGCAGGACACATAGGACAGTTGGTAGGAAAAGGTTTCAAAGTTCTGCACTTGTTGAAGAGAGTGATGAGGGGATGTACGAGAGAAGTCAAGGAATTGGGTTACAAAATTTTGGTCAGACCATTGCTCGAATATGGTAGTGTAGTATGGGACCCTCATTTTACGTATCAAATACAGGAGTTGGAGAGGGTGCAACAAAGGGCTGCTAGATTTGTTTTGGAAATTATCGCAGAATGCAATCAGTGACGGATATGATAAAGGAGCTGGAATGGGATTCATTGCAAGACAGGAGGAGGATGAGGAGGGTCATGGGAGTGTACAGGGCATATACTGGCGATGGGGCATGGAAAGATATTTCAATAGGTATGAAAAGTAGTGCTTGGAAGGGAAAAGATGACCATGACCACAAGCCGGCACTCGATTTCAGGCACAAGGGTGTGGGAAGATTCTCTTTTTTTAGGTAAGGGTGTCAGGGATTGGAATGAGTTACCAAGAGAAATGATGAATAATTTACCGAAAACTTTGAAAGAATTTAAAGATAAAATTTGTAGAGGGCAAATGTAGGTAGGTGCAGGATAGGGGGAAGACGGGTGTGTAGGGTAATTGCCACCGGAGCCTGTGCTCCATTGCAATTAAATTAAATTAAAAACTGTATTTTATTATTTTAATGGAAATGTGAGCCCTCAAAAACACTTCAATTATTCTGCTATTCGATAATGAAGTGGTAATGCCTCCATTTGCCTTGAAGTTTTTCTGATCTACAAAAATTATAGAAAAACACAATCTTTTACTTAATACCCATTGTGTCTTTTTTGCACAAAATAGTGAGTTGTTGCAGTTCATAAGGAAAAATATAATAACAGTATCAAAATTGAAAATTTACACAAAAAAAAAAAAAAAAAAAAAAAAATCAGAATTTTAAACTTATCATGAGAAGAGCAGACTAGAGCAGATGAGTTTTCACGTGACCAACCTCCTCTAAGGTGACTGAAAATGATTTGAATTGGAAAGAGACTTTGAAACATATTAAAAGCTTGGGTCTTGCGTAGCTGCTTGGAAAAAAGGGCTTTCTTAATTTTATGATATTCATGCTTGGCTTGAGATTGGGTCACATTTAGCATAACATACTTTTCACACTACATGGTGCTTACAGTAAGCTGGCATTGTTAGTATTTGGCACTGAAGATGGTACACTTTTATTAGATGATTTGTGTCTTAACTGATGTATACTTATACTATAAAGATTCTATTTCTGCCTTCAGTATCTCCATTAATTCTTTAAAGATTGGAATGTTCAACAAATATATTATCTTCCACAATAGACATTTAGGTATTACATGACCTAAGAAAAAAGAGAAACTTATCACCAAATACTCATCTTATAAACATAAGGTACACCTCCAACTTTGCAGCAAACATGTATAGAGGGGAGATGGAGTAATTTATAGTACAAATTATGGTGTTGTTATATTTTCAACAGACACTAAAACTGGAAAAGTTTATTTTTCATATGAGATTTATATCACAAATGTTATCTGATTTGGATACCATGAAAGTTGTAGACATGCTTTTCATACATAGTACCCTCACAAATTTAGTTAAACCTTGATAGGGACAGAATCTGAGACTTATTTTGTTCTCAGTTAATAAAATCACATGAAATTATTGGTATTATGTTTTAATATTGTGACATCTCATATATCTGACAATGTTTTCTAAATGAATCTTTGGGAAGGTAAAATCCCATAAATGATGAAGCAATATTGGTATTATTTTTTTCATGCAAATATATCATAATATAAAGTAAAAATTTAAGATTATTCATATAAGCATTTTTATTTGCAAGGAATATTTTTCACATAAAGACTATTTCACACATTAGTCATAACAGTTCATATACAGTCCTACTGTTATCTTATAAAGCCCATAAAATTTCTGCTTCTGTCACACAATAATGGTATAAAATCTTGAATCTGACTACTTCTGATTAGTTTATTCAGTAACAATTGTCAGAGGACTTAATGAATAATGCCATAATAATATTACAGTAATTTCCTTTTATTCCATTTGAGAATAGACTTAGGGATCTGGAAAAGTTAACTTCAATCTTAAATTAATCATGTATGTTGGGGGAATCAGGAGTGTACACACTGAGACTCACAACATAAATGAAAACAGTGGGCAGGATGGGGAAACGAGTAGACAATTGATAATCAAGTGGAAAGTATAATCTTCTCAACAAAAGGCAGTACAAAGTAATAATATGAAATAAAAAGTTATTTGGATGAAAAATTAGGGAAAAAAGTACGCATGTATGTATATATCTGATTACCATGGCCTCAGAGCCCTTAAACATTACTTTGATATGCACCATCCACAAAAACTCCCTAGCACTGCCTTCCTCATTTCACTGATCCACTTTATTCTAACCAAAAATTTCTTCACTTTCGAGTCCCACATCTACCACCAGGTAACAGGAATAGGCACTAACGTGTTAACATTTTCATGGGCAGATTTGAAGAATCTTTTCTTCTGAAAATAACCTTCCAACCCACTGTCTGGTTCATATATATGGATGACCTTTTTACATACTGGATCCACATTGAAAACCTCCTCCTTGGTTTCCTACACTTTTTTTTAACAACATCCACTACCAGAAATTCACATGTTCATACTCTCACCCTCACACCTTCCTTGACATACAAATCTCTGTGCAGAATGGCCACTTACACACCTCTATTAACATCAAACCTAAAAACCTTAAATAGTATTACAATTTGATAGCTACCACGCAGATTGCACAAAACGTTCCCTCCCTAACAGCTTAGCCATCTGACGCAGATGCATGTGCTTCTGTGAAGAAAACTTGATCCTTTACTCCAACAAACTGACAAAAACCCTTAATTCCCAAAAATATCTCATAGAATTGGTGTGTAAATAGATATACTGAGCCAAAAACTGTCCAGCACACTGAAACTCACAACCCAAAACCAACCATAATCATGTCTTTCTCTTATTGTTCCCTACTGGCCTGAAATCCCTGCACCAGATTCTTTTTCATGGCTGTCACTTTCGCAGATCTTTTCTGAAATGTGTTTTATTCTCCCCAATATTCTTCCCAAAATACCTTGGATCACCTTCAGCAGGCTACTTTTTTTTTTAAGTTACATTCTTGCACACAAATATAAACCTTCTCAATACTAATACTCTCAATGAGCTTCTAGGCTTTGTGGCAGGGATCAAAGAAAGCCTGAATGTGCTGCTGGCAAACACACTGCCACACAGTTTGCTAGTGCACCCACAGAGTGTCGATGGTTGTTGCAGTAAGACTAGAATGAACAAGTTTACAACTGACCATATCCCAGATATGTTGAATGGGTGACGTGTGAGGCATATGCGCAGGCTAGGAAAGCAATGGTACCCATCGTTCTTCGAGGAATGGTTGCACATTCCTCACCACAAGTGACTGGACATTGTCCTGCTGAAACATGGCATGTGGAGCTGCCAATAGGAGGGGCAGAGTCTCAGGCTTT
This sequence comes from Vandiemenella viatica, assembly GCA_031002005.1. Lineage (NCBI taxonomy): Eukaryota > Metazoa > Arthropoda > Insecta > Orthoptera > Morabidae > Vandiemenella > Vandiemenella viatica. The sequence goes on from JARYHS010009186.1 coordinate 159,026,870, forward strand.
TAAACATCCAAGATGGAGTGGTTGCTGTTCAGATTGCCCTGAATACATAGCAGAGGAGATCACATATTATAGCCAATGGTGCCTCAAGCCATCATCACACAAGGAATTTGTCTCCTACGTTACTCAACAAAGCCAACTGCCTGATTGGTAGTGTCTGTCCCACACATCATCATTACTGTATGACAATCTGAAGTGAGACCTGTCTGAAAACACTCTATTTTGCCACTCAGCATACCAGTGATGGCATTCATATCCATTTTACAAACTGAAGCATGGGTGTTTTCTGGACAATGGAAACTGATGCAGTAGTTTGCATGCCACCACTATCTGAAGGATATATGTTCACACACCAATTGCAGTGTTCCATTATCAAGCCAACACTGTGATTGAAGCTGCTCTGACAATTAAGTCCATGCGGACAACATGGTGGTCATTTTTTCCTGTGGTCATTTTTTCCTGTGGTCACGTTCCAGTATCCACTCATCACTGTGTACAATGCTTTCCCTTCCTCTGGATTCACACGTCCATTGCACGGCAGTGTGCTCTGTATGGGTCACAATGTCATAGTATGACAAACCCATTTCTTAGAGACCAATCATTCTGCTATGTTCAAACGCACTCACATACTGGTATTGTGCTCTTCAATGTTGATGAGACATACCGGCAATTACTTAAATGTTTCCTCTTTATTTTATGGCTCTCCACAGACTTAACATGGTGTAACACTGACCTATCTGGTCGCACATAACAGTGCACTGCCTGGCCTACATGCATGCCATTTATCTTAATCACTTATTAACATTCCATTGTTCTACACATCCTATAATTTTGGAGTGATTCAGATGTTTCCTTCTGAGGGTTACAATGTTCACAAAATATTTTGTATACGTTACTACGAACTATAATTTAAATGTTAATGCTTTCCCCTAGTTTTCAATGGCCTACTTTGTACTATTTCCATCTTCCCCCTTCCATCTCAATCGTGCTAATTCTTAGTCATTTGGCAAGACTCAGTGTGTTTGCTAACAGCCTCCTCACCACTTGCCTTGTGTCTCATCTTTTTGCATGAATAAGATTCATATCAAAATATTGACAATATATACCGTAAAATGGTGTGAATTGGAACATGTTTGAACTCCTAAGGTGACAAAATGTTGAATTTTTTTATTTTTAGTCATGAATTTGAACCAAACACTTGGGTATTACTTTGTTAAGACTGCTTTGAGTGAAAAAATAATTCTTTGGGCACTTTTTATATTTTTTAATGTTTTTTTCATGGCATTCCCCGAATCACCCCACAGGTAGGGGTGAATCGATGCTCATGTTAAAATCCTTGTGTGTGTGTGTGTTTTTTTTTTTTTTTTTTTTTGTTCAGACATGAAAGCAAACGAATAGCAATAATAAGGCAGTAAATCAGTTCACACAATAAGCATCAAAGTAATTATTTGAACTCCAACACTTTTTTTTTTCAAAAAATGTTATAACATTTTCACTAAATTCAATATAGGTTCAAATCAATTATGTCATTCTTGAAATTTAGCATATTTTTAAAATGAGAAGATGTCTTGATGTTCTGAAAAGTCTGTAGATTCCTGATGATGTCTTGAAAATAAAATACCTCTTCATCTGTCTCAGAAAATTTACATGTTTGAGGGACCCTTTTCTAGAAAACTCCCACAAACTCTTCTGGGTAGGAAACTGTGTGATGACATAGAATCTGTATGCATTCTCCAATTTTACATAGACTTTGAGAACTAGGAAGCCTTCCTGAGAAAAAGTAATAAAAATCTGACTGCTTTCTGGAGCTCGAAACTTAATGTATTTCTCAAAGATTGTGGATGGCCTAAACTCTTTATCATTGTGTTGTATTTAATAATCCAAGTCATCTTCTGGCGAGGATTCTTTTACAGTTATTTTTTTACTCCTCTTTGCCATCTTTATCGAGCATTTAGGCATGTGGTTGATCAAATATTTGATGTTCCAAATCACACCGTGAACGATAATACTACCCAACTACAAAAAAACAGTATTTGATTTGAAGAGTTTTAACGACAAGTGAAAAGTAATATGGTCACTTGTTGTACAGTCAAAAACTATTAGTCCTTAGCCGGCAATAGTAACAGGTTTGTAATTACACACGAAGTTTTGCAGAAGTAAAAAATTTATAATTTTCTTGGCTCTTGTGTCAACTCTTGTAGATAAATTGACAGTATAGCCAACAACATAAAACTTAATTTCCCAGTCCATTATGATGTTAGCTAACTGGAAAAAAATAATTGGAAATGTAGATTTCCCTAAAACATTTCTGCGAATTTTATTTTTATACAATCATGAAGTTTCATTCTTAATCACGCTGCTGTTCCGATTCATTCCGTTTTACGGTATGTGTTTGTGACTTGCCTCTCCGATAAGTGATGGGCTTAACTATCCTTAATGTTTGTTCCCCTCATTCTGTGAGATTTTTGTGTAAGGCTACAGCTTTCTCACATTTCAGTACCACAGATAAACTTCAACACCCTATTTGACTCTTTGCTAGCTGCAATTTGTATTTTATTCCATGTTACTTTACAGTGAAACTTCAACATTATTCATGAATGTTAGAATTTTATCACCTCTAAAGGACATGACATTACTAGTTATAGTTTATTGCTTAGTAATTATATTTGCCAAATAATACTTAATAGAGTATGGATGACACAAGGAAACAAAAGAGGACAAAATACAAGAATGTAATTGGATTCCAACTGCCTCTACACAGTGTGGTCATTAACAACTTTACTATGGTTAGTGACAGTTTATTGCTCAGTTACTTTCCCCAGTTGATGTAAATGAACAATCTTGTAATTCAATTGAAATGTAACAAAAATACATTATAGCAACAATGGAGGAGGAAGATATGTGGCCACATTTAAAAGTGCCTATGTGAACTGAGTTACATGTTTATATTTTCATGGCTAAGTTCATGGGCTGAAACATAGTATTTTTTTAAAATATATATATTTATATAGTGTCTTTTTTTGTTGCTGCTGCACTCTTCCCTTCGACTTACGTGAATGAGGGGTGATTTGATCTTTCATTTCCATATTTGAAATATAGTGTATGTTGTTGTTGTTGTTGATGGTGTTTTAGGGCGTGTCGACGTCTAGGTCATTAGTGCCCTAGAAATATAGTGTATATATAAAATCAGACAGAAGAACATTCTAAGGGGTTTACAAGCATTGCCCTAGCCTGAAAAGTTAGTGAAAAATAATTTTTTAAAACAGTAGAAAGTTAGAATTACGTTACAAACATCTCAATAAAAACATATTAAATAATTTTAATTAAAAAAAGTGAAATGGATGCTCAAGGTTTAGCAGAAGTTCCTATTTTTCTCCTCTGCAGTGAATCATTAATAATGAAGGAGAAAGTTATACAACTATGGAAGATTTTACAGATCTCACTATGTTTGCAGAAAAAATTCAACTAGAAATCAGGAAAAGTCCTGCTAATATAAAATTTATATGACAAACCAGAATTTAATAATTGCAATGAATAAGTCATTGGGACACATTCAAGAAGAATTAGTATTACATCCAGGTCCAAAAGAGGTAAGGTTTTCAAAGGCTTTCTGAAATTTATTGCATGTGATTTCTCAATATTTGAAGAGTTTTAAATAATTCATAATTAATTGAAAGTATCTAGCATAAAGAGAAGTGGACAAAAGTATAATAAATTTTCACTTGTTAATAAAAGAAATGAGAAGAACCAGAAATATGTTTTTCAATCATTATATTCAGAACATGGCATAGGGGACGTCATGTTATCCAATCGTTGAATAAATTATGAAACAATTACTTAACATTTTACTGTTATAAAGCATTTGCTCCCAAAGCAATCTATTGTGATGAAGTTATCACTTCTGTAGAAAATTCTTTAACACTAAACATTCCTTATTTAAAAAGACAGGAAAGTGAGAGCAACCATCACTTACCACAGCTGATGGCAGGGCAGCACAGAAACAGCAAAAACATGAACATTCAACACGTAGACATTTTCAGAATTAAACCCATATTCAACAGTAGAACATGGAGTAGACAGATACGGAGTCAGAGTGTAACTATTTACTAATCAGCCTCCCCCCTCCCCATCCGCCCCTCATATTCATTGGTTATTTTGATAATATATGCCAGCATAAACATAACAAAACATTATGATGCAATGTTTATTGGTGGTGCTTGTAATGTCACGCAGCAAGTATCTCTTACATGCACAGTTCCCCATAATTATTATGAAACTACTTTCTTTTCTTTGATCTTTACAGCTCATCTATGTTAAGGTCATCAGAGGTAGGAGAGGAGTGGGGACAAGGAGTGAGAAGGAATTCTTTGAAGGCCTTTTGAAGGAACCATCCCAGCATCATTTACCTGGAGTGATTCCTAGAGACCATGGAAACCTACCATGGCGATTTGAACCCACATCCTTCCATATGCCAATCCGAGGCATTACAACTCATAAACTGAGCTTGGTATGAAACTGATGGTGATTTTGAAATAGAAGGGGGAACATGGTTATGGTTACCTCTGCAGATATGCAACAAGTAGCGAAAAATGTTTTTAAGTACATGTAACCTCAAATGTGGCATTCTTCTAATAACGTCATCACAAAAATAATTTTATCACAAGTTTACAAAAACATCCTAAAATTTAAAAGTCAACCATAAAGTGCTACTGAAGGTTCTTTTTGGTGTTATAGTATTTAAGAACCTACATGTTTCTCCTTCATATGTGCAGAAATTTTTTTATATATTTCTATTTCAGTTGATTTTTTATTATTATTATTTTATTTTTTTTGGCAATCATCCACCAATTTAATTATGTAAATCTTGGGTCCTTGTTTAGACATAAGTAGAGTCAGATAATACTCCACCAAGTTTGTGCACATGGTAAAAAAAAGCAATATTGAAAGTTTTTATGTTTAAAATAAAGTATGGAAGTAATTTAAAGTTTTTGATTTTTCTCTACCTTATATTATAAATAATTAAATAGTAATCTCAAAACAAAGGAGCATGTAGGAATGCAGTAAGGTTATTTTCATGTGGAAAGAAAACACAAAGTACACACATCAAGTACCGAATTAAAGAAAGGATGACAGAAGTGACAAAAAACACTACACAAAAAATGAAATATTTTTTGGTACCACCCTTACTTATGAAAATAGAAGATGATGCCTATTGCCAGGCTTATGCCAACCGAGCCAATTTCCACAAGGACATTGCCCAAAATATTGTATTTTCTGTCACTGCAGCCCTCCTTATTTCAACTTTTATAACTGACTGGTCTACTTTATATTTTACTTTTTGTATTAATTAAACAGTAAATTTTTTGTTGATCCTCCAGTCTGAAATCTGAAGGTACACAAATGTAAAAACATCTGAATTGAACATTTTCTGTAGCTTCATAACATTTCTTTAAAATCAAGTGCTTTCTAATACAGGGCGTTCGCCGGAAAACGCTACCCTCCCAGTCTGTTGCCGTCGGCAACTTGCTCCGTCAGTCCAGCCAGCAGTTTCCGCCACACGGCACCGTGAATCACCGCACTGTTTAACACCTCCGCTGCCCAAACAGTGCAGTGCAGTGACCCTTACATTGCTAAGAACGGTTTCTTTGCATTGTAGATAGTTTGTGACTTCAGTCTCTTATTAATCAGTGTTGTGAATAAACGTTTCTTTGCGGTTGGCTGGTTTGGGGATTCATACTCTTATTAATCTGTACCGTGTTTGAGTGTGAGTAAAATTATGGTACGTTACAGTTTTCAACAAAGAATATTTCTCTACGATACATATGTGAAGAAGAAGTCGTTTAAAAAGTGTCGCAGTAAATTTCGTCGCGAATTTCCTGGCGCTTTACTGCCAGCTAATCAACAATTCTGCGTCTGGTTAAAAAAGTAAGAGAAACGGGTTCATTTTTTAACAAAAAGAGACTGTCGGTCAACCGTATTCTCACAGAGGAGAAAATTGACGATATCGCTTTTCGACTAGAACAGTCACCCAAAAAATCATTAAGTCAGTTAGGGCAGCGTGTGTCTCGAAATATGTTCAGCAGATGTGAAATGTGCATTACACAAGAGGGTCAACACTTCCAGCATCTTTTATAAGGTAAGCTAATGAATTACGTCACATTTAAATGCTTAGCACACAAGTTTATGAAGTTTATGAAGCGTAATTATTATGAAATAGTCTGCGGCCGACGGTCGAACAATGCCGGAAACTGAGCGCTCGCTCGCCGGGAGCAGTTTCTTCCTTGTAGCGCTAACAGTGGGTTGCGTTTCCCGGCGAACGCCCTGTATTACAAAATATTATTGACATTCCTTATGATATAAATTCAAGATTCAATACTGGTATTATAGATCTTCCTTGTGACATGCAAAAGCAGGAAGATACCAAAGGAAATACTAGGAAAAAGATACCAGATGAAATACTCTAATGAATAAAAGAAACAGGAAACCAATTTAAAAATGTTGAGAACAATGTGAAGTCTTGTTTGAAACAGGAGAGTATACACAGCAAACTCTACTATAACTACCAAAATGCTTTGATAAAGAAGAGTAAAGCTTGCATTCCATTAATAGTGTAAAGCAACTATTCAAAGAAATAGTTCTATAAAAAAAGACTACAAAGAACCACTGTTACAATGGAAGTATGGAACAGATATTTAAAGAAAATGATGCACTCCATTTTTACATGAAAAGAAAACCTTCAGCTTTACCACCACAATACACTAAAACTTTTAACTACATGTGCAGCGTTTTATGAAGCAGCTAGCAGCAATTCAGAGCACACAACAATCTACAGAGTATTGTAAGACTTTGAAGCTAAGAAGTTCAGAATGTACCTATTGCTCTTTCAGCATTAAATTAAATCACTCAAACTAATATACTGAGTTTACTTCTTTTTAATAAAAAGAAACACACATCAGCTTCCTGACATTTCCTGTTTATTACCTGAATTCATCAATGCATGGTTCTAGTTTACATTTTTCAAATTCAGCTGGTTTCTTCCCACGGCACACAGCATCTGGCACCTTAGCATAGGTCTTGGTGAACTCCAGATATGTCTTGCAATGAACTTCTCGCTTGCGAACCCCTACACCACACGTCACATTACAGGGCCCCCACTTCTCTGTGATGAAACTGACATAACAAGGACATTGCTAGTAGCGCTCACTCAGAGGACATCATCAGATGGATATAAGATACTTCTTAGATGATTAATGCAAAAAAAAAGAAACTCTGCTGGAAATTAATTCACAGTATGATGAATGAAAGTGTGGGAAATGAAAATTGAATGTTATGGAACACATTATAAAAGAGAAAATGGGCATATCAATTATTTCATAATCTTTACTATAACCCTGTCATGTAACTAAATATAGGAGAAGATGGGAAAATTAATCAGAATGCACTGGAACAGTTCAAACTATTTTTTTTTTCAGAATCTTAGAATGAGCTACAAAACTGTGAAATGTAAGATAAGTTAAAACTGAATTATTGCCTGAAAACTTTTTTTCACAGTTTAAAAAAAATCTTAAGAGAATAAGTTTGATACCGTTTTTGCTGCTATGTATTTTTTGAGGTTTCCGAATACTTTATACGCCTTAAAAATGAAAAGTGATTGTTATTTTGTGATTTTTAGTTATATCTTTTTTTCTTTCAATATGGAGTGGGAATAATTTCCAATTATTGGCATTAGAAGATAGTTTTCCAAAGGTAATAAAATATTAGGTAATTACCATCAAATGCAGTAATAACCAGTCATTAATTCATTATATTGTAATTCTGGAGTTTATTATGTAGAGGCACAAGTATAAACCAAAATTATTGAGATGTTGTCTTTCTGAAGAGAAAAGAACTTAAATATTTAATATTTTCCAGTGAGTCATGCTGATTATAGCACACTTCATAAAAATTCTTTGAAAGAGGAAAAGCTAAATTGTAGTACGCTACAGACATGAACACCTAAACTTGATTCTTACATGTCTTAGAGAATGCTGTATTAGATTAACACCTAAAGTGCCAATTTTTTTTAACATTCTTTTGAGAAAGGTTTAAGAATCATTTCCACAACATATAATTTTGAATGAAGTAAGAAATGTTTGATTAGTGTTGGTAGGAATAAGAAAGGCCTAGTCTTTTCCCAATTTCCAAAACACAAATAAAAAGATGGAGTTACACCATTTCTTTTATTAGAGGATTTAGTCGTTTACAAATCAAAAGAGTAGGGAGAAATGCTAAGGAAATGATAATAAAATAAAAGATAAAGTAGCCCCCATTATTTACCCAAGAGGGTAAAAACAAGAGAGCAATATTTTGGGGTTTGCCTTTACTCATGAAATTAAAAGTTGAAGCATGTCACTAGGTTTGCATAAGTGCTCAAGCAAGCCACATTCATGTGGTTAGTTTAATTGTAGGTGTAAATACAAACCAAGCTCAGTGTTTCAACTTATTATTTCATAAGTATGGGAAAATCACAAATTTTTTTGCAATTTTGGTTTGTGCAGTATTGTATTACTGCAGCTCTCATTCCATCAACTTTGATTACTGATGGAGTACTTTATTTTTGACTTCCATGCTGAAACAGTTATTTAAAGATTACAATGTAATTAATTTAGTAAAAGTTCACAGACAATTTAAAGAATCAAGCAGCTTTCTCCATACTTATTTTACTTAATTTAAAAAGAAAAGAAATGAGAAACTAAGAACTTTGGTATGTTCATGGAAAAAAAAATGATTGTGTGTTTGGAAGATAATAATTTATTAATGTATTCAATTATGAATAGACATAATGTATGTATTCCAATTATCTACCACAGTAAACAACCTGTTGACTTAATGAAAAGGTGTTTGAATATGGAATAAATGGTAGACTGATCCAATCCTGGATTTGGCTTAGATATTTGATGCCTTTAACCTGTTCAACTCTGTAACACTTGCTTTGGGTTGTTGGGTCACCATCAACTTGTAATTCCATCGGGTAAAGTTAGGCAGCTATGGTAGAAGCAAATTGAACTACCAACTGAAATTCTGTTTGTTAGGGCCTCTCAGTAAATCATATAACATATTTTTTAAACACACTTTTTCTGTTAATCAAGCATATTTCAATATAGTTTCAAAATAAGATCCGGTTCTTGAAAGTTTTCTCTCAACCTAATGCTGCAGTATTCTTTAAAGTCAATCAAGTATTCAGTCTTTATTACTAAGCTGAAAATATAAAAATGTGTTTATTGTTAAAGAAGATTTTTATCTAAATAATTAACATTTACTATAACTCGTAAAATTTTTAACTAAATATTAAAATTGAGACTGAAATAGAAACCATCACTAACAATCCTTGAAGGAGGACTAAGCAAATTTTTCCCATCTACATAAAAAAAATTAATTTTGTTTCCAAAAGAACTGGAGACTTAATCTCAGGGTAGCGGTATACCTGGAACACTGATGATTAGTTATGATGTATAATAAAATATTTAAAGATAAACTAGAAAAGAAAGGGAAATTAACCCACCACATACCAAAGTGGACGGATGCGATGAGAGGAAACACTTGCGCTGACAAACAACTACACAATATTTTGGCATCTGCCTTGTTCACAAGTAGAAAAACGGGCCATTAGGCTCGGAACGTGTGTACACAACGAACGTTACCTAATGACTAACCGAGTAGTGGGGGAGGCTGGGGGAACGGCTAAGGAGTAGACTATCGATATCCAATGTCTGAGATAGTATATTGCAGGCGATGGTAAAATGAGCATATGTAGTAAGGGTAGGGTATAAACACGGAGAAAAAAAACAAGTAGTGATGGTTTAATTGGAATTTAACGGTGGTTAAGTCCAGGTGGTGTCTTGTATCCAGGATATTCTGGTACGCTAGTTCCCATCTCCAGAGTTCTGCTACAATGACAGCGATCCAGTGGAGTGTGGACAGCCAAGTGAGAGGGACCCAATCGACCAATCAGGGCGGGGACTCGACGACTGCCTAACTGTGGTACCTATTGGTTGCGTGCAACAACAGCTAGATTCTGGCAGTTAAGCAACGCTGAGCGTGGTGAGAACATGGATGGGTGACCGCCACAGCTAAGCTCTGGCAGTTAAGCAACGGTCAGCGTGGTGAGCACTTGGATGGGTGACCGCCGCCTCGACCAATCACAGTGAAGCGGGACTGCGAGCATCATGAGGTTGCTAAGCGACACCAGTAAACGCCTGGTATCCATTAAGGCAAGATCGCCGATACATAATCGACCTGAAGATGGCTACTGAGCTAGTAGCCGAAAGCTTGTCGCTTTATAATAAAATCCGGCTGCAAACCCTATAAGATTTGTTGTTATTGTGTAGTTGTTTGTCAGCATAAGTGTTCCCTCTCATCGCATCTGTCCACTTTGGTATGTGATGGGTTAATTTCCCTTTCTTTTCTTATTTATATCGCCTAGAAGCCGCTTCCATTTTCCTTAGTTGCATCATTAAAGATAAACTAATAATTTGTGACCCTATATTGAATATGAGCAAGTCAGCAGGTTAAAGTGAATGGAAATCATATTCTAGTGGAAATAATCAGAAATACAGTAGTAACTAATGCAATCAGTTTGAAATCACAAGTGATGTGAGGATAGGAACAAAAATACAAGAAAGTTTTTCTGGGGTTTTGTTCTGATCCTAGAAATTTAGGATGTAGTTTGCAATAAAGTTTATCGGTGCATGAGATCTGGAGGCAAACAAGGATTTATCTCATTACATTTGTCAGAGAATCATTAGTTCTTTGAAAAATCATCACTGAGCTTCTGATGAAACAGAGAAATATGAAATGATGGTTTATCACCCAACATGCTTGCTGGTTATTAAATCATTTGTGTATGTCACTCCAAACGAAAAATACATAACCAAATTCTTATTGAGTGTACCTTTAATAATTTACATGCTAGTCCACTTGATTTCTCTTATATTCAGACCATTGTCGGAAGAAAAGGAATATTCAAAAAATGCTTTGACAAGAACAGACAATATCCACATAATATTTGAATTAATACAATAATAATATGTGAGAAATAAATGGGATGTCGTTCATTGGGAATGGGGGAAATTGTGTGGGATTCAGTTAGCAAGGAAGAGAGAGAGTAAGGGCTAGCAGAATAATACTGAGGAAGAGTTGTAAGTTCAATTCCTGCTATTTATTTCATACTTCACATTCTCCTAATTTCAGTCCAAGGGTTCATTCCCCCTCCTCTCTCTCCCTCTCATTTCTTGTGAGATATATTCAAATACCTATTTTTTCTTGTCACAGAATTTAATTTGTTGGCTTGGCCCCTATTTTTTTTAGAATTACATGTCTTATTAAATGAGGCATAGAAATAACCTGTTGTTTGTGAATAACCACAATTCATAAAAACACGATGTAGTAACTAAAAATCATATTTTGTACTAGTTTCCCCTCAGTAATTATGGTGTATCTACCAATTGACTCAATTTTTACAGCTAATGTTTTGTTTTATTTCTGTTCTTGTGATGATTATATTGTTAAATAGTCATTTCTTTATCTTCCATCATACAAGATTTCCATTGACAACATCCATTCATCAATATCACAGTTACTTTTATTACAACTTTGTCAGTGACTATTTGACTTTAATATTCCTTGTAGTTATTTTATTAGTTTCCATATTTCTAGTTTATATCTAACCACATGCATGGGTTCCGTCTTTTAAGTTTTGTTATCATTTATTAGTGTTCCCCATCTCTCTTACCTTCTGCATTACTGTCTCTTATTTTTCATTTCTTAGGAATTTCAGCATAGTTGGTCTGTATTTAAACTTTAAGAGTTTTTACTTATTCCTGTTGTTTTACATTATATTTTTGTAAATTGTTTATGCCTTTGATATAATTTTAGATTTTAAATGGATTATAGAAATAGAGCAGCATAATAATATTCTATTGCACCAAATTAATAAATTATCTATATTATTAAGAATAAAAATACAGAGCATCAGTGAATTATTATACATTTTTGCATCTCAGATTATATTAAGGTGGTTTAAAACCTCTTCCAGTAACAGCTTGTTTTACGCAGTCTTTCAAAGTTATCTGATATCTGCTGTATTTTCTTTGTTGTTTGGCATGATAAGCAAACATTACCTTAGCTACTAAAAATGAAAGAAAGAGGGACCATTACATATGAGAGGTGTTGACAGCATTGTGCTAAAAAAAGAAACACAGATCAGTATAGAACGTTTTAGGTTTAAATCCTTCGTCAATAGTAGAAGCCACAGGGTAGAGTCAGAGAGCAGGGAACATATCATTGTTTAATGGCAGTTAATGGTGTGAAAGGTAGGGGAGTGTGGTGCGAGGAATGTGTACACCAATATGTGAGGAAAGAAGGTGAGATAAAAAATAGAGAGCATTTAAACAAATCAAATGCACAAAGGACATTATTTTGGGAGGGCTTTATAGCTCATTGGCATATGGAGAAGAATTGGAGAAAGGAATCATATCATTTATCTGGAGTGAATTCATGAAACTATTGAAAACTGAAATCTGGATGATTGGAGCAGAAATCAAATCTACATCCTCCCAAATGCCAGGCCAAAGTATTAACCACTCATTACTCATTCAACATGCTTGCAGGGCTGGCATTAGGGGATGAGGGATAAGTGGAGCAAAAGTACCCTGGGCCCGCCAGCCGAGGAGGGGGAGGGCAGACGATGATCGGCCAGAGATGCCCCGGGGCCCAGAATCTTCCCAGGCTGTGGAAGAGCTGAAAAGAAAGGTCGTCCATCTGGCCTGAGGGAGGGTCCAGTCCAATGAATTTGCCACGGCCCCAACCAGGTTTGTCACTACTAAGAACACTTACTCAGAGCCCAAGAACCCTAGCACATGGTCCTGCATGCTTGGTATAAATTTGTAATGAAAATATGAGCAGTAATTACACTAAGTGATATTTTCTCTGGAGGCAGAGGAAAGGGAACAGGGTAGAATATAGGAAAAAGTGGGGAAGGCAAGGGAAGCAAGGAGTGTAGTGTTATTTCAGACTGAAGCCAAATGGGTGCCTAATACCCAATATATACTGGTAGGCCAGCTCTCACTGCCTGATTGCAGAGGAACTGTTGGTAATAGGGAGAACACTGATTCCACAAACTATGAAACAAAAAATTGATAAAAAATTCTTGAGCTACTAGCTATATAAAAATCACACAAAACTGAGTAGATAATTGTGGATGGTAATTCTTGAGCAATACTGTTATAAATGGTGAGAGAGAAGTTTGGTGAAAGAAGGATGGTCAGGGAATATAAGTTTACCAAGGGTAACAACCAGAGCCGGATTAAAACAGCGTGGCACCCGTAGCAAATGTGAAGTAGGTGCAAGGTCCATAGCATTTGCTACCTCTTGCTGCATGGCTAATCCGCTACTGGTAACAAGGCAATGTGGAAAGAAATTTAAACAAATTTCACGTGCTTCTTCATTGTCAAAACAGTGCAACAACCATCATACATTGTTGAGACCAGTTACAGTCTATTTCTTGTCACACAGTTCTTAACAGGCCTTGAACTCATCAGTTATATCCTACAGAAGGAGTATAATTTCCTTTATCCATGCCCTAAAATAAGATTAATACTGCACAATATCCATCTCATCCTTCCTAGAATTTGCTTCAATAGACAACCCTTAATGAGTCAATTTCTCATCTATAAGTACGAATCTCCATGGATCTTTCTCTTCCAACAGACCACACTATTTGACTTGTAATGTACTCCTATTGACCAATTACCTCCCTAGAATCACCAGAAGAGAGACTTTTCCTATTGTAGGAAATGCCATCCATAAAACTTCCGATGCCATTTATCAATTTACTTGCATCAAATTTTCTGTCTCATACGTAGGCTTATCTACAAATCTTAAGATTTCCATCAGGATGGACACTTACAGACAAATGTTTCCATGGGGTACTAGGCGCACTCAAAGTCAAAATCTGAGATAGTGCCCCACACTTTTCTTCCAATTCTTCCCACCCCTTCTCTGAATTTCTTTCATTTTTTCATTTCCTCTGCTCTTACAAGAACCATTGCTTACAATAATTAGTTTTTATTTTGATTTTCACTACATATTTCTTTTTAATTTGAACAAGTACTGATTGTTTCTGCATATTTTATTTGGATCTGTTCTCAACTTTTCTTATCTCATTTTTTCCTTGTTCACCCTATTCCCGTTCTCAGCTTAAATTATCACCCTCCCACATACCTTACTCATAGTTAACTGCCACTGAGCAATGACTTCTTAAGTATTCTCTGGATCTAACCAAGTGCACTCCATTTTCACTGCTGATGAATGACTTAGTGACAAAAAGTTCTGTGAATGTTCCCCCCCCCCCCACCATACTCTCATCACTTTTGGTTAGTAATGGTTTCTGTCTCCTTCCTTTTTTTATGTTTTCTAACTGGCACTTGTCATGTGTTATTAAACTCATTGCTTTAACATTCTATGATATGCTATTCTAAAACTTTGCTTTCAGAGAGTCTACTTTGCCCATTCTTATTTTCTGTGATGAATGTAAGTCTTAGTTATCTTTCTGTATAAAGAAGATAATTGAAAATGCAAGGGGATTTTAATTTTATATACTATTCCAGTAATACTATTTTACTTTTAATAAAGACCACATTTGTATGATAGCAAAACATGTTACTAGAATTTCAACTAATTTCTACTTTTAAATATCTAATGCAGGCTGCACAGATTTTTTTTCACTACCCTCTGCATCCTCATTATCCATTTAATTTTCACAAACTGTCATTTTTGGTTCACAATCTGTTCATCTCACTAATGTCACTTTGTTGATCATGGTTTACTGAATCTATTTTCCAGATTTCTTTTATCCTCTTTTTGTTTATGAAACTTTAGAAATGAGGTCTCTTCTTGTTAGAAAGTCAATTCCAAAGCATAAATAGTGACAGAAAAGTAAGAATGTTACCCATTATTTTGGAAAAAAGAAAGATAAGGACTCATTAGAAAGCACAGTATTTTAGGAACAAGACACACTCATTCAGATAAAAATGTTTACAGTTGTACAATGAAAATAAATGGTGCAAAAACAGAAAAAAGTAAAAAGCTGTAGCAACAACTCAAACAATTAGTTCTTTCTAATGTAAGAAGTTAATTCGATTTAATTTAACTGTTATGGATAACATATCCAAAGGGTAGATAAAGTTTAAATTTGCTGACAAGCAAATTTTTTTATGAAATACATGTTTACAGTTGAACAAGAAACTTTTGTCAGTATCATTTTATTTGTTACATCTTTATTTTTTTTAAATAATAATGATTGAGAAACCCATTAATTAATTGAGTAATACATACTAACTATCTAATTGAGACTAAGCAACACAATGATTTCATTAATATATTTACTTTTTTATTGTTAAATCAAATACTTATTAAAGATAATAACAGACATACAACAAACATCAGATAAATGTATTTGATGACTGTGATATTACATAGTTTATACACTGAATGCATTATTTATGTATAGCTATAGAGTGTCTTTATGTTTCAATTAAAAGATGAAGCTCATGTAAATCTTTAAATGGAAACAGTCTGTAATGTTTCTGGAATTCATGCTCATTTTCATGCTTTAAATGAAAGCTTAAAAGATGAACACAGCAGCAAAATTTTTGCATTGTGAAAGGATCAACAGATTCTTTCACATTACTTTCACTTGACGATTTGCTCAAAAGATTTGTTTTCAATTTGCATTCTAACTAACACGTATCAAAAGCATTCCAATGAGAGACAGGAGGATTACTTGAATACCCATTTACATGTATTTCCACACTCTATGTAATGGTTCTATAGTAGTTTCTTATTTGGAAACTGAAAAAAATGGGAGCATAGTTGCTTGAAATATATTATAAAGAGATGACTAAATATAAATAATTTTCTAGCTGGATACTGTTAGAAAAAATTATTGAAATTATTAACTCTTAAAATGATTAAATTGCTACTGCTTAAGACATGTTCTATATTCACTATGTACTAAGTAAAAATCTGATCTCACTAAATCATAAAATGTAGGGTCACTTTTAATGCAAATGAAAGAACACTTGTTACTTAATGTTTTTCTGGTATAATATATGTAGCATTTAATCTCTGCAATAAAACAAATATAATAAGCGTACAATCACTGCATGGAGTAATTTGCCTTTTCATGCCTGTAGAAAAATGAATGAGAATTAAGTCTGCTTTTGTGCTAACGTTTGTAAGAATCCTACTAAAAATTCTGTTAGCTAGTCTATGAAAGTGTCTTTAAATGAGGATAAACATGCGGAATTATTATACCATCTGTTTCTTCAAAACTCCCAAGATGCAGTGTGGAGAGGTGAGCTAGAGAAAGCAAAGTGCCATCTTAGGTGATGAATCTTATGAAACAGCTCATAATTAACATGTTCCACTAAACGAAAAGTGCATTTTGGGAAGAGCGTGACATGAAATAGCTCTAGACTGGCCATGATAATGTATCATACTGTACCTCAAATACAACCAGCCGCAGGCAAAGAACATTTTGAAAGGGCTGAAAATCACAATGGAAGAAGGTTTTCAGGTTAAGACTTGAGTGCATCATTTAAAATAGGATGGTACAGCAGAAAAATAAGAACATAGAAAATATGGTTGGAACCAATACTTGCAAAGGCTCAACAGTGAAATACAATGCTCAGTGTTTTTTGCTAACAGTGGTTAAACTTTTCTCCTGTTTTAATTATACAGTAATTAATTTTACATTCCATTTGTGCAGAAAATAAATAATATGTAGAACAGGATAGGATACATGGTGGAAGGTATGTCGTATTAGTGCTAGGAACAGTATCTTTAATCTCAATTTATAGTGATAAAAGTGTTACAAATACTAAAAGGAGAAGCAGCTTTAATCTGTGATTTGTTTCTGAGTGAATAGTTGTACAAGCATGTCTCTCTAATTCAAAACACAGTCACCTTGAGGCAGCAATCCAAATTCACTAATAATACCTCATATGCTCTTATTCTAAAGGAGGCGAGACTGTGGTAACAGATAATTTACATGTTTGGTAATCATAATAATATTTATAAAATTTTAAATGTATAGATACATGCATATTCTTGAATACATACTCTTGCAAAGTGTTGCTAAGTGAACCAACACAATGTGAACCTACCACTTACAGTCTTCAAATGAAAAATTTTGGCAGCATACAGTGAATGGTGGCTCTTATAACAGTGTCTTACTGAGAGAAAGATGTGCTCCAAAAGAAAGCTTGTAAGTAATAAAGATAGGCTGCAAATAGTTTACTGGTGATTGGAGTTATATGATTATTGTAATTGTGACAGAGAAGGGGGATAAAAACAGTTATTGAAGATGAATTATAATACTCTACACCAATGTGAATATGAAAGCAAAAAGTATTTGTGGCCAATTAAAGTAGCACAATTTTCTTCATAATGGACATATACCTGAAAATATATATTTCTGCAGTCATGTGAATGTAACATTGTTCCTTTTTTTCTGCAGTGAAAGCAGTTATTTTTCAGTGAAACATTATCATTGTATATAAGAAAAATACAGAAAGGTCTGAAGCTATGATGAGACTGAAGATAAATGATTTTATGATAAAGACAAGATGAAATAAAGGATTAGTAGGTAATAATGAAATACAAACTACTGAACCAAAAAATCCATCCAGTCATTCAGAAAGATTGGTAATTTTTATGAACCATTCAGTTAACTTCAGTACACTCCTATGAAACACATATGATATCTTTAATTAGAATCTTGAATGATGTGGTTTGAGGTGATATATAAATGGAAAGAAAAAGTAGATTGAAGGGAAGAGGGCACTATTAACAAAAACGACTCCACAGAAACAAAAACACATTATTTTTTGCAATGCCCCCCTTCAATACAAACAGAATAATGTGACTGCATTCATGCAGGCACTTACAGACAACAGTCACATGAATCTTTCATGTGACCATCTTGTCCTTGGGTGTGTCATTTGATTTCAGACGCTTCGAGCAGGTTTACAGAAAAAAATAATGGGAATATTGCAAGATCATCCCCTTGAAGGTATCAGAGTTGATTATATCTTAAGATTTGCTAATATTCCATTTATTTTTAAGATGAGAGGACTTATGAGGCCTGTCTGAAAACAAATGACACTTAATCCTTTCATCATGGCAATAGTCCAACAGTAGAATAAATGTTACATGTTTAGCCAATCATTATTTTTTTTTTGAAACAAGTGAATTTTTAAAAATTAATTAAGTGACTTTCATATCCTTCTAGTAATCACCTGTTTAGGTTACATGCAATTAAAAAAATCACCATAATAGTGAGGGCTATTTAATGTGGTCAGAATCTGAGCCAGTCACAAGTTTAACAAGGAAGAAACATTTGTTAAATTGTAGCTAACTGAAGAAGCTGAATGAAGTATTTTTGAAGGGCAAGTTGGTTTAACAAATGTGAAAAGGGGCACCATTCTTGGCTTGATCCAGAGATGAAAGCATCTACTTGTGCCCAGCCTGAGATTGAATTTTGGGTGCCTAATATACTGTAATACCATATTCTGTGAGTTTGTAGCCTCTTTATCAACAGTCCCTATTTCTATTGATTTGAATGTATGACATCACTTCTGTTACCAAATATCAAAATTGATCTCATGTACAGTATAATAAGTATCACAAATCATGGAAATCTTCAAAATATCAAATTTGATCAATTTAAGATGTTCCCAGTTGGTTAGATGCCATAATTTCCAGAGGTAAAACGTTTCATAGGCAAACATCTGATTACTGAGATAACTAATTTGAAAAAATGATGATTCATTCAGATTGTAATTGAAGGAGCATAAATACTTACACTTCAACTATTCTAGAAAGGTCTCAGTGTTTCAGGGGAAATATTTAAATACCATAAATCATATTTTGTTGAGAAATGCAATAACAATAATAAAAGATCGGAAAGTAAATGTTTATCTTGAGAGTTATCAATAATCCACTAAATAAAATACTTCTTAAGAAGATAACTTTAAATGAGAATTATCTGTGACCATTTTCCTTAGTTACTATAGTTACTATAGTTAAACAATATCCACGAATGATTTGACAAATGATTTTTAATTTCAATTAAAAATCAGGTGATGACAACTTAGGTTTCTTCTTATGAACATCAGTCTTACTCGACAATGTTTTTTAATAATTCATTTTTTAAACAACTGTAACATGTTTCTGAAATTTACATGGCAATTGTCTTGGAAATAAAACTATAACCAAACATTCTTGCGTTACTGATCACCAGCATCCACTTCTATCTTTTGAATTGCATTTAAATATTTTGATAAAAAGCAGAAAATGTCATTTTTTAAATTCTTACGAGTTTTCTTTCTTTTTGTTTAGAAAAGAGACAAATGCAGAAAGCTTAAAAAAATTAAATTCATATTTGTGCTAGAGATAGAGCTTTGAAGACACTATTATAATAAAGAGACGAGGGCAAAATACATAGTGATAATATCTTCAACTGTGTGCAGGATTACAGTCAAGTGTGCATCCACAGGGGGACAAGGAACATACACTGCCAATGAAAATAATTGTAAGAAATGCTGAAATAAAAATAATAATAACCATAAATTGAAGTGGGGAGTGTATGAATCTACATGTCATAATAATTACCCTGATTAATAATACTTTTAATCTATGGAATGATTAATCTGTGGAAGATCCGAGTGATACTACATCACTATAGATGAGTGGATGTAAGGAGTAACAAGAGATAGGCAGGAAAAACTTGAGAGATAAAGGGAGAGATGGGGCAGAGAGAATTGGTTATTAGTTCATTAAGCAGGTTAATTCATGATGGATATATTTTGATAAAGTCCCCTAATCATCTCACATTTCTAATTCCAAGCACTCTTATTCCCACATTTGTCAAAGTAATGGATGCACATGTAACATGTATTAGTGACCATATGTCCCCTATATGTAAAGCTCATTTTTTTTTTTTTTTTTTTGAATCTAGATTTTCTTGATATGTCAAAAAAAAAAAAAAAAAAATGCTTAGATATACAGAAATTATATATTTATATCAAGGATTCAATTTCCTCACATCCCACAATAGTAATACACATACAATTTCATTGTGTAATATAATTTCCATTGTTGTTATATGTTATTCTCCAAAATCACTAGCAAATGGTAATACTTCCAGTTCAGAAAAGAAAGAATTCTTTAAGATATAACATCACCAACAAGTCCCAATTTAATTTTGCCGACAGCATTGAAGCTCACTGATGTTTGAATCATTAATGCTTGGAGAGGATTGGAGGCAAGGAATATGAAGGAATTTGGCTATGTCTTTCAGAAGGAACCAGGCCAGCATTCAAATGCCTGGAGTTATTTTGAGAAATATTGGAAAACCAAAATCGGGTTGTTCAGTTGGGGGCTGAAATCTGTTTCTTCCCAAATGCCAGGCCCAAACAAGTCCCGTTTTGCTACAGCATCCCAATTGTCATCCAGGAGAGCACAATACCATTTCTTCATTTCCAACAAATCATGATGCAATGGTTACTAAATTAAACTATCTAATTTGGCAATCCCAATCTAATTTATAGAAAATTATTTCATGCTCTATGATACATGTGAGACATTTTATATCATCCAGAAACTTAACTAATTACACTGTCTTCTGTAACGTAATTGTTCTACCACAGTGAATCTATGAGGATTAAAGACCATTGTCACGAAAATGTCACATACCTATCCAACAACTCTGTCACAACCCTTCTCACTCTTATGACTTGAGGCTGTGGAAGAATATTATACACCTCCACCCTCCACTTCAGAGTATAGATATGATAAAAAAAACTGTTATACATTGTAAGAAATAACTAAGCAGTGTATTTTTAAACATTTTTCGTTTCTCTGAGTTTTGGAAGTAGAAAATGTCACATTATTGGAATTTCTTCTTATTTAATCTGAGTAAACTTTTGCTTTACTTCCTTCCTTTTAATACCTTATCCTCTCTCCACCCTTCAATAATCCCACTTTGTGCATTCACAAATCAAATCATACCATATGACAAACACTCAGAAAAGGAAGTAATTATGACAGGTTCTTAATATAATTACTTTTATTGTTATTGCTCCATTACATCTTCCTACCACTGGATTTCTCTTTTCTTCTGGTGAATTTCTTGAGAATACCTTCACAATTTATCTCCCACTCAAAATGCAGTATGTACACAATTTCTGATTGAAGATGTTTGAATCTTTAAATTATGAGACAATATTTGTTGTTTTTTGTTCCCTATATTGCCTGGTATGATAAATTTTGATTTATATTCTACCTCCAAAATGGCTTTCCTGACAAGCTTTTTCAAGTCCATTGTGATAAATGAAAAATAAATTTATTTTTTGTTGATTCTTAGGAATAAAATATTATTGAAAGTGACCCCTTTAATTCATATGTTATTTTTCTCTATAGTGCCCGAGTAATAGCAAGTGACCGTGGTAAAAGAATCAATGTTTGCAATTTTGCATGCCAACATTTATAAAACTTACCTTGGTTTTATGTACTCAATAATGGTAAATCATGGACTTTGAAAATGTTTTACTGCAAACATATATGATAAGCAATAATATTTATGTTACTAACACAGGTATCAACATAGAGTATTCACTTAGAATTTGGTTAACTACAAGATTCGTTAATGAACTGTAGTTTCTTGTGATAAATAGTATTAGGGAAAAATTACTTACTATGGTTGTTTAGAGGGAAGATCAGTCTCTGAAGGAGGAGGTACATAAGGCTGCACTAGAGGTTGTGTATTATCTCTTCCAGGCAGGGTTTCTCCGTCCTCTCCTGAGGATGGGAAAAATTATATATATATTTATTTTGCCATGTATGGAGAAATAAGCTGCTTAAACTTACCACACATGCAAATCAATTTTAAGGATATTCATATTGATCTCAGATTGATTATATATATAGCTTATGCCTGAGTGTTTGGATCCCAAGGGTTACCTATTCCACAATTTTGATGACTGCATAGTTTCAAATTTAGCTGCAGTGCTAGTTTAAAGTGCTCTGTCTCAAAAAATGTTCCGTGCCAATGTTGAGCAAGCTGTTATTGTGAAAATTGTCATTAAATTTGGAAAGTCCACTAGAGTTTGCAGCAAGAAGTTTGTGGTGAATTTATCACACACTCAATTTTTCATATGGGCAAGATTTAAAGATGACAGATCACAGGTGCTCCCCACATTAGACATACTAGAACATTAAAAAAGGATGATAGCTCTGAAAAAGTTAAAAAAAATGGTTTAATTGTAATGGAGTGCATATTCTGATGGCAAGTTCTCTATTTACTCCTTTCTTCTTCTTATTATTTTATTATCTTAATCCTCATTTATCTAAGTTGGTAAGATTATCAGAGAAAATCAATATACATGTGTCAGAACTGTTGGTGAGTTAACAAATATTGACAGAGGAAATGTTTAGCAAATTTTACGTGATATCTATAACATGAGCAAAATGTGTTCAGAGTTACTACCGAAAATCATTTCTGCCAATCATAAGTAAGCTTGAATGACCAGTTCCTCTAACACACTGAACAACATTGAATCTGGCCCTACATTTTTAGAAAGGTTAATTACATGATAGTGACTGTTTATTTTTTTATTTTTTTTTCACGTATGATCTTGAAACTAAGCCGAAACACACAAAGGCAAAAGAATGCATAGATGGACAAATAAAATTT
The DNA here is from genome assembly GCA_031002005.1 of Vandiemenella viatica. Taxonomy (NCBI): domain Eukaryota; kingdom Metazoa; phylum Arthropoda; class Insecta; order Orthoptera; family Morabidae; genus Vandiemenella; species Vandiemenella viatica. The sequence goes on from JARYHS010009186.1 coordinate 159,049,662, forward strand.
CAAAGTAATTACCATTGTGTTTTGTTTGTTATTTTGACATTTTAGGGATTATTCATATTGTTTGGGATCAAGTTTATTTTAAACAGGTTCTGACCACCCTTCATGAACACATGTGAAGGAAAATACCTCAAATGTGAAAGAATTATGTCTTGGAAACTCCAACAAGGCAAAAGACTAAAGCAAAAATATCAGTATTGCATCTGACATCCTAAGGGGGAAAGGTGGGGGAGGAGGAGGGCAAACTGAGGCACTTGGTCCAGGAGGAAAAATAATGTTCGAAGTCATAATAATCATACAGTTTCTGCCCCAGCTCAGAAAATTCCTAGATATGCCACTGCCTGTTGTCTATTTTGTTGTTTGCAGTTCTTCTGATTAACGATGAGGTTAATATCTGCAATTAAGTGTGGCAGGTACAACTTGACTACAAATAATGAGTCAGCAATCGAATTTACTTCTTGATTTATTAATAAGTCCATATATAAAAAGAAAATGCAACACAGAATTGTATCGTAGATTTAATTAGACCAGGTATAGGCATAAATGAATTGTTTGCATAACAATTATATGACTGTGAGAGCCAACAGGTTCACAGACCTTTTATACGGTAACTGTTAACAAACTTATCTGTTTGCAGACCAGATGGCAGCTTATGAAAAATGATGGAATATTCCAGAATTACATGTAAGACTGTGACAATACATAAAGCAGAAATAAAAAATACAACATGTAAGCATCTTAGAATTTTAGTAAATTCTAGCCTCTCACCTCTAGGCATCAGGGGTAAAGCTTACTCTGTAGTAAAAGACAGTTTTCATTTCATGTAAAGGTTATGGGAGTAAAGCTTTATGTAGCATGAGAGACACAGTAACCAAACACACTAAATAAACCCCTTTAGGAACAATAAAAGTATTCAAAATTAAATAAATGCTCTAAAATAAACCTTTGATAACAAAAAGAAAACGTCAGCTTGGGAGGAAATAGATTAAATCCCACAAGTTCAATTTCGAATAATAGATTTTGATATAGGTTAACTTTACAGTTTCTAAACCAATTTGAATGCAGTAAAGACTTTCAGTAGTTGCTAAACGCCGAATATAAACTTTGAATGATAATAAATAAACTTTAAATCAACTGAAAATTAACTTTGTAATTATGAACTTCTAACTGGGGAGCATTTTGTCATTTTAAACCGATTTACGAGCAGTAAAGGAACTCAATAGTTAATAATCCAACTATACTAATTTTCTGTAATGATATTAACACCTTTTACTAACCTTAAATATGATAATCCAAAATAATCCAGTTTAGTACACATGCAATTTCTAATATTTGGCATTTCACTGTTTTCACACACTTTCGAACAAAATAAAGTAATTGTAGGGAAGTAATCATGCAATTAAAATATAAATTCACTAAAATTTCGTAGTTTCTGAACGTTTAAATAACTTAAATTAATTTTTATACTTCGTCAGATGCTCTGCACTTTTAATAATTTTTTATCTCAAAATCCTAGAGAACATTCGAAATAAAAAGTAGATTTCCGGGAAGACCTAAAAATCTAATATCACATATAATAATTTCAAGTAATTCCAAGTAATAGAACCGATTTTATAGAGACCTTAAAATTTAGTTTTCATCACGACCATGAGGTCAACTTAGAAATTAATTTCGACCGATCTAAAGTAGGTACAGAGATGAGATAACTTTCAGAATACGTAATTTAATTCAGTGAATCTCTTGGTAATTTTAGATTTGCGATAAAAATAACAGAAATAAAGTTATAAATTTAAAACTGAAATTGCACTTTGGTTACGTCGTAGTTAAACTTTCCCTGCACCAATCTTAATAAAAATTACACCAATAAACTCAGGAATTTTAGTAGAAAACGGTGATGATAATAATATTTGCATAAATTGTGGCATTAATAAAATGACGAAATATAGAAATTTCCAGAACAAAAGTAATTCCCCAGAGTAGAGAAATAGTTCACTCCTACACTTACAACTTTTAAACCAGTTGCTTAAAATTATTCACTAAATATCCATTATTTCACAATTAAATATGTCGAAACACTGTCACACCTAAAGTTTTGGATAACTGTTTAGTTACTGAGATATTTCAGATCTAAATCGTCTATGTGTTAGCAGAAAGTTGTGTTCTGGCTGTGACGTCAGCAAAGGTATAAATTAGGTCGCCTTGTGAAGACGCCATTCTGTATTCTTTTCCGGGTTTGAAGTCGTGCTAATAAGATGTTATAAGGGTGTGCGCTGGTAGGTTGGCAACTCCGACTTAGGTTGGTAGCTCAGGTCTTCAGTTGGCACTACCGGGGTCGGCCATCATGGAACATTGTCGGGGGCGTGGCATTTGTTTACTTAACATGAACTTTTAAATTTTCAACGGGGTGTTGGTCGGTCTCTACTTCTCTCCATAATCTGTAATTTTTGGAACGATTGTTCGATTGCCTAAGCAACTTAAGAATGCTGTTTGAACTTTGAATTTCATTTTAAATAAACTCTGAGAAATTTTGGAAAAGTGAACTGTTTTATTTCTGTAGCTGCTGTAATACCTTTTCAATATTTGGGGTCTTCAAATATTGTGGCGACCTGTAGCGTTCTAGTTGTATCCTGGCAACATGGTCAAATTAAATTAAAGTATTCAACAAGTTTTCATCGGACTGGGAGGTGTGATCAAGAGAGTGAGTTAAGGCACATAGGCAATACTATAACCCCGGTATCGGTCTTGTCCTTACAAACACAACAATCTACTAATTGCAAATACTCATTTGAACTAGACTGACTTAAAATGGTTACAGAAATTATCCAAAAACTTTGAAAAGATCTTTGAATAAATTAACTGAAAAATCAAAACTATGTGAAATACAGTTTCATGATGATACTGTTAATTTAATTTAAGAAGTCTGAAAAAAAAAACTCTGTTAAATGACAGCACCAGAACAAAAAGCTGTTAAATCAATTGTTTTTTTTGCACAAACATTGACTGCCAGTGTTGTAGCATTCAACTTAACAAGTCAAATTTGCCCTGAGTAATTTAAAAAAAAAAATGTTTTATGAAGTAAAGAATGCATTTAAAGAAACCAGTTTTGAGTCTGTTGATACAGTGAAGAAAAGCACAGTGAAAGTCATGATTAGGGATTGAGAAGTATTTTATGTTGTGGGGGATTATAGTTTTAATGTTTAATGTTTTAAATTTAAAAATAAAAAAAAAATTCAATTCAGCTACAATCCATAACCAGCTTCTGCCACTTTTATTGGACATATTGATATGATAAGTTTATTAACAACAGATATAATCAAGAGAGCACCTGGGGTTTTGTTAATAGAAGAAAAAGAAATGACACATGCATAATATGAACACAAAAATTGTAGGAAAGGCTGACGATTAAATATTATTTTTATTAATTTAATTGTAATTTAATATGTGAATGGAGATGACTAAATATTTACAGCAAGTGTCACAGGAGTCAGTAGTGGCCAGTCTCAGTTTAATGTTAATTTAAAGTTCTCTGATAACAAAAATGTAAGTAAAAAACTGCATAAACGACTGATCATTTTCATTGTTAAAAAATTTATCTTTTACTAGTCCATCAGTAATTAATGCATTTGAATTTAGTGCTTTGCAGAAAGTAGAATTCAAACTTAAAAATGTAGCAGCAAAAATATTTTTTTTCAATCATACTTGTGCACAGCACCCCTTACAGTCTTCCTCTACAGTCAGCATTTTTGTACATAGCTAGATACTAGTCGTCAGAAAATAAGCCTCTAAACCAGTGGTTCCCAATTAGTGGTACATATAACCCCAAGGGTACATGAGGTTGCTTCTAGAGATACTCACAGTAATCTCTTAGTTAAGGTAATCACTACTATAATTGAAAAAAAAAAAATATGCAGACAAACTATGTGTGAATTAATGCTGTGGTTGTGTGAAGCATTTGACGGGGATGAAAGTGTTTATTTATTTACCATTTCAGCTATAAAGGATACACAAGGTTTAGCTCTTTCTTGAAATGGTACTCGGGGAAAAAACTAAGTGGGAACCACTGCTTTAACCCATAAACTTTCTTTTCATCATTAACTGGCACCTCAGATCAATTCAACTTTTCTAAGAGATTACTGAGATGTTAATTGCATTATTCTGTGAAAATTGACCTTAACAATAAACATGAAAAATAAAAATAAGACTTCTTACAAATTCCTTCCCAAAACCTTGAAGTCAACTGGTTTTAATTTGCAATACAACTTGCCTATTATATGGGATATGTAAATAAATGATTGTCTTCCCTGGTTAATGGAATAAGACTAAATGGCTTCAGAAGATCATTCTTAAGATAATATGCCCAATGGATTTTTCAAGAGAATGATAGTCCAGAAGGCTAGCACCTATCAAGTGTACCTTGTCCAGAGTTGTGGATGATGACCACAAAGTTGACAGAAGTAGAATTATTGTTTGGTGGGTCAACTGAAGTGACAGTCTTGATAACTGATGGGTCACATAAAGCATCCCAGTGACAAAGAAATCAACAGATAGAACAAAACCTTCACAATAACTTCTGGTCTAGCTTTTGAACTTACTCAGTTTACTTTTTTTTTCCAGACACCTGTGAAGATTACATTGTAGCAATATGTTGGGAGAGAGTAAGAATTTGTGTCTCAGTAAGATAGTTTTTTTTATCCATAATACAGGTTTTACCTTATTTTTCACCAATTGATGACTCATTCTGTCAAATGCCTTGGAGAGATCCTGTGCTACACTATCAACTTCATCTCTTTTGTATGTTTCATCTGAAATATCTTGTATATAGCCCCCAAAAATAATACCAACAGCTCTATACTTGATGTGGACAGTAAGTTAAAATACAACACAGGTTACTAAGATCTATAAGAAACAAAGGATTCAGCTAGTGATATCTTCTTAGATAGTTGAGGACCTTTATACAGTAGCAGTTTCAAAAGATACTGTAAACCAGGGATACATTTTGTAGAGGAATTGTGCCCAGTAAACAATATTTCACATAATTATGATCAAAGAATGAAAACTGCTTAAAACTATTTGACAAATGCCATTTTTTTCTCTCAGAAATTAACAAAAAATTGATAAACTATGTGATTGGTTCTTTAAGTTTACCTGTGTGGTATTCTGGTCCTGGACACAGAATGCCTGTGACACAGGACTGTTGCTGGGATGGCCGGGTTGTAGGGTCACATTCATCACTAGGTTCATTGTTGTTACTGCACCAAACAGTTCGAATTTGGGTCCCCACACCACATGTTTCAGAACACTAAAAACATGAAACATCACAAAATATATTAAATTAATGAAACAGCAAAGCATAGTTTTTTTGTTGATTTTTTTGTCTTTGATGTTTCTTGAGTGCAAAAGAATGATACAAAATGATAGAAGGCTAAAAACAGATATTTGTAAATAAATTCTTAAAAGCTGAAAACATAAAATTGTCTTTTTACTTTTTTCTTGGAGAGGCTAAGGCATTAATGTGAATAAAATATGAAAACTGTGAGCTCAATAAATGAGAAGAGACAGAATATTAAGTATGAGGCATGGAAAGATATTGGAGTAGGTATGAAAAGTAGTGCATGGAAAGGAAAAGATGACCATGACCACAAGCTGGTGCTCGATTTCAGGCATAAGGGTGTGGGAAGATTCTCATTTTTAGGTAAGGGTGTCAGGGATTGGAATGAGTTACCAAGGGAAATGATGAATAATTTACCGAAAATGTTGAAAGAATGTAAAGATAAAATTTGTAGAGGGCAAATGTAGGTGACTGCAGGATTGGGAGAAGATGGGGGTGTAGGGAAATTGCCACCTGAGCCTGTGCTCCATTGCAATTAAATTAAATTAAATTTACTTGTCGTTTAAGCTTAGGGAAAAATAATTTGCATGGCTGGAAAGTAGTGATTCTTTCTTTATTTTTTAAAATAATAATAATAAAAACCTAGTTGGACCAGTCATGTGCATTAAGGGCCCATCAAACTGGATATGGGATGTACAATGGGACCTGTTTCAGTCCTGTTCCCTGTGAACCTGCTGTCCCAAATGCAGTTTTTAAGGCATTTTCCTGCAAACATCTAGGAGAATGCTAAGATGGTTCCCAATACCTGCCTCATAAACTGCACATTTCACAAACAAAAATACACTTACACCTTTTGCATACAGATGCAGGTTAAATGCTCCGGGTCTCACCAATCCAGTTCTAATTTAGGTAAGATACAGGTCCTCTATCTGCTCCCTCTTATGATTTACAACGGTCACCCATGTAGAAATAGTGGACTGGTGTCATGTGCTTGAGGAAAGATCTAGTTTTAGTTATTTTGATTTCACTCACAGTCTGCTTTTCATGTCCTCTTTCTGTAATTTTAAAAATTTCCCCTTCTTCTACTGATTACAATAGTTAATATAAAGAGAGGAAAAAACCCAAACATTGGTGTATTAAAGGGAAACGGGATGAGTAATGACAAAGAGACATCAGGTTTTAATACTCGTATTTACCTCAGACCAGAGCCCTGAGCTCCACACTGGACATTGTTTGGTGTTGCACTGCTGGTGGTGATGTGGCCTCAGAACAGGACACTGAGTCTCTGGCACCTGCAAAATATTAAGTATATATATAAAAACTCACACAACTTTAAAAATGAGTTCAATATGTGAAAGCACTTGAATATGTTTTTGATATTCCATATTATCTGGTTGTAATAATGTTTGTTAACTAAAACTTAATCAGAAAATATTAGACTAGACCCTACTACAAAAGTTGACTTTTGTCTTACAAAATGCAACTTAAATGTTTCTTAAAAATTAATAATATTATTAAAGTAACAGTTAGTTACTATGATATCTAAATCACATAATTTATAATTAACACATGCACATATAATAATCAATTTTAACTGTAACATTTTGTACAAAAATTACAAGTAACAATAGAAATCAATCTATGAACATAATTCACAAAGAACTCTACAAGATATCAATGACAAGAACAAATTTCTTGCCATCTACAGTTTCTTTGTCAGACACATATTTCTCAATTTACTTTAATCTGCAAAATCCAGGATAAAAATTACATACTGAAATTAATTTTAAAGAAAATTTTAATTTTAGAGAAATTATAAGACTATGCATTGCAGCATTAAGAATGAAGTTTTCAGGATAATTTTAAAAAAAATGAATATAGGGAAAATGTATATTATGTCTGTATTTTCAGTGCAACTAAATCTTCAAACATATTACTTCATGTTAACCGTGCATTTACTGTACAATTAATGCACTGAGTGTTTTTTATAATCTTAAATACCTTCTGTGCTTGTCAAAAGCTACCACAGAAAGAGATTCCACATCATAGTTGAAGACAGAAATAACAATCATTATCATCATGTCCTTCAGTTACCAGTGAAACATATGACTTCCACAAAGTATTACCACTGCACTCTGTCCTTTGAAATGGCTTTTGCCCTTCACGAGTTGTTCATGGTCTACAGTTCTTCTCATTCGAAGTCTGCCTTGCTTTCTCTAACTTATCCTTTCCAAAGCTTGTTTTGAAATTGATCTGTTGTTTATTCCTCAGAATAGCACCAATAAAGAATTTAAAGTTAAAATTTGTAGAGGGCAAGTGTAGGTGAGTTTAGGATAGGGGGAAGTCGGGTGTGTAGGGAAATTGGCACCGGAGCATGTGCTCCATTGCAATTAAATTGAATTAAATTAAATTAAATAAAGTTCCAGTCCTCTTCATTTATTCCTTTATTACTCTCCGACTGGCCATTTCTCAAAGCTACATAGTGGAATATGCATCCTCCTACCAAAAATACTTCTCGCAACCCCTAGCGCCTGTTTTATTAGCAGACATCTGATCTAGCAAATCATCTTATGCATCCTTTTCCTCCATTTGCAAATTAATTTAAGTTAGATAATTGCTCCTGTTTATGAGGGCTATTCAAAAATAAGTACTAACTGCAACACCCAGTGCATTTTAATGAGAATTCTTTTTCTTTTTTTGTAATACAGTCCTCAAGCAGTTGTTTTCTGTATGCTTTTGTTATTGTATCTATGTTGCATATGTCTTAGTTGGGTCTGGTGGTTTTCAACTTGCCTAAAAATCATGGCGTAGCAGATTTATTTGTAACCTGCAAAACCTTTTACTGTGTTACATGAGATGTCATAATTAATATTTAGAGATTATGTTCGAGGGCAGACTTCAAAGTACAAGTTTGAAAGAAACAACTAGATAGATCAAATGAGAACATTAGGCTAATTCTGAAGGCATCAATGGTATGTTATTCTCAAATGTCTGTTAGCTGGGAGGAAGAAAAGTCTCCATACCTAAATATTGCACTATTCACATATCTGCAGCTACATATATAGTCTGTAATTCACAAAACTGTGGGTGTTAGAGAGTGTTTTGCACCAAAATTAATTTCCTCCCTGTACATTAGAATAAGGAAATATTTAAGCTTCAGTGCAGAACCATATTTCCCTGATTTTCTCTCTCCTGTCATTGTAAATAAATTATGTTAGTGAGCGAAGCATTTAATGGCAGTATAAAGTTAGGTGTTCACATGTTTCCTAATAAATTTGATCTCAATCTACATAGATGTTCTGTCAGACAATCCCATCTTCACTAAGGTGGTAACACTTTCATGAGAACTATAACTTTAGGTCACAATGATCTGTACTGTCAATACTACTAATCAATCCTTTGTGCTGAGGATCCCTCACAGCACAACCCTAATCAAGATAATGACACACGGAAGTTTTGTATGCTGTCTCATTTGAATATGCGTTAGAGTTTTTCAAAATTCAGCCTGAATCACAGTTTAGAATTGGCTTTAGTTACATCCATACTTGCAGAAGGTTGCTATTTCGCATCATGTTGGTATGTACTGCTTCTCAAAATACTTAAAGGATTCATTCTCAGTAAGTTTGTACAAGCGACAGGATATTTGTGCTCAAAGTGATTCATTTTGTTTGTTATGAGCACTATCTTGAATTTTTTGATATTTGGGTTAGTTACAAATTAACACCAAGATCTTGCTGAATTTCTAAGTAAAAGGAGTAATAGTATATTTCTTTACACATAATTGCATCATCAGGAAACAATTTCAAACTGTTATTAATATTGTTTATAAAAATTAAGACAAGATGTGGTCCTATTACACGTCCTTGATGAATGTCCGATGTAACATCCAGATTAATTGAAGCTTCCCTATACATGAGATACCTGTGATTGAGCAGTCAGAAAATCACGTTTCCATCCACAAATCTATTGCAATACTATGTACGCATGAATCTTCATTAAGAAGCAGTTGCATGGCCCAGTGTTAAAAGCTTTATGGATTAAAAAAAAAAAATACATTTACACATGATCCTGAATCAATAACTTTCAACTCACAGAGAGAAAATAGGGTTAGCTGTGTTTCAAATGATTGATTCTTTTGGAATCCATTGTACAAGATGATCAGAAAATTATGAAATATACCCACAGGTAGGTAGGCCATCAGCTTCTAATTTTCTCTGTAAAGTGTGTGGAAGTGTCAACTGCTGACCATGTGACCTTCTTAGCCTCACCTACTTTCCAACAAAACAACATTGTGAGTTCTCTATTTGTGAGATAAGTTTCATTCAGTAAGTAATTTTTCTAAACTGTCTTATTTGTTTTTGTACTACAGGTTGCATGGGATAGGCTAACTTGTGTAGTACATTTGAATCATTGAACTAAGGGCTATGTTTCACATTGTTAAAACATTTATTCTTGGTATGGTACTTGTTACAACTGCCATCTTTGTTATAAAAACGTGTTTTGGGCAGGTAGCCCATCTGTTTTCGGGGTTGATTGGCAACTAGCCAAAAGTGGAGAAAACAAAGAAACTAAGTGCAAAGAACAAAATCTGTTTTATGATTTCAAATGAAGAGGAGATCCTAGCTGTGAGTTTTGCTGACAGTGATGATAGCTCCGATGAACATCTCCTTTTACACGACAGTAATATGAGTCAGCCAGAGATCTCGTGTTCAGGAGGTAGAGCTATCTATTTCAGTTAATATCTCTCCAGAAGATGGTAATGGTGAGGACAAAAGCCGAAGAGCTAAAGTAGCCTCAGCTCAAGAAAAAAACTGGTAGTGGTCACCAAAAATGGTGCTCAGTATACAAGACTCATAACTTCATTGCACAACACTGACGTTCTAGTTGAAAAAAAAAAAAATGGTAAAGTGTGATAAGTTTTGGATGTGATATAAAAAAGTAGATGAAATTTTGTGCAAATATGAAAATGTGATAAAAGCTAGTTAGCCACAAGTAAAGAGTCAAGTTCAACGAACCTACCTCGTCGACATGAAGCCTATTTCATTTAATTCCAATATTTATGGTCTCTTGTTTCTTTTAGTTTCTCTGAGGCTTGCTTTCTGCCTTCCATTTTCTAGTTTTTTAAAAAAAATTAAACATATGCAAATGAGTTACAATAATCATATTTTTGTTTAACGAGGGCTACGCCAACCAAGGGGGTTGATGATTGGCCAACCACAACTTGCACTGTTTGATGATTTCCTGTGATCATACAGTTTAATATTATGATTGTAAAAAAATACAGAAATATACCCTAATAGACATAGATTACATTGATATATTTAAAATTGGGTCGGTGTTAGCAAAAACAGCTGTAAAAATCAAAATGTGAATACCTGTGCCAATCATCCCCAGTCTCCCATATATAATAGCATGAAACAGCAGCTTTCAAGTACAGCTGTGTAGTTAAGATGCAAGCATTCCATGTGCATAGCTTTCTTGTAGTCTCTCTTCTGCCACCAACATAGTTTAATAGTTTATAATTCTATGACAGTAGTAAGGAGAACAAACAAATAGGCTGGATAGGTTTGGCTTTATCAAAGAGCTAGTCATCTTTGGTAGTATGTGTTGGCTCAATTATTTTTTAGAAATTTCTTCTATCGATTTCTTTCTCGTTCCTTAATTAAAGTGAAGAATACAAGTAAGTGAACTTTATCAACAACGATACTCACTAGTCTAGAATCTGCTAATCACAAAATTACTGCAACTGCTGGTAGAATGTGTGAGTGCAGAGACATAACTTTAGAAAAGTATCAAACTTACTTTCAATTATTCCATACTAAGTGAGCTGGAATTGTTCAGCACTATATGCCGTAAGTAATATTTCTGCTGCAGTTTATTATTATCATTACAGTGGTTAGGCGAGAGGAAGTGAACTGGCGCCTGAGTGTTAGGCAATGCAGTAGACGGTGGTGCAGTGCGGGAAGCCGTGCTCCCCAGAGGCCAGTAAGGCGTTGTGGCACGGAGCCAGCAACTCGGACCGCTCAGCGTCCAAATCAGACCAAAACTCCAAAGATGAGCACCATGGGAGTGATGACATTTGTGTAATATAAGTACATGGAAATATCTGTTCTGCGGCAGTACTGAGAACAATCGACCGTCAGCTTTTAACTCTGGCGTGAGGGTTTCTAGAACTTGCTAGTAAAGCAATATGGTGAATGATGAACTGTTTACGTCTTTCCTTCTTAGTGAATAAAGCTTACTATTTTTTTTTAGATTTCAGATGTTAGGATCGTTCACATCACCTTTGAATATTCCCAGAATACTACCTGTCTTTTATAAGATCTCGTTAGATAAAGCAATAATGATTAGTTTTAACCTTAATACGTACATGGATGCACTTTGTGATTGAATTTCCTTACTTTTGTTTTAAGAATGATATCTGGGCTCCTTCACCAAAGACTCTATCTTCAACGACAGTAAAATACTTTCAATGAAACTTCCCAATAATACACATCTAAAAGAACGTGAAAGGCAATTGGAAGGAAAGCTTTATATTATTTTCTATTAAAACGATAAATCGAATAATAATTGTGTGATTTTCATAAAATCATACAGCTAAAAGTTCCGGTACTTTGAAATAAATTATATTCTGCCCCCTTTGAGTGTAACCAACAGTACGGATTTGAATCCAGACTCTCTGCGGCAAATCTGAAAAGGTTATGATCTATCAATCTGCGAAAATAAACTGGAAAATATCTATACAGTCCGCTAGAACTAGATAAACATTGGTTTTAAGTAATGTTTTTATTTATATTACAATTTCACATAGCCGACGTTCAAAGTTATTTTATGAAGACCTCACACACAAGTAGTGGGGAAAGACCGTTCTACTTGCATTTTTTAAAAATGGCGGCCGTCGTAGTCACGACCTGCAATTAGCTATCTCCTATCGGAGTCAGGACCAACGTATCTGTTGGCAGTTAGCTACGGTCTGAGGTTACACCCACGATGTACAGTTACGCGTCGATGACAAGTTGGTCATACGTACGTATGAATGCAAAGGAGCTCACTAGAAGCCCGCGTAACCTATGTTTCGTAATGATTGTTTTTTTTGCATTTACGAAGCGTACCAGTGCATCATTCACCATATGTAATATATATGGCTGCAGACGCTGTAAGCAAGGTGGTAATTTTATTTCCGATATCACCTGCAATTTAAACTTTAGGCATCATTTACCTTGTAGGATTATTAGATTAAGTAAACAGACGTCACATTCCTTAGGACCAGGTTGCATTTGCCCAAAGTCCTTTGTTTTGAGACATATACCCGAGAGGTTAGATTCCCGGTAAAGAGCTCCACATTTCTTTTGTTTTTATGGTTCTTTGAAGTTATGCGTCCCCCTCAAAAGAATAAGAGCGAATTGTTTCCCATTTCTTTCACACAATACTATCTCGGCTAAGTGTTGAACACAATTTCGAACTTCGGACTAGGTACTTCCCGAAATTGTTGTTTTCAAAATCGCTTCCTCGCGTCATTTACAGTCATTTGGTCATATTTGGCAACATTATTCTGTAGATCCCGTTTACCTGGCAGGATTATGAGGTTAGGTGGCTACAACATAGTCGAATTAGCGCAACTGGTTTAGAATTACTGTAATTACCTATTGAAATTCAGCATCGAGCCTCGGTTAGAATCTGTGTAAGTTTCTTCATTTTTTTCATAGGGTTTTATGGCTTAACGACGTCCCTGGAAGGTCAGTTACATTCCAATTGAAATGATTTATGCCGGTATTACAAAATGTACGATATTGGTTTTACATTAGGTTTGGCAAAATGCAGGAGACATCAGCTTCGAGTCGGAGTTCCGGTGTGATATCGCTCCTGTTAATATAGTCGCACTGACAACAGAAATTTGGCCCACAGCCATATAGAGCGTACAAGGTGTTACAGTGTAAACTAAGCAAAACATGTGTGCCTTACGTCATAACTATAACAGTTCTGCCTTCCCGACCACATCAATGAAATTGAAAATCGCTGGGTAGCAAAAATAAGCGTAAATTGATCTGGTGTATTTGTTAACAGACGTGATTCACATCGCTGACAGTTAATTTCCACTTTATGTACAAATAGGTATAATATTACCAAGGTTAAACCGTGTGTGACGTTAAAGAAAATACATTACTTTCACCGTATACAGTCGAAATAAGACTTCTAGTACAGAAAAAGTTGAATTTAGTGATCATGTTAAATACTTTTCTTGGAATAACACTGATCAGATGGCACAATTGTGTCTAGCGAATAAACACAAAACTGGAGATTTTTTTATTAATTTATCACTGAATTACCTCACGTCCATCTATTTCTTAAAGTCTCATTTGACACGCACTAAGTGTTTTGTGAAGACCTCTACCATGTATAATTACGGCCCCCGAATTAATTTGTTTTCCCGCATCCAGTAATTAAACGTTCACTTGTTGACCTGCATAACAGGCCTGAGACGGACACCTTCATTTCCGCTGAATGGATGAAATCATAAAAAACCATAACTTCATTATTTATCAACAATAATGAAATCCCATTAAAGCGGACAGTTCGAATACTGCGCACTGGAGGTTACGGAAAGTTTACATCAAGTTAAAAAAAAATCTCAGTTCAGCATACAAGTTGACTAACGCGTATATCGCAGTTAAGTAGGATTCAGATAGTTCGATAGGGCTCACACATTATCTGTACACAAAAAAATTTTGTTTAAGTAAATTTGCGTTAGGAAGCGCTTCTTCGTTATGAAGTACGTCCACATTTGATGCTAACTGAAATGCATTCTTTCTGCAGCACCAAGCATCATCTGGAAAAATTCAGTGGCTTAGACACTGCACTGATTTTAATCCTAATCTTAAATCTGTGCCATTAAGAATGAACATGGTGTCTGGTGAAAATCTTTATGCAGCGTATTTAACGCATTTTAGTTAAGTTTGTTTTTAATCCTTGTTGTCTTTCAAAACACGATGAAACAGGCAGCTTGATTTTCATTCAGTAAATAAACAATATCTTGTTTCCCAAATGAACTGTTATTGAAGCGGACATAATGGCTCAAGTATGGCGTAAGATGCAATTTGATTAACAAACTTCAATAGAAAATCAAACTGATATCATTAAAACACATGTCAAATGGTACTGAATTTCATTTCTTTGCGGTTGCCTGTAATGATCATAATATATTAATTTAAAGCAGTTCATACTTTTATTTCAATACTTCGGCAAATAAATTCTTAGAGTATATCATAACAGTGAATTAAAATATCTACATCGAATATAAATGTCTTGAAGCCCGTCAAAAATTACATGTAGAACGCAGTATTTTGGCAATTTGTTTCTTCACTATATAAGTATCATTTTCATCGAATAACGGTCATAATCTTGAAAATAATATAATGTAGACATTTCTTAGCTTACTGCGACGACGGTATCGCTGTGTAGAGAGTATAAGAAAAATCTACATGGAACGAATTTTAATTAAGAGAAAGCAACCAATAATTAATATGTCGATTTTTACGAAATACATATTTTTCTTTTAGTGCCCTGACTGCTCATTTATTCGTTGATGCTCAGCAAAATAGAACTGTTACTAAACAGCGTGCATAACCTCGGTCGTTGTTGGTTGGACAGTATAGGCGGGCAGCATCGGCGGGCAGCGTGACGTCAGAGAGTGACAGACATCGCTACATCGTGACCAAGATTGGCATTTTATAGGTATAGATGTTTAAATCAGTGCTATGCTACTTTTCTGGTTTTTCTGTCTCATTCGTCTAAATCATAGTTTTCCAACATTTTTGGCCTGCCGCCTACATTTTCGAACAAATAATTACTTGCCGTTCTCCCCTTCCTGTATAATAAATAATGTAACTGATAGTGATCCAACTTCTACGGCTCGTAATCTACTTTTTGAAACTGTGATTCCATGGCGCCCTACTTTGGTGAAGTGTGCTGTATCATATATAGAAAAACAAGGACAGATTTCTAAAATTACTCTATTAAAAGACATCAACAAGTTGTCCACAGCTTGACTAACAAACACTTATTATGAAAAAAAAATTATTAATTAGAAGGCTGAGTTCGGTGTTTTTGAAGCCTTATTTGTTATTAACTATCTTAAATCACCGCGTTCCACTATAGGTAATCTATTTCTTTTCTTAACTAATAAATTGCTAACTACGCTAAATGGTCTTTTGGCTACATATGATCATGGAAATGCAATTAAAAACTTCTTTGTCGCAGCCCTTAAAGCGGGATATACTAATGGAAAGCAGGGGTGGTGGTTGCTCCTGAATTGGCCTTGCACCAGAAACGCCCCCCTTGAATTGTTCAACGTCCACCGGTGGGCACTACCGTCCCCGTTGGGAATCACTAGTCTAAATTTACGATTAACGACTCTGGCTGAACTTCGTATATAGGTGAACCCGGAGGGAAAGTGAAATACAGTAACAAAACAAGTTATTGTTTACTTTCTTCTTCCTTGGGTCACATAACTCTGCGAATGTATTCATTTGGTCTATAATGGTTTAATGCTTGGACAACGGCCATATTATTCACCTATCTTTCTTTGAATGTTCCATACGATCAGTATCATATGGAGAGAATTCCTAAACAGAATCTGTGAACAAGTCTGAGAGTAGGGTTGTAACGGAGCTCCGCCCCTGCATCCGCAAGTGCGTAACTTTCGCACGAAATCCTACCTCCACTTCCGCCTCCGCAACTTAGGTAAGTAATTTAATTTACTTATAAAATCATACCACATTTCTTTTTTTTTAATTATGGCTTTACGCCTTGTCGACGTCGAGGCAATTAGAGGCGGGATAGGACTGGATACAAGGAACGGGAAGAAATTAGGCCATGGTCTTTTTTGAAGGAAGGATCCCGGAATTCGCCTGCAGTGATTTGGGAACACCATGGAAAACCCAAATCTGGATTTACGCCAGGGGATTCGACCCGCCTCCCGAATGCGAGGCCAGAGCGTTAACTGCTCACCCACCACGCTCGGTGTTTCTTTGTTGTTGAAACGAGAGGCAAAGAATAAATCACTATAGTTGTATATGGAAATAGGCTACGCTTACACAAAATTCAGAATTTGTGTTAAAATATGATTATGTTGATTTTAAGTGTATTTTTAACAAAGCGTTAAATTATAAATAATTAGAAATTAATTTTTTTTACCTCCGCTTCCGGGAAGGTCAAGCCCTGAAATTCGGCGTCTGCATTCGCAAAAGATGACCTCCGTTACATCTATACTGGAATGTATAACACTCGGTAACAGAGGAAAAATAATCACAAAGAAAATGAGACAAATGATCAGCCACTTTGTAACATAGTACTGGCAATAGAGTTAGAAACTTAACTGTATGGTGCTGCAGACGAAATGATATAGCTGCTTCTACTATATATTCTATTTCATGCAGAGAATACATAGTATCAAACAACGCATCCTTTTCAATACAGAATCCCATCTTCTATTTGTTTTACATTTTCGTTAAGTTAGGACGATAAGTGCCTCTAAAATATCCTTGAATGGAATTACATCCAGAGTATTTCGATTGGCAGATGATAGTGACAGATTTTTCCGAGCGTTTAACTATTTCAAATGAATCTGAATGATGTACAAAGAGGGAGAAGATTGTCTTATCGTTTTGGTTTAAGTGATTTACTGGATAAAGAATGGTATGTCCTGCCTGGTAAGAAAACTTGCTAGTAAATTTACAGGAAAGACAATTTCAGAATATTATTTCTTCCGTTCATTAAAATATTTTTAGTCAGCAACATCTTTTTTCTTCGAGTGACGACAAATAGATTTTAGGCACACTGTATAATAAACATTTGAAAATTTCCCTTCCCTTCCATGCACTACTTTTCATACCTACTCCAATATCTTTCATTTCCTCATCGCCAGTATACGCCCTGTACACTCCCATAAACCTCCTCATCCTCCTCCTGTCTTGCAATGAATCACATTTTAGCTCCTTTATCATATCCGTCACTGATTACGATTCTGCGATAATTTCCAGAAACAAATCTAGCAGCCCTTTGTTGCACCCTCTCAAACTCCTGTATTTTATACGCAAAATGAGGGTCCCATACTACACTACCATATTCGAGAAATGGTCTGACCAAAGTTTTGTAACCCAATTCCTTTACTTCTCTCGTACATCCCCTCATCACTCTCTCCAACAAGTGCAGAATTTTTAAACGTTTTCCTACCACCTGTCTAATGTGTCCTGCCCAGTTAAGCTTGTTATCAAATGTAATGCCAAGATATTAACTTTTCAAGTCTTCAGCAAGCAATTCTTTCCCCACGTTATATTGATAATTAACTTTTTGTTTGTGTATCTAATAAGCTGACTCTTTTTTGCATTTATCTTCATCCCATGTTTGTCAACCCAAATAGATAGCCCTTCCAGATCACCCTGCAACTGTTTACAATTCTCTATAGTTTTGATTCGTTTATATAGCATTATGTCATCTGCAAACAATCTAATTTCAGATAGTAAGCAATCAACACAATTATTCATTAGAATAAAGAATAGCAATGGTCCCAATACGCTACCCTGCGGCACTTCCATTTTTAATTCCACTTCTTTTGATACTACATTTCCTACCCTAACTTTCTGTTTTATACCTTTTAAAAATTCTTCTACCCAGCAAATCACTTTCTCGTCCACTCAAATAGTTTTTATCTTATTTACTACCATTTTATGGCTCACTCTGTCAAACGCCTTTGACAGATCTGGTGCTACACTATCAATTTGGCCTCTCTTGTCCATTTCATCTGAAATATCTTGCATATATCCCACCAACTGAGATTCGCATGAATATCCTTGCCTGAACCCATGTTGCCTGCTTGAAAACCACTTATGTTCCTCACATATATTTCTGATGTGGTTGCATATCAATCTTTCCATTAATTTACCTACCATTGATGTCAAACTGATTGGCCTGTAATTCTCAACTCTATTTCTCACCCCTCCTTTATGTACCGGTACTACTGTTGCACTTTTCCACTCCTGTGGTAAGCAGCAAGTATCCAGACTCAATTTAAATAGTATTTCAAGATAAGGCACAATCTGAAATATCTTCGTTTATTGCTGTAACAAGTAAAATAATATTAGTTTTACGTATCATTATATTATAATTGCTTCAAAATTATAAATACTTTTTGGCAGGTAGCAAGAATAATTTTACTGTTGTGGTTTGGTATTTCTTTGCACGGGAAAATAACAAAATGGAATTGATAAGTTCAGGCACCACGTGAAATAGTTATTTCCGACTTCTTTCTGAGCTCTCTGCAACGTCAGAATACATCGCCATAAAACTTGGGAACACCCTATACACATTTCCAGTAACTGAGTCACGATTCGTGCGGTTCATGTTAGATGAGTTAGTGACGGAACACGTGACCACAGGGCTGTGGTGGATGCACTGGCTTGCTACTTGCTGTACTGACCTGTATCGTGGTGCCGTTCACCTCCTGCAGACAGCGCACAGATCGGCGAGCATGTCCTCCTCCACACGTTGCAGAACAGGGGCCCCAAGCGTCTGCTACCCACCTAGGAAACAATCACACACACTTACAAGTATGGGAGCGGCTATGAATTACGTGACTCCATTTTGGTCTCCCTTGAATCCCCTCCTCCAACAACGTGGCCTGACGTGGCTTTTGCCTTGATACCCCCTCCCATTCCGTGTGGCACGCAGCTTTTTTCCCTATTAATTCCAGGAGACATTTTGTACTGTTTTCTCTTTAACTATCGTTAAAAGGATTGCGTATATAATGTCACAACTAATATTTGCGTTATGTACTTTTCTATAATTATAATTATTCTGAATGAAATGTTGACATTAGCTACTCCTGCAAATTATCAGTTATCGGGAAAAATCTCAGGCACAGTCAGGGATCCTAACAGGCGAGCAGATAAAAATACTACCAGAGGACGGAATTAGCGTAAGAGCAGTGGCGGCTCCAGGATTTTGTTTTGGGAGGGACTTGAGCGGATTTTGGTTGTGGGGGGGGGGGGGGAGGCTTGAGTCAGTCAGAGGTAGGCCTTATAGTCGTATCGCCCTTAAAAGATCGGTAGAGCATATAAAAAAAAAGGTCTCCAAAATTACGATGTCTGGATCAAACTAGTGGGCTGACTGATGAAATCAACTAGTTGAAAGTCAGATCGATGATTACTGATCTAATGAAAAGGATGAAAGTTAATTTTATCTCCCCACGGACAGTGCAGCGTTTATGATGATATTATGTTTTGCGGTACGTCCATATTTGGATTACTGTTGCGGAGTTTAGGATCCTTATCGCAAGGGATAGGTTGACGCCTTAGAGAAAGTACAGACGAGAGCCGCTCGAATAATGAGTGCTTGTTAGAAGGCTTACGAAAGCGCCACAGAAATGATACGTAGATTGGGTTTCGTCTGAATTTGTTGACAAATATGTGAAATTTTTCTTTTACTAACAAGTGCAATGAAATACTTCGTCCACCAACACATTAAGTCACAATGACAGTATAGATAAGATTAGAGAAATAAAATGCCATACTGATGCTTATACAGGTATGTATCCTTCCTTTCATCGGGCTATATCGTTTCTGAAATGTGTTTGTTTATCTGAGGCGTAAAATTGGGTCCATTCCAACGATAGGCTAAATAATGTAAATATATTAAGCATGATGGCCGTTGGCGGGATCTGATAAATCACCGGATCTTCTCACATAAACTGTGGGGTACACTGGGGGTAAATACCGCAAATAATGCATGTTCCGAATTGATATCTTCTTTCATTGATTTAGTATCCTAGTAAAATTAACATGGACTATGTTATAGATTTGGAGAATCAGCGAAAAAACAATTTCCTGTCTTTTGCTATTTTGATCGATATGAAACTCAGAAGCTTACAACTTATTACTTCAGTCATTCAGAAATCCTGAATAGTTCTTTTTAATACAATGTCACTTTGTCAAACCATTTCATTTAAATTAAATCTATGTTATGAAAAGAGGTTTTTACAAACACGATAAGTGTAGAGAAAGCGTGTACTGCTCCCTTTACTGCTCCCTTTAGATGCCAAATTATGAAATCTGTTAAATGCATATTTTTTTATAAGTGCAACAGTTTTAACCAGGATGACTGCAGCGAGTGGGTACGAAACTCAAGGCATGTCAAATTAATACATTTTGGAATGAAACATCGGCGAAAACATTTATGGGAAAGTGTTATTAAGCTGTACTTTACTGCAGTTACACACATATAAACTTGCACTCTTGAAATGATAGTATATTGACAGATAACAATTAATAGTGTTTATTAAAAATTATTCAAAACATGGATTATAATAATTACTTAGAAATTGAGCGTATCTGGAGATATTTTAAATGTTAAAGTAAAGTGAAATAAAATGGCCAATCTTATATTAAGAAAGAGTCTAGTTTTGTAAGTTAATCAAATTACTAACTTATCGGAAGACATAATTGTTTGTGTACTTACTTGGCGGGGCAGCGATGCGTGTTACAGGGCAGCGAGAGTCGAGGAGGCTTCTGGAATGCGTTGCATAGTTTTTCGTCCGCCTCGGCGCCCGACACACGGTTGCGGCACACCGGCAGAGACATCTTGCGGCCTACGGTCAAAACCATTGTCAGAGATAAGAGATCCATCTTGATTTTTGTTTCTGTGCCTAAATCTGAGAATTTTGCAGTTCCAGATGAGAACAATATGTGAACCGATGAAAACTTATTGTAGAGAGTTTCTGAGGGGCTACACACGAAATATCGTCTGCTGCTTTGTGAAAGATTGGTATATAAATGAAAGTCGAAACAAACAGTGTAGTGAGCTCAACTTGACTTATCTCTTAAGGCGAAATAATGAACCGCATCGTCTGTTAAAACCGTAATGTCATCCCCAGTCTAGAGTTAACGACAAAAATACATCTTTCAACGCAAGGAAGAACAACGTAGAAGCTACCATGCATACCGTTGTAGCAAGTTTAGCATATTCGGCGGTTGGTTACGTCCGAATGAACGTTCTCCACTTCACCTCTTCCCCTCCACTTCCCCGTCAAACTACACCATCCTTTTACCTGTTTCGAGACATTCTTATTACGTTGCCTTGCAGTGTCGACTCGACATGCATCAATTGAGACCAGATATTGCTGCCATAATGATATTCACCGTAGTTTGTAATTGGTAATGTTTAGTAACTTTACATAGAATATTTGAATTCGGATTTCAACAAAAGAAGTAAATGTTCCTGTGCCTTAAATCAGAAACCGAGAGTAACAAATTTTGTAAATAACGTAATCCATTCATCTGCCACGTCTCTTATAGATCTGACCCCACAATAATTTGTTTAATGTTGGCCAACGATTGTTTACACTCAGTAAAAGGGAAGGTAATTACGGGAGAAGCTTTTTTTATTTTTTTAAAATTTAATTTCAATGGAGTAAAGGTTACGGTGGCAATTTCCCTACACCACCATCTTACCCCTATCCTGTACCCACCTACATTTGCCCTCTACAAATTTTAACTTTAAATTCTTTTAATGTTTTCGGTAAGTTATTCATCATTTCTCTTGGTAACTCAGTCCAATTCCTGACACCTTTACCTAAAAAAGAAAATCTTCCCACACCCTTGTGCCTGAAATCGAGTGCCAGCTTGTGGTCATGGTCATCTTTTCATTTCCATGCACTACTTTTCATACCTACTCCAATATCTTTCCATGCCTCATCGCCAGCACGCCTTGTACACTCCCATTACCCTCCTCATCCTCCTCCTGTCTTACAATGAATCCCATCCCAGCTCCTTTATCATATCCGTCACTGATTGCATTCTGTGATAATTTCGAGAAACAAATCTAGCAGCCCTTTCTTGCACCCTCTCCAACTCCTGTATTTGATACGTAAAATGAGGGTCCCATACTACACTACCATATTCAAGCAATGGTCTGACCAATGTTTTGTAACCCAATTCCTTCACTTCTCCCGTACATCCCCTTATCACTCTCTCCAACAAGTGCAGAATTTTGAAACCTTTTCCTACCACCTGTCCAATGTGTCCTGCCCAGTTAAGCTTGTTATCAAATGTAATGCCAAGATATTTACATTTCAAGTCTTCAGCAAGCAATTCTTTCCCCACCTTATATTGATAATTAACCTTTTGTTTTTTATTTGTGTATCTAATAAGCTGACTCTTCTTTGCATTCATCTTCATCCCATGTTTACCAACCCAACTAGATATCCTGTCCAGATCACCTTGCAACTGTTTACAATCCTCTATCGTCTTGATTCTTTTATATAGCATTATGTCATCTGCAAAAGAAGATAAATGGTTTTTTTATCAATTGATTCTTTCCTACAATCAAACAGCACATTGGTTAACTTGGCGTATTACAAAATGAATGGAATATATAAAACCGGATAGTGTTCTTTCCGTTATTTTCAATATGTAATATACAACTTTATTACGCAATTTTGTGAAACTTATCAGAATGTATTGCTTCTGAAGAAAAAAAAGAAAAACATACTAGCGAGATTACTTTCATTGTAAAATTTGTAATAATTACAATTGGCGGAAAAAGAGGTCCGTTTATTTACTACAATTGGTTTGTTATCAAAATAAAAGATTCTGTATTTTATGAGTGATGAAGCAATGCTCTGAGATGGCGAACATAATAATTCATAAATTAATATTTCAACCCTAGAAAATGTTTGGCCACAGGTTGAGGATTTCTCACTGTGAATTGCAAGGTATTGTGCACAGTTTCAGGATACAGTAACTAGGATGCATAAGTTTTTGCTTTTAATATAGTACTGTTACATCTTGAGATTTTAAAAGTTTCTTACTTGCAGTTGTTAGTGATAAGGGTTCGTTCCAGACAATAGGAGTGATATATCACTCATGTCAATATCAGTTGTCCCTTTCTCAAGTGATATTTTCATTATGAATCGACGTGTAGGCATAAGTTTCTGGCTCCAAAATTTTAACAAAATGTGTGTCAATGTAACTACTTGGGAGCTAAAATATATCCCTAAATGAACCCCTTTTCAGAATCTTCTATTCGAATCCACCAGTTTGGCCAAGCATGAATTTTCTATTTTTATAGCTGAGTAAATATTTTGCGCGTTTTTCATCTACAGTATGAAATAATTAAATACCATACTGGTAACTCTCAGACGTATTGAAATCCCTGCTCGACCATCCAGATTACAGTTTTCCGTGATTTCCGAAATCACTCTAGACGAATTTCGGGATGGTTCCTTTGAAATGTCATGGCCGAATTCCTTCTCGCTCCTTGTCCCCAATCCACTTCCTTCTTTAATAATCTAGACGTCGAAAAGGCGTAAAGAGCTAAAAATATCCAATACAGTAAATATGCTAAGGGAGCTGCATGTCTTGAAATCTTTCCTAAACCGTGTAGGTTTTTTTATTAATGGTATTCATGTTGTTCCGCTGAGACAATCATAAGGATTTGCTTAAAAAGAATACGGAAAATTGTCTGATAGATGTAAATGGAATAGTCGACAAGTAGGCAAGTGTAATATTCGAACGTCTATGGGATTACTCAATTACATTATATTTAACACTTATTGCATATTAAATAAGGATACTGAATTTATTGTCAAGGCGTTGAACAAAGTTGGATATTATTATTCAAACAGTGAATTTAATAATAAAATGTTTATTTCTTAATCTTTTTCTTTGTATTTTCTTTCATAGCAGGAGGGTGCAAGTGCACCCCCTTGCACCCCTCTCTCGGCGCCCATGCGAACGTCAAAAGTACTGCTTCTTGTCCAGGTTCAGTCATATTGTTATGTGATATATAAGCTGATTATCATCAATTAAGAATCGGAACCTTAAAGTTTAGAACAATTAACTTAAATGAGATTATGAAGGAAGTTGGACTGGGATTCACTGGGAAGTAGAAGGTGGGTGAGTAGACTGCTGGGTATACATTGACGTTTTTATGGTTGTTGCAAGTAGACTTAGAAATAGCAAGTGGAAAGTAAGTAGCGATCAATACCAAACACAATCTGTAGATTCCAGGCATATAATAAGTGAGTGGGGAAGTTTCATTTGTAGGTAAGGGAGACAGTAAAATTATTGAGGGACCTGCTGAACAATTTACCGTAAACAGCGAAACAATTCGACATTAAAATTCGTGTGATGCAGAAATATGTCTGCAAGGAAATTTTAAGCAGAGCATATGCTACAACGAAATTATAATAATAGTAAAATCTATAAAAATCCCCTTTGTTATATTTTATATTAAAGTTTTTTATAAACTAAATCGAATGTATTCTGCTATTTATTATAATATTATCGCTATCATTCCCTGAAACATAAGTGACTGTACTACTGCAGTAAACTTGGAAGTTGGAACATATGATCCACAGAGCAATGAGAGATACTAACTCCTTTAATATAAAATATCAGGCCGACAAACTGTCGTTTTTTTTTTTTACTACACCTATTCAGAGGTATTGCGTGAGACCAATGAAACAATTACCCGGCCAGTTGTGAACTGATGTTGGGGATGACCCTGCAGGGACCGTCTACAACGCAACATCCTCGGAATTTCAAGTCCCAGTCCAGTTCGTAGCAATCGCTGTATTGACTGATTAAGAGGCGGAGCGGAAAATGGTGTTTGCTAAATTAAACGGAGAAAAAAAAAAGTTCTTTCAGTGACAGCGAAAATCTCCGATGGAAAGAGTCTATAAACAGTCAAAATCAAATCAGCTTGAGTGCAGCAGGAAGTACCTTTCACTTCGTAGTATTACTGGTGTGCCATGTAAGGAATCTGCTTATAGCTATGATTACCAACTGTGAACTGGGTAATTACAGACTGTAGTTTTCCTGATAAAACTTGGCGGTACGTGGTTTGGTATATGTACATCCACACTGGTATTGATTCCTTTTATTCTTTGAAATCCTTCTGCTTCTTACTTAGTACTTTTGCTAAGTATATCATTAATATTGTTTACAGAAGTAAATTTTTGGTTTTACAATTTTAAATACCTCATTACTTCCAATTCTTGCATATTATTGTTTGCGATGTATTTAATCCACCGTAATGATTCCTATATTTAATTATCTTGGATATTTTATACACGACACTGGAACCGCGTTGAGACATTGTAATGTAGTGGTCATGTTGTTAGTTTGGGTTTGAAGTTTTAATTACGTATATGCGAGCTGACAAAGTATTGCGTGATAATACATTCGTTTCACCGGATTTTTAGAAATGCGTGAAATGCTTGACTGCTTTCGTTGCATTTATGTGTGCCTTGTAACAAACGTGAAATGTTTCCGGAAATATTCATTTTTGTAATTTTATTCTGATTTTGGGAAGCACTTGTGTCTCTCTCAATATTTCTCCATTAGTTGTTGTGTTTTGGTTGTTGTGTTAAAGAGCTCTCTCATGTTTTATATACCTGGTTCTGAGAGGGCTGCATGTATGTTGTAGTTGTTGTGCTCCAAAATGACTGGAAAGTGCTTTTAATCTACCGGTTTTATGCTATTACTTGTTAACCGACACTAAACAAGTCGTTTCAGAAACATAAGAAATGCAGTTAAATGCAGGGAATGAGTTGGGAAGCACATATTCATGACCATAGCTCAAGAGTCTCTCGTTCTGGGAACGCTAGTGTTGTGTAACGTCGCTCTTAAGCACCGGGAATGATTTGCAACACGGTTCTACCAGTTTATGTGGAACAGTTAAAATCTTCTCTCAGGATTTATTAGTGTAAGCTTAATGTCAGAAAAGTTTCGGTAAAATGAACAGTGCGGAAATAACTCATAGCTTTAACGGCGCGAGCAAACATTGTGGCTCCTTCAACATACGTTTCTTTGGTAAACGTTCTAGATTGAGAACTGAAATACGTCGATACTTTAGATATTCCGTCTTTTGTACCTGGTAGAAGTTGGATCGTTGGAATAAGCAATCAGTTTTATAATCTTAAACTTACAAAACCTACTCTTTCTTCATAACAAATAACGATTTTGACAGCATTTTTGATGTGTGGATGAATTAAGTGTTGACAGGTATATTACATCGGAAAAAACTTTGATCATTTGTAAGTGTGTGTTGTTATAGTGTCAAAATATAATGTTTTGTACTGAATGAAACTCTCTATCACATTATTCTATGTTTATGGCTAACTGCCGAAAAGCTTAGTGCGCCATATACTCCACAGAAAATTACTCAAAATCGACTTGGAAAGTTTCTGATTTGTTTTTCTTCGTATTTAGCACTTCGTACTTTTTATTACGCACTAGTCCCTCGTCTTAAAGTATTGGTTATAGTATTTTATAGCTCAACACATACTTTTTTCCCCAACTATTGTATTTTTGCATCCAGAACTTACAAACAGTTTCGATACAAACAGAAGTTCTGCAGCTATATGAAATGTTGCTGTTAACAGAAATTGATAGCAGAAACTATTTTGTCCTCACGTTTACCACTCTTCTCAGTGATGTTTAATGACAATTATTTACATAGTTTTCCAAAAATGCACAAAAATCTAAAAATTAATTCCAAACAGCACCACCAGATTTTTAGTTTCGTGGCTAATAACTCTTCAAACACGACTAAGCATACCATTAGTTTTTTTATTTGAGGTTATTAGAGGCAGGAAAAATCTGTGACATGGAACGAGAAAAACTTCGGCTCTGGCATTGTGATGGAACCATTCCGAATTCGCCTGGAGTAACCTCGGGAAACCACCATAAACATAAATCTAGATGCCCGGACGGGTATTTGAACTCGTGTCCTCCCGAATGCCATGCATGCTTGTAAAATAGTTATGTTCAATAACTGTGCCTTTTTATGTTTACATTTGTAAAAATATTTTACTGACGAAAAGTTTGACCCGATTGTTGAAGCAAATCCGAATGGCTTTTAGAGTTATGATTTGAAAAAAATAAGCAAACGATACCAACAAATATACTCACTTTTTTCTCTTCGGCAGTACCTTGGTTGTTCTGTATAGCTGTATAGGTCGTATTATTAGTTTGACCAACAGTCTATCGTCTTCTTGACGTTAACTGAATTCAACGTACGCTAAGAGAGAGAGAGAAAGAAATGAACGCAGCCAGCTTTTCAGGTTCCCTGTAACCATTTCAGTAGCATCTGTTGGTGAAAGGTGTAATTCTGAGGGTGTAAATTGCAACTTACCCCTGGTCACGCTTCTCACAGACAGCCTTCTATGTGTACCGAGCGTATAACCAGAGAGTACTTTTAATTATAGTTCTCTTTCTCAAGTTCAATGATAGGTATCATTATTGTTACAAATAATAATACGGAAATCCAATTAATTCCATTTATTCTGTAACTTGTCGCAGAACAAATCAAAAACACCAAAATCTTCACAAAGTTATTTTGCTACTATGAATTTATATACACAATCTTTCAAAACTCTCATACTATCCAATCATACATGAGAGGCTTGTGCCTCAGCACCCTACAAGCCTATGCCATACTATATACTACTGTAACACTGGGTCCTCTCCAGACGCCTAGTCTCTCCGCGAGGCCTGTACTGTGCGGTAGCTAGCTAGCGAGCCTTTCCCGCGCCGCAACAGCAATGACTTCCCTAGCTCCAGAAACAAGGCTTCATTATTAATACTTTAATCAATAATACAAGAAAATGAAATCAATATTATATATTATAAAAGTAAGTGTACAATGTGTGTGCCGCTAAAACTCAAAAACGAGTCTCGGTTATATGGTGTGGTAGCCCTCTATCCCTTACCCATGAAGAAGGTTTCCATTTTTACCTGAAGGACGTGATGTTCAAGATAGAAGGGCTGGAAGTTTCACCCTCTAGAACAGCGAGAAAACGAAACAGTCGAAGAGCGCGAGGCACGTTTACGTGTCAACGAACGAAACAAAAATAGCAGCGAAAAAACGAAACATTCTAAGAGCGCGAGGCACGTTTATGTTCTCAGCGAACGTGAATGAGCACCGTGAGAAGCAGAGAAACCGAAGAACAATGAAATGAACGAATTAAAGAATCAAGAATTGTGACACAATCTTATAATAGAAGACTGCGAACGCAAGCCTCCCATGAAAATATCGCCCTACGAGAATCGCGGACGAGGACGAGTAAACAGTATAACCTGACAAATGAAGCATTCCACAACGACCCGACAAAACAATATAACAAAAACAACCACGTCGTAATCGGAAAAATGGATAACATCTACCAATTTTGCAACGCGAAAGAATTCAGTGTAGAAACACCAGGAGTCTGTTGCATGAATGGAAATATTCGATTACCACCACGGGAAGCACCTCCACAGGAATTTTTATTTTATATGACCAGGGAAACTCCAGAATCAAAACACATAGTATTAATCCTCAGAATACCACTGTCATTCCAATTCAATTTAAAAGACTGCAATTTCTAATCAAATTAGCGTATAGTTTTACAACTAACAAAGCGCAAGGACAAACTGTAAAACATTGCGGCATCAACCTCAAAGACTCCAGCTTCTCTCACGGTCAACTATACGTATCTTGCTATCGAGTAGGATATTCTAAAAATTTGTACATATATACCTCGGATAACAAAATGAAAAATGTTGTTTATAAACAAGTATTTCAAAAGTTAGGATACGTTTTCAATAAAAAAAAATTACCTCTTACATTCTAAAGTTTATCCTCTTATTCCAACTACCACACAATCTCATATCAACCCCTTGAGCGAAGCCGGCTACCTCAGCTAGTTAACTTTAAAACAAACATCTGCAATCAAAAATAATAAGGATCAGGGTGGGTTGGTTACATGTGGCATATATGTCACAAAATACAGGCCATACCATTCTTGTTGTACCAGAAGTGATGAAGACAATAAACCGTAAAAGTATCGT
Organism: Vandiemenella viatica; assembly: GCA_031002005.1. Taxonomy (NCBI): domain Eukaryota; kingdom Metazoa; phylum Arthropoda; class Insecta; order Orthoptera; family Morabidae; genus Vandiemenella; species Vandiemenella viatica. Next base: position 159,078,876 of record JARYHS010009186.1, read on the forward strand.
GACACACTTGGCTAATGCGTTAGTTGGCAACAGAAATAAGTGGTTGCGCGAACTAAGGCACCACAGCACAGGGTCGGGAGGTACAAAGGGACCATGTTCGAGTCTATGCCCTTGCGTTTCGGCCGTTCTAACTGATGTTTTAAGGCGCTTTTCCGCAATCACTTAGGCGAATGCTGGGACAGTCTCCCATCTCCACCACACAGTATCAGAAAAGATAGCAGTCAAGCTCTCCTCATTCCTCCAGAAAGTGACAAACCCTCGTCTTGTAACTATCCTGTGGAAACATTGGACGACTTCTTAATTACAAGCACGATAAGAATCAAGGCGTTGCGTTATCTGATAAGATCCATTCACACATAATAATATGTGTAATTATAGATATATTAGCGGAGTACCCAGCGTTGCGCGGTCTGATTGGGATTTATTTACCCGTACACTATTTTTATATTTCTGAACTAAACACTTATACACCTGAAGAATTCCCAGAACAGGGTGAATTGGATGCTGTGATATGGAATGTCAGTTCACATTTTGGTCGAGACTGCATTTCAACCTAATCCCAATTTCTGCTATGTTGCTGCTCGACAATCGAAACATGTTCCATCTGCGCATTGATACATGTTATATGCATAAATCTGTATGCGGAATATAGCTGTTTATTCCGGCATTACGCACAAAATACAGATTTTTAATGGATTTTCACAACTTAAAAGCTTGGGGTCCAAGTTAAAGTCTGATGTACATGTTGAGACATTAGAAAACATTTATTTCATAAATAATCTGGCATTACTTGAAAACTGCTGAATCGATTTTCAAGGGATTTAAAACTGTGGGTTTCTACAAAGAACATTGGAAATAAAGAGGGATGGGGGTAAAGGGGAAAAGTGCTTGTGCTTTTTCAAACCAAATATAGATAGTATTTTTCTTTTTGTTTTAAGGTATACGTGTGCAAAGTTCTCTTAAAATCGTAAAGAAACCGTAGCTTCGAATAAAAAACATTGACAAAAATTAAGGGTGTAGAAAGAGGGAGAGTAGTCGGGTTTCTGTAAACCAAATGTAGATTGTATTTTCCTGTTTGTTTAAAGTATACGTATAAAACGCTCCATCCATATCGGATAAAAAAAACTGTGGCAATGTATATAGAACATTGGTAAAAATCGGGAGGGGTACAAAGGGGAAGAGTAGTTGGAGTTTTGTAAAACTAATGTGGACAGTATTTTTCTCTTTGTTTTAAATTATACGTGTAAAACGTTCCCTCGAAATCGGATAAAAACAGTGGGTTTGTGAAAAAAATAAAAAAATAAACAAATAAATAAATATTCGGTGTAAAGGTGGAGATGGCATGGTATATGTTTTTTGGTCACAAACATTCTCCATAAAAAAAATACATATATGTACCAACTTTCATGGTGATATATATATATATATATATATATATATATATATATATAGGCTATATATATATACACCACCTTCCATTTTAATATATAACATAAAAGCAAGTAATGTTTTAGTAAGTATAATGTTGTTGGTTGGTACTGACCTCCTCCGCAGGCAGCGGAGCAGAGCGATGCGGGGGCGTGTTCCCAGTGGAAGAGGGGCTGCGCGCAGGACGAGCCGTCGCCCCCGCACACACCGCAAGAGTCGACTCGTTTCGAGGAGCCAATACGCAGGTCGCAGCCCACGCGCTGCAACACAACGCTCTCAGTTATTCCTCTGCTCAAAGCGTATGATGTCCAGAATAAGTGTAAAAGTTCGAGTTGTGATGTGGCGGGGAAGAAAAATTTCAGGCCGTTCCTTGGTTCAAATCGTATATATTATTTCTGAAAGGCGTTTTTTTTAGAGCCATTCATCTCCCTTCATACCTAAACAAAATAGATAAATGAGGTATCATTTTAATGATTAATGTCTCTGCTTTGGTACCATCATAAATTAAGAATATTTTTTTTTTTCGGAATTAGACACTTAACTGGTAAATAGTAAAAGTATTAACTTTCAAAGTCACGCGTATGAGATAGTTCAGAACCAGAGCGTGGTACGTCTGTTCGACAACCGTCACAGACGGCTCAATATTAGCTTCCGAGGGCCGCAACGAAGAATTGTAGCTACGCCCACTGGCAGGCAGCCGCAGGGCGCGGGCATCTGAGAGAGCAGTCGGCTATATAAGGAGGTACGACACACTATCTTACGGTTAGCCGACCAGTAAAGATGTCCCAACACCTGGTGAAGACGACGGAGCTAGCCGTCAAAATATCGTATTTTCAAAACACAATCGGGCGGTACACCCGTAAAGATTTCATTGCAAGCATACGCCGGGAAAGACTCCGTTCCTACATCAAGCCATTAGGCTTCTCTGGCATCGCTAAGGATTGATTGCCTTAACAGAAACATATATCACAAAGATATCAGTAAAGGATTTATCGCGTAACCGCTAGATAGCAGCACCATATATCACAGATATATCGATATACTGTGTGTGTTTTGTTCAGCTTAGTTGTATTCAGGTGAGGTCTGTGACAGTTTGGCTTCAATTGTTTACGTCAAAGTGGGGGGCTGCTGGATAGCATACACAAGTTGGAATCAGAAAGATGGCCTATTGTTACGAATGAGCTAGTTCTTCTTTCAACCCACTACAAACCACCAACCTTGCTATTCATCGCATTTTATTTGTAAAATTTTCGCACGGGTTATCTAGTTCTGTGGTGAACTGTAACAAGGACAGCGACGGAATGCGTTGCAAATATAAACGTTGTTACCAGGTCTTAAAACCACATAAATTTACTTTAACTGAATAATTTCTGGTGAAGTATGACTGAAACAATGTTGATACTGTTAACGCTGTTCCAATTGTTCATAGGTCATTAGTCACGTATAGAAATGAACATACAATAATTATCCAGGCGTAGAGCAATAATAATAATAATAATAATATATATATATAAATTTGCGAAATGCTACAGTGTCATGAAAACTTACACTGAATGCAGATCTAACGGAGACAGACTTCATTCACATCTGTGAGGAAGACGACCTTAATAATTGACATTATATAAGCGCTCATACAACGAAATATCTCCAGCTAAATTAAAAAATTCTTATCTAATAACATCCGAGACACGCACGATCAGGGGAACCTTTAAGCTTTTGGAATGTCGCTGTAGAAACAATTACTGCAAATCAGTTAGTCACTTGTACATGTAGAACACAAAAAGTACCGAAAGTGATACAAAACAACAGAGAAATGCCCAATTAGTTAGGAAAATTCATAAAATAATTTTTATGCTTGCAAAGAAGGATGATCTGATTATGGTTTGTGAAAATGGCACCTGGGTATATGGTTGTAAACAATAAAATGTGACTGTTCAGAATGAGGAAAACAAGTTGAGTTTAGAAATCCACATACAGAGTAGACTCAGAAATTTAAAAAAAAAACTCAGCAAACCTGAAAATATTACTTAAGTTTGGAAAGAGATAAAAATTAGAATAGAATAGTTTCTGTTCTCGGTGCGTTGTTACAATGTTTTTATAGTTCCTCGATGGCATAGCTCTTAATCTTAGATACGACACTACCGAAGGAATGACCTATAGACTAGCACAAAAATATCTAAGGCCAAAGGATTAGAAGTGAAAATCAGGTAAATATTCGCCTAAGGCTACATCAAGAGCCGATGAACAACTAAAAGGTGGATTTTGGGAAACCGAATAGCCAGAAACATGAACTTAACATGATCCAACGATGATTGTGAGAGATTCAGAACGTAGACCACTGTCACAGGAATCACTGTTTATTCTGCATTCTCGCGGGTGAAGCTGGTAATTACTTAAGATACGAATTTCCCTATAGGCCCATGTCACAGATCACAGACCACTAGATACAGAGGTAATTCAGTGGCAGCCTTCAGACTTCTAGGATACCAAAATATTACAGTATATAAAACGTGATATGTCTGACAAAAGACAGCATTACAAGAAAACAATTCGGCAGTTAGTACAAACTAAAGCGTGAGTATTCAGGTACGTTCGAATGCCGAGGAGATTAAAAATTTCGCGACCCATAGAACAAGCATTTTATAGCTACGAAAAGTATTTTTGTGTAGTCTCATCAAAAGAAATAACTACGTTATATGTTGATCTGTGGTTCTGGCAAAAAGCATTCTCCCTTATTTTGCGTAAAGGATAGTAAGTGTTTGAAGTTTTTGAAGTATTTCTGCAAGAGTCAGTTTAATACAAAAAAGTTATGAAATAAGTAAATTACATATCTTAGTAATCGATAGTTAATTCGCAAGACGGGGTCAAGAAACACATGTTGGATTCTTTTTTCGGGATAAGTATCATATTTTGTTATGAAATTTTGAAAACTAACCGAACGGTGGCAGACAGACGGATAAGTCTCTGTAAAGTTTTATCGGTTACTCAGGTTTTGTTTCTCTCGCAGTCTGTTTCTGTATGATCTGTTAATAAGTTTCTGTACAGACACAACTTATATAGCCTGGATGTGGATATGTGCTTCACAGACTACTATTTTGTGTGTATATGTAGCCCACCGGCTATATATCATGCAAAGGACAGCAATACCGGAAACGTTGTGCACTAGGATTGGGCAAAATATATTGATGTATCCAAATATCGATTTTTTTCGTAAAATAATCGATATTTTATTTGGAGTATCAATTTTAAGTATCAATACGATATTTTTTGTACGAACGCAATTCAGCATCCAATTTAATACGTTATATTCGATAAATATACGTACATATCCAATCTTCTGAAAGCATCTAAAAAAAGCTAATTCGTCGTAATTTAACAGCTTTTTATCAATGGTTAAGAGGTAAAAAAAAACTGATACATTTTAACAGGTTTACGTTAACGCCATTTTTTGTCAACATATTTGAATATTTGTGGTTAGGTAATTTTTATAGTTGGTGAATACTGATTAAGCATCCATGTTACAATTGTGAGGGTTGACGTAAATTAACAACCTCAGTTTTCAACTGGTTGTTTCTTTGATGAATAACAGTTAATGCGTTGACGAAATATCTGATAGGACTATGTCAGGCCTCTTCTGTGTCGTCCGAAACAGCGGCTTCTGCAGTTATCTTTCCGGTACCGGACAACAGGAGAAGATTGACGGGGGAACGTATGAAACGAATTCTTGTTTTGATGTCTTTCTCCGACGAATACTGGTTTGATAGATTATAAAAATAGATAAACTAATATAATTTTCTCTAATTTCTGCAACTTTAATTTCCTTAAATATTTTGGGAACATTTTTAGATAATTTCTGGCTTTAGGCAAAAATATCGATATATCAAAATATCGAAATATCGATATATCGTTATATCAAAATCTCGATAAATCGATATGTCGATATATCGATATTTTAGTTGATCTGTATCGATACTATTTGTAAATATCGATACGATATTTATCGATATATTTTTTCATTTGCCCATCTGTATTGTGCAAAAAAATAAGATGTACCGAGGAAATGACGTAATTTTAAATCTCCAATAAAAATCTGTCAGAGGAACTGTTGTAGGTAGTCTCCCACAGTTAACCGAACCCCCTCTCCCCTCCCCCTAGTTTGTTGCTATTTTTAATTAGTTCTCTTGATAAGACAGGTTCAATGGTAGAATGTGATGGCTTACATGTTATATTATCTCGACTTCTTGTATTTTGGTACACCTTCTAGGTAATTTACGTGTTTCTAGCATTAAAGTGCACGCGTAGAAGTCGCGGGTAACAGTTAGTAGAGTGATTGCTCGTCCCACCTGGCAGTGTCCGCCGATGCACATGTCCAGCGACCCCGGGCGACAGCGCGTGCCGTCGCGCACCCTGGCCGCCAGCTGGGCGACGGTGGCAGAGCCGTCGGGGAGGTGTCCGCGACAGGTGAGCGCGCAGGGCAGCGCCTCGTCGGGCTGAGGCACCCAGCGAGACACCAGCTGGCCCTGCCACGGCTCCCCGTCAAACTGCGCGCACTGCTGCGCGCGGAAGTCGCCCTGCTCGGGGCACGCCTGAAACAACACACACTCTCACGCCTCTAGGACTTCACTCAACTTATTCAAGTTTTTTTAAACTATTTTTTTTTATTGTAAATCTCGTGGATTGCGCGCTTGCCGCAGAGGTAGTATTCAGGGTAACGGTAAATTGTTGCAACAGACGTTATAAGATTGCTGGTGGTTTAATGAATAAGATAAATAATCAGTCCACCATAAAGTTCATTTTAAACTTGCGTTTATTTTCAGAAAACACGTCAACAATACTGTTTACATGAATCCAGTGATTGTATACAACACTCCTTCCACAGATAAAAAATTCAGTCAGTGAAAAACTTTGCCGAATAACTAACTAACTCTCTGTCTAGGATGATAGCTTTATAAAAACTCTACCGACATTTCTAGAACACTTCAAAAGATTACGACACATATTTCTCGAACATTAACAATACTTAAACAATTGAAACATATTAAAAACAATCAGATTTAATACCAAATCATTTACAATCAATACAAAATGGTCAGAAATGGGAATTATTCAAAGAAATCATTTTAAACTGTAGTAAATTGTCCTTAACTTGCATTAATACTTGGAATTACGAACATTTAAGCAATTCTCTTGCACAATTCGGTTCTTAAACATTTTAAATGTCCTTTAAATAATTTCTTTTCACTAAACAAAGTCTATATACACTGATTTATAGGAAATCGCAAAACAAACATACCAGATCATATTCAACCAAACTCTAGTTTACTACAGTTGCTTCATAAAATACAATTACATTTAATTTTAGGTTTGAGGGCTTTTACAACGTGTTCCACACAAAAACTACAGCTCGACAACACGTCAAAAAATTGCACCAGAACGAGACATTTCGGGAGAAGGTAATATATACGAGCGCCGAGTAAGATATAGCCTTTTTCATCACTTATCGTCGTGGGTGTGTGCTCGCTTTGTAGAGAAAGGGCTATTTCAGGTAGCCCCATACACTTAAAATTAATTGCAAATAAAAATAAAATAAACACATTTTCTGTCTTTATTTTAATCTTAAAATTAATCTGGGAACTTCTGCACTCACATTCATTAGAAGTTAGTAATCATAATTTTTTTCAATGAATTAAATTGAAAACTCTTTCGCCTCAATATTTTGGCAACACAAAAGTTGTCGGGTAGTCCCGGACACAGTAATAAATGGTGCCCTAATTGTTTTTGGGCCTTACAAATGTCACAATAATAATGGTTATCTAAAGAATCTGTTTAATACAACCTTCATGGATCTTGTTTTTGCTTCATATTACTGAATCCAGTTTTCTTCAAAAATTTCCCCACGTACGATGCATTCGGTCTGTTTTACTTGATTTACTTCGGAAAGACTTTGAATACTTTTCTTTGTATTCAACGTCTTTTAAGCGTTTTTACCTTTTTATTTTTTCGCTTCGCCCTTTTTACTGCCTTTACTTTTCTCCCGTCCTCTCCATATTTTTTATATGTTAAAATATCGCGGTTTTGGATTTTTCGAGCCAGCGTTATTATGAGTTTATTTGTCGCATCATATTCATTAATCTCCAACGAATTTTGACAGGAGCGACGAAAAACTTCTGGCAGGAACAAAACACACACTAGTGTGCAACTCACTGGGCGCCCAAGCCACAGCTTAGTTATATTTGTTTTTACACTACAGGGCGCATATCGACAATAAAGTTTTACCGACGCAGCGTGGTTGGTTTGTTAGAACTTTAAATGTCCGGGTTACACGGCGTCCTGGGATACCCGGCTTACCCTATATCATCGTTGAGGAGAGTGAGTGAGTGCGTGTGACTGCTGACTAGATAAACTGAGTTTGTCATTTTTAGAAGTTGTTGGGAGTAATTGTTGGCCTTTCGCAGTTATTATTTTTTTTCGGAAGTAGGACTTTCCTATAGTCGCTCCAGGTTAGATTCTTTCCGTTGACACAAAGAAATGTGCCAAGATTATTACAGTGCGTCCATACGAGGTCATTAGTCGGTTTAGGAAGAGAAAGTACCAGTTTGTCCCTTTCACTAAGATTCCACAAAGCTCTAAATGGCACCTGTAGTCCGCTGTCATCGTGTAATCTGTCCAAGTTACGAGCAGCTGGTAGGCGACAATGTATTATTTCGTCATGGTGCGACATATACAGTAAAGGTTAGGGATTTTTATTCATGAAAGACGCCATTGCGGAACAGGTAGGCAAGTGAATGTTTGAAGATGTTAGAGATTTTTGGAAACGGAAAAACGCCTTATAATCATCACTACGCAATGGGAAGGCAAGTTGAAAAAAGATTTTAGGAACAGTTCAGGGAATCGTTCAAGAAGCTTTAAGCTATTTTTGTGATCGTAAGAGAAGCGAATTTTGCTTTTGAAGAAAATGATTACTTGGTGAAATTCTGTTGTGGTATAATATTGAAATTTATTATTATTCCTGTTGGTGAGTCTAACTCTAAAAAGAAACTGTCTAAAATTAAACTTAACGTGATGGCAGTTAACTTCTACATAATTGTTTTTTATTTATTAGTTTCTGTAATCATTCTGACGTTTGTAAAGTATCAGGGGAAGGTCAGAATAGACTATCGACTCAAGAGAAATTACTGATGCTTTATTCCCACTTTACGCTCTCCAGGTAAGACGTGGACGTGGTGAGCCCAAGTAGCTTCAAGAAGAACCGTTGTAAATTAGAAGATTGTTGAAGGTATTTGAACAGTACTATGGTTTCACATGGTTTCAAGTTAGGTATTTAAAGTACTTCATGTTTTTCACCGCACCCCGCCGCATACCATTTTAACAGGCGGCCTAGGAGAAAGTGCAGTTAGCAATAACTAAGCGTTGATGATACAATAGTTATGTCATCAAATTTACAAACAGTTACTTAGAGGAAAATAAAAATAGTGATCAACATCAAGCACCAATCTTCCAAATTACAGGGGACCAAATTCAGCTAATTTGACAGCTAAATAAAAGGGGTCTTCGAAAGTGCAGGTTGCTTGGCAATGCGGGCAATTAAATGGATGTTTGGTGGTTCCTTCCAAGAGTCATTTTGTAGCTTCATTATTTAAGTAAATTCGATATCAAGACCAGTTAGCCAAGGGCTATCAGTAAACTTACTGAGCGTAGCTACGAGATGTTTGTGCTTTATGGAATGTGCCACTGGCTTGTCAGCACTTAATTCCCAAATGAGATCAATCCACTTTAGTAAGGTGATCTGAAATGTACGATAGATGAGGCAGTCTTGTTTTACCGACTAACTTTCATTGTAACCAACCGCGTTTCCTAAAGCTGAGAGTAGCCACAAATTATGTGGCAACAGGCAGACTCGCAGTTTCAGGCTGGGATAAACCTGTTACCTTTGATTTTTCTACCGAAACAAATTATGTTAGTGGAACCGATTATTATTTTATCCAGATGCCATTAGTCGATGTAACAGAGAGTTTTGGTAACGCTATGGCCTCAAGTTCTGGAGGACGCGGCTTCGAATCCCATATCCGATGCGAAAAGAGAAGACTTCGCTAACTGAAAAAAAAAAAAAAAAAACACACGTTGGTTTCTTTATTTCTGGGTTACCTCAGACTGCAATGATTTTTGTAATGGAAGTTAGAACTGAAGAAACAAGTTGTTAATTCCATTGTGGCCTAACTGTGTTAACGCAAATAATAAATGCATGGAAATTTATTTTTAATTTTGGTGTCAGAATCTCCTTAATATAGCAAATTATCCAAGAAGCTATACTGTCCGTTATAGATTCATTTGTGAATAAAATTTGAGGAAACAGTTTCCAGTTTTAATTCTTCAACTTTGCTGTAATGTTTCATAGATGGGAAGTTTGTATAGGAGACCAACGCTAAAACCGTGAAATGAGTATTCCTATTCCGTCACGCAACCGTGTATCATTTGTAACGGTGTTTGTAGTTTTGTTTTTCTTTAACGAAAACCTGGTTTTCAAGACATATTAAGTAACAATCTCAGTATTTGACCATTTAAATGAGACAACCATCCTGAAAATATGCGACGATGAACCGCGTATGAAGTGACATTGAAAGTGCAAATCTAATATAGTGGTGTAGGCTCGGGTCCTATAAATATCCAAAGGGCGCTGCAGTGTAAAACTGGAAGAATAAACAAACATTTTAATTTAAAATACAGTTGTGCAAGCTTGGAAACTTGCAATGAAATATATAAACTGATCATTTAGATTTCAGTTGAGTTATTTATTTGGCATGATTTTTAACAGTTTCACTAAAGAAGTGTAACGATAAAATGATTCTACTGCAAAAACTCGAAAATATTTTTATGTTTGCTTAGTAGTTAAAGATATTCTGAGAAACGTTTAATTTTTTCTTACTAACATTTTCTTACAGCTTTACCTGGGAACTTAAAATGTGTTTCATATGGTTCAAAACTAAAGGAGGAAAAACAGGAACGTAGAAAAGTAAATCAATTGTGAGCTATACTCACACTAACGAAATACGTTTTCATCAAATTTTCCTGGTGCGAAAATAAATTAGTATATAGACGAAATTCGTAAAAAGAAACTTATATTTATACAAACAGCAAATAGAAGCGAAAAAGAAAGAACGAAAAAAGCCTTATTTACGAATCGAACCTGTGACCTTAAGCACAGAAATATGATGCAACGACTTAACATGTGTAGTTATTCAGCTGAAATAGTTTAACGGTTTTTCTGCTGAAATAGAAAGAGTAATTTTTAATTTATAATTTAAAACGAACACTTCACCGATACGAATGGCATTATCGAGATATATCCAAATTGGTATACTATTCCCATTTTCGTACTGTTGAACGTTCCTTGATAACTTACAGCTATATCTGAAATATAGAAAAAAATTTGTGGTTAAGAACAAATTTTGTTTTATTGCTGCGGCTACCGTGCCACTTACAACCATATGACTTACAACAGATTTTAAGTTGGACCCCACGCATTAAAACTGTGAAAACGAAACTAACTTGGTTCGGTTATTTTTTACGTGATGACGCATCAATGATACAGACATAGACTCTTCGCTAAAGATAGCTCTAGAGATTTTGCTCTCGCATCAGTAAAACTAGTTTTACAGACAACTTTCTAAGTAGTGAGAGTCTGTTGAGAACAGAACAGTGTTACATAAGACATTTCTTCATCAAACGTCTATGGAAAAAAGTTTCATAAGTTGAGGCAACAGTTCGTCAGATATTAGTTTTCTCTGGTTGCTCCAGATCTCACTGGAGCAAGACGGTGACACAGGGCGCTGAACTAATCCTCTAAACGAGACCACAGCAACTCGCGGGTAATGTGCTCCCTGGAGGGCGGGCCGTAAATTAAAGGCAATTCAGCGACAGAGTGGTCGCAATCAATCACCCGCAGAGGGCGAGCAAAGCGCCGATTTAATTCACGACAAAGAAGGAGCTTTCATCGGAACGCAGTTTTGGTTCTAAATGAGAAAAGCCTTTCTTTCAACAAGAAAGTGCAATACTCAAGTTTCTCAACAGAAAAAATGAAAATGAAATTAATCATGAAAGCGCTAAAAATGCGAGAAACTTTTCTGCATCAATTTTAAGACCCTGTCATCTCAGCTCGGTATGGACTAAGAAAAAAGTAACGCAACTAATTACGTAATTATCACTTTACTTTTTCCACATTGTGACAGGTTTCTGTTACAAATTAAACACGTTTATTATGAGTCGCTAGAATTGTTCTGAAGCGATTAAACAATTTTACCCGCATCAAGGCAATAATTCATATTAGCTTCTTTTTCATCTTGTTAATGGAAGTATCATGCAAGGCGATTTACCACCTTCCACCGAATAATCTTCTCCAAATCAAGTAATGCTCTTATTAGCTGCCAGAACCAATTAAACAGAAATACAGCTGTAATATGGCTATTTTAATATTTTCTTTTATCTCTAGTATATAACTAATGAGACAAAGAAATATTTTCCTTATGACGAGTTATCTGCGCCATCATCTTTCCTGCTACTGTGGTAGAAATCGCGGTTGACTTTCAATAAACACATGCGGAAAGGAGAAAGGTCACTAACCTTAGCTAATAATCGATTTTTTTTTTTTTTGCCTCTTTCATCCTAGAAAATTCAATTCGACAGCACTTTTGTAACACGAAAAAAATATTTGTAGGAGAGATATTAATAAACGTGATACGCCATCCGTCATCAGTAGGACGTAGATAGTCTGTTTCGAAAGTTTCCATGAGAGTAAGTTGGTTAATGACCTTATAAAGACTTAATGGTCTCGTTCGACCTTGAAAGACGATGATTGTTCACACGATAGTGCAGAGTCGGTAGTTTCATAACTCAGTGCAAATTTCGACAATGTGTGGGTCTTTGGTATTAAAGCTCTCTGTTTAGAATTAAACATCACCATATAGCAAACATTCTAATTGATCTTGTCAAAGATATTTTCTTCTCAACAATTTTCATGATAAACGTAAGTTCTTTTTTTATTTAGATAATACAAAGTTTCTGTTTCCTGGTTACTTGTACGTCATTTTTTTTTACTCCTTAACGTCTTTTGACAGCGAGGTCTTTAGAGACGGGAAAGGATGGGGGCAAGGAATGGGAAAGAATTCGGTCATGGCCTTTTGAAGGAAGCATCCCGGCATTTGCCTGGAGTGATTTGGGTTGTCCGTCTCTGTTTACTTGAAAAGATATTGAATATGAAGACAGGAAGTATTAAGTTATAAAGGAATTTCCGATTCAAACGAAGAATAAAGCACTAATTATATGTTCTGGAAGACACGGTGCAAACAGTAGATGAGATGGAGTCGGTTTCGGTGCATGATTTCACTATATCACTTCATGGAGGATAAAAATTCAAAGCTAAATTGCAATAATCATTCAAAATGTTTGTCGCGTGACAACTCTGACAGTAGACTTATTATTAAATTTTTCCTGTAACATTCTTTTTTCTAAGTTCTGCGTCCCGTTTCATAGCCAGAATCCACGGTCATAAAATGCAACGGGAAGTTTATTTTGTAGCATCACTTTCAGGTATAAAACCTAAATTTTGAATTTCGTTAAATTCATTCTAGAACGGCACTGAATACTCGATCCACGAAACGAGTGATGAATGCACGTCAGTCTAGCTGGTTTGAGAATTAAAGAATTCAAAGCAACTTAATAATGATGAGAATAAATTTTAAACTTATGAAGATGTTTTTGATAGCATCAATAGTAATATAATTACTCTAGACTTATTGAACAATAATTTTAAGCGTATTCACTCAACGAAATATGAGCGTTTTTCAGCAAGAAATAGAGATGTGTATATTTGAGAGTTCATAATCTGGTCTGAGAAAGTGTATTTTTCCACAACTGCAAATGAGTCACCTGTTATGACTAACTCATTCCGTTGTTTAACGTGTTACATAACATGCTGAGCGGCTTCCAAGTAAATAAGCACTCACCTCTCCAAACTCGAGGATTTTCGAATGAAATTTGAAGAATTGCTGTAGCAAAACGCTGCGAATGTCAGCGTTCTGCTCCACAGTCTTTGCTTTTCATTTTTCAACGAACACAGTTACCCCCCTGACGTGCGCACACGCGAGGTCGATTTCTTGGTATTTTTTGTAAAAGTGAGAGATCCCTGTCAACGAACGGAAATATCTATACACATAGCAATAATAAGTGTAATTTTAAACGCAGAAACACATTTCTTGCGAAGGAAGTTCGCTGATTATAACAAGGGCGATTTTTCTGTACATCTCATCTTAATGTTTTATTGCCACCATCATTTTCTACGTACCTGCAATCAAAGATGGTGAAAAGAGAGGGATAAATAAGTAAAAGGAAACGCAAGAGAATGGAGTTGCGTAGATGAGATCTGCATTTTATTTTAGATGTTTCCAATTACGGTTCGATCAATATCCATAAGTGTTTGGTTTGGAGGGGATTGGCAGAATGTTTTTCACCCGTCTTTTTCAGTATACCGTTTCTGTAACATCGCTTTGTTATTATTATTATTTAATTGCAATGGAGCACAGGCTCCGGTGGCAATTTCCCTACACACCCATCTTCCCCCTATCCTGCACGCACCTACATTTGCCCTCTACAAATTTTATCTTTAAATTCTTTCAAAGTTTTCGGTAAATTATTCATCATTTCTATTGGTAACTCATTCCAATCCCTGACACCCTTACCTAAAAAAGAAAATCTTCCCACACCCTTGTGCCTGAAATCGAGTGCCAGCTTGTGGTCATGGTCATCTTTTCCCTTCCATGCACTACTTTTCATACCTATTGCAATATCTTTCCATGCCTCATCACCAGTATATGCACTGTACACTCCCATGACCCCCTTCATCATTGATAAGCGAAGTAACAAAAATGAATTGAACTTTTAAATATTATTAATATCAGGTTATTTTCTGAAACAAGAACTGTTCAGCGACTTATCTTAAGTATTAACATTTATGTGTGGATGATATCTAATGCCAGTGTATATGGATATTACTATTGACAGACAGTAATATCATCTACGTTTTAAATTATGTTACCAGTATTTTATAATTTTTGTAATAGGTAAATTAATTTAAACAAAAAAGGAATACGTTGGTGTTAGATTCCGAAACTATATTTGCTTGTTACCTGCACGCCGGCTCTATGATCACGAGAGCGAACTTTCGGCAAAGAGAGATAAAATATTATTTTCTGGATAAGCGTTTCAACAAAACCATTTTCATCGTCTGCGCACTTCATTACTCAAGCAGTTATTTTTTGTTCACATATTTCGCTATTGCAATAGTAGGTTTTAATTATTATGACAGCTCTTTTTGAGCACAAAATTTTAATTTATGATTTGGAATAGATATTTCAAATTGTTATAAAAATACCTTTTGAGAAAAAATCTACTTTAGACCATAGCATTCCTGGAAATCTTTATTTCGCAAATGAATTTATCATTAGAGCAAATTTATAATTGGGAGAAGCCACTTAGAACTTGACAGAGGAATGCAAATAATTATGAAAGTATCACAATATTTAAAAATAAATGACGTTTTAACTTTTTTTTGCCATACCTAATATTACATACCACAAAATTCTCTTTAAAACAAGCATACCGTAAACACTGAAAATTAGAGGATTACGCGACGGCAATTAACATGGAACAGCAAACAGTTTACGAGCGCAATCTGTAACGAAGGCAACACTGTCAGTAACTAATTTATTTTCATTTAACTTTGAAAGTAATTTTTATAACATTTCTCTGTGCAGAATTTAAACATTGTACTTTTTCTATGTTCCCTGCATATCCAGTAAAATGATTTCTAAAGAACCTTTAATAGCCGTTCTTTGTCATCGCTGTTGCGTTATACGGAAAGTCTGGAAAGATCATTGTTTCTAGGTATCGTATGACAAATGTTGTTTATTAGAATTGAATATTAAGAGAGGTTAATATAAAAATGATAGCTTATACGCTTAAGTTATCAGTGTTTAGCTGTTTTTCTATAATTGAAAACATTAAATTAGTGGGTTCTTATTCTTTCAACGTGGAAATTTTGGTCTCCAGGAATATCGCTGGAAAGAAAGTTGTGTATTCCGAAGCACTCGATGGAGTTGTATTGGCGGTGGAGACAGAAACGTTAAGGGCTATTATCCGGTGGGTTGTAGCCGTTGACCTTTACGTTCCGAGAAAAAGCCCGCTTTCCAGCTCTGATTGATGGAGCAAATCATACGGCACAAGTAGAAATACAAGAGAAAGAGCTGGCCTGTACGGCAAGGCGCCTCCCCCATTTCTCTCGGAGCAAATAGCGTGCTGCTTTGTCCATCCGTCAGAGAAATACAGACCCAGTGGAATGAATTAAACCTGCCTGAACGGGGGTTATAAAGACACCAGAAATTCTCTTCGTACAGAGTAGAATTAAACTGTTGAATAAGACAAAGGTCTTTTTACAGCGATTAAACAGTCAGTGTGTAGGATCATAATATAATTATTTTACTGAAATTTTTTAAAATGATTGATTCTGATAGTCAGTAAACTAGCATACAATCAGGAAATATTCGTATGGCAACCGCTTTCAAGAAAATTTATCACCGTAAAAAGAAACATTTAGATCCATCAATTTATAAATGCGAAGAAGAGGAATGTTCCAGTAAAAGAAATAAGGAAAAAAAATCTTTTGAAAGATAACATCAGCTGCCAACCAACACTATTAGTCTTTTGGGAAAAATGATGTAGAAATGTTACGTTCATTGCTTAAATTTATTACATCTCTCGGCCGTAAAAGTAATGTTATGGCATCATCAGATCCTTTAATTTCCCATGGAACACTCCACTGTACCTTCTGCTTTCTCTTTTGCCTCTTGCCAGGTTTTGGTTTCTCAGTCTACACAACATCCGTGGTCTGTCTTGCTTCTTTCGGCCTAACAGCTTCCATATCATAGTCTATTTTCCAACCGATCCACCACCTGTTTTTAAAGAGCGATTTAAATGCGTTATTCCTTACGAATCACCTGCAACTTTTCATTTTCCACTTTATTTACAGATAGTGAATTCATATTTATAGATGGCTTATTGTCAGTACCAATAACGATAGAAAATAAAAATCATTTTCCTTCAAACATTTCCGTCAGAAATGGGTACCAACTGTATGTGCTACTAAATGAAAGGGAAGACTGATCCGATATAATCACTCGATATTTTGCATATTTTACAGTAAAAGCAAACGGCAACCATTACTTCTCATTCCAGAAATGAAAAACTAAGCGCGGTCCTCAACCCGATGATTGGTTGGACCCTCCCTAAGAGGAATACTAAGCCTGGAATCGGAGGTAGGACGGCAGTTCATCCTCCTTACCCAACCTAACCCAATCCGGTCATCCTCCCGGGTCCTAGAGCTTAAGGTGGAATCCAAACCACGGATGCGTTCTGGCGTACTTCGCAATACACAGCAAGGTGAGTCAGGAGTAAAACGCCTCTGAAAATCCCAACCGAGGCAGGGATTCGAACCGGGGACCTTTCGATCTCCGGTCAGACACCTTAATCTCTGAGCCACCAGACCGCGCATTGATGTTATGATCTGAATCATAAATTCACTAAAAAAATTTTCTCTTTTGCTTTACGCCCCGTCGACGCCGAGGTTATTAGAGGAGGGAAAGGATTGGGGCAAGGAAGGTAAGGAATTCAGCCATGGCCTTTTTGAACGAAGCATCCTGGAATTCACCTGGAGTGATTTTGGAAAACCATAGAAAACCCAAATCCGGATGCCCAGACGGGGATTTGAACCCGCTTCCTACCGAATGTGAATCCAGAGTATTAACCGATCACCCACCACTCTTGGTCTATCCACTATAGACTTCCAAAAGTGGCAATATTTGAATATTTTCACTGACAATGAACGCAGTATTGGCGCTGTGTTTGAGCCAATGTAGTTAGTACGTAACGTACCTGCATGTTGCATATCTTGTATCGGACCGCCTCGCCGACGCATCCTGTGGAGAGACAGTTACGCAGCTGCGACGAGACACCGCCGTCGCAGGTCCTGGAGCAAGGACTCCAGGGACTCCAGGGAGACCAGTCACCTGCACGACGCTGGAGTCCGGGCACCTGCACGAAACAAAGTACAGGTGACTACACAAAGCACAGATCTGTATAGGGTGGAACTAAAAATATTTCGCTAATTTATTCATGCTTTGGACCTCTGATAGAAAACTCGAAGAATAACTATTAAATTCTAGCCTCTAAGCCCGTCAGAGATTATGGATTGAACAGAGTGTCCCGACAATTCATTTCTTTTCTAGTTGCTTAAATAAATATAACTGCTGTTGTATAAAGATTGTAGTGTATCGCTACGCTACATAGTATATTCGCGATATGCTGGGCTACTGGCTCAGACAGGTGGACAGTTGAGACAAAGGGTGACAGGACTGCTTTGGAATGCGACCTTGGGCAGGTACTGAGGAGCCGTTAGGTGTGTGTGGAGAGGGCACAGTAGGCTGCGGGCAGTGGTTGTGTGCGTGGCAGCCGACATGAGGGAATGTGATGTGCAGCGGCTAATGTTAGCACGTGCTGCTGTGGTGCTCTGTGTTCCACGTCGCCTACGGAGCGGATGAGGCAACCAACGGCCAGCAGATGGGTCGTCGCCTAGGAAGACCACTGGAAGCCGACCTGGCGCCTTCGGAAAAATGGTAACCACAGAGAAGAAGTGTCGTATTGATAACCAAACCTGCCACCCTGGAGATTCTCATTGCCCCGTTGTGCTTAGTGGAAGGACACCTAACAACCCCTGAGAACTGATATGTAGAAACTATTGTATTATACGTGGATTGATTCATTGTAAATGAGAAGTAATTGTTATAATAAATGTCAATATTAAATGTAAGTGAAATGGTGTTGCCGACCTGTACAGCAAAATCCCAGTTCCACTTTTCATTAATTTCATTTAATAATAATGGTTTTGTTGTTCAATTAATTAAATTAAAAGTAATTTAATTTAAAAAAAGAAGGAGTACAAGTTGTACACTTCAAGATGAAACGGGAAAAGTAGGTGTGTAGGGAAATTACCACGGGAGCTTGCACTCCATCGCAATTCATTTAAATAGCTAATAACCTCGATTTTGTAATGTTTTACATATTACAGATGAAAATTATATACTGATACAGTAGGAACTTCTACTAAATTAATTACGACAGAAGTATGAGACCAATAAATTTAAAAATAAACTAGAAATACCATGTAATATTAGTTTACTACTGGTCCAGGCCACATTCTGCGCGATAAATATGAAACTACTTCAATCCGTATGGAATAATAACTTCAGTGATACAGCGCTTTTGAAAGAAACCTTAATCACGTGTAAAACAAAATTCACCGTGAATTATGCTGCAAAAAAATTGTGTTAGTTGTTATCCTGGTCCTGCCCGCATGCCAATCTAACCAAAATCTGCACTAATATTACGCTTTGAAAATCATAGCTACTATTAAACTTGTATAAATACATTTACGATCACTGTATCGCGGTCTAAATTTGACCCGTTGGAACTATTTACATGTGGCTGATTAAATGACATCAGTAATAAAAAGCAACTAATTATTAATATGTTATATTAAATGCAATACATAATTTGATATCAGTGTTTTAGAAATAGGTTTCTTCGACTTTTCTATAATAGTAAGGCAGAATAGTTCGCATGCAGAATCCTAGGAGAGACGGCTGTAGAACCTACAACATATTTATAAAAATGTTTGTCCATATATACAAAAGTCAGACGTTAAAAAACAGTTATCAGACCTGAAGCCCTGCACGCCAGCGACACTTTAACATTGCATACGAAAGGTGACCTACAAAGTATTCTGAAAGAAGAACGCAAAATTATAAGAAAGATACTTGACCCAGGAAAAATATATGACGGATATAGACTCAAATCTCGAAAAGGAACAGAAACACTGACAAACCTCGCGGCAGATATAGGGAAAAGAAGATTAAGATTTTATAGACATATTCACAGACTCCCAGCAACAAGACTCATTCATAAAATTATGACGTACATAGAACAGCTAAAAACTATACCCTGGGTCCAGCAAATCAAAAAAGACCTAGAAAATGCCCACATAAACTCATCAGAAATCATAGACAGACAAACGTACATACAAAAGATTAACAAATGGGAAGTACTGTCGGAGAATGTGAAGTGACTTAGAGACCAGGGACGAAGTGGACTAAAGAAAGGAAGAAAATCCACGGAGGAAAAAATGAGAGCTGCATGGAAACTCAGAAAACTGAATCGTTAAGGCTTTGCGTGAATCGACAGGACCAAATTGAAAATAATAATAATAAGACAGAATATAGCAGATACATCTATATCGAATATAAATGATGTGTTGAACGCAATAATTTGGCAATTCATTTCTTCGCTAACTACTATTCATTAAACAATTATTATTATGTAACTCTCCTAACCTTAAAAATGATGTAATGTAAATATTTCTTAACTTACTATAGCAGTGGTATCTCTGGCCAGAGTATAAGAAAACATTTACATCCAACGAATATGAATAAATTAAAACGCACATAACCTCGAGTAACATGTCTGGTCGTTGTTAATTAGATAACGAAGGCTGGGTGCATAACAGGCATAGCTATACAATCACTAATGTTAGCCTTTTATTAGTAAAGATTGTTTCAGAATAACGATTCCAGGTTAAAATTAGTATGCAGACCATTGCGAGAACTGGACTGGATGTTTAATACTACCTGCTCCGTTCTCCTAACTGTCTTCTAATCGAATGATTGTTCGATAGGTATGTAGAGGTCTGTTATACGAAACTATCCAGAAAAGAACAGTTATAGTAAAGACTGATCCGGTCTTAAATGTTGCACCAATTTTTCGGAACGTAGAACTGCGATACGAATCATGAAATAAAATTGGTAACCGCCAGTTTGAAGTTAGTAAAACTACGTATAATAAGCTGTAAGGCAACAAACGACATATCCACATGATTGTACCATTCGCAATTTCAAAAAAATCTTTTTCTACAGCCCACATGGAACTTCAGTTAACTGGAAGGTCAGATATGAAACAAGCATTGTCATCTTCAGTGTACGAGTAATTAATAACAAGTAATATCCGCAAATAGTTCAAATCAAGAATAATTCTCGTGGCGCGTACCTCTGCTAAGCTGCTATAACCAACCAGGGGTCAGCAATTACTATGCAATTACGAGATTATCAAATGAACATGAAGTTCTATATACCTTTCAGAGTTCGGTGCAGCTCTATTAAACGGAATCTTAAAGAACTTGTTGTTAACAACCTGTTTAAATAAACCTACACAGGCCACAATATTTTTTTTTTAGTTTATGGGCTTACGCCTCGTCGACGTCGAGGTCATTAGAGATGGGAAAAGACTAGGGGCAAGGAACTCGAAGGATTTCGGCTATGGCCTTTTGAAAGAAGCATCCCGGCATTCACCTGGAAGGATTTGAGGAAACCATGGAAAACCCAAATCTTGAGGGCCGAACGGGGATTCGAACCCACGTGCTCCCGAATGCGAGGGCAGAGCGCTAACCACTCACCCACCACGTTAGGTGCCACAGTACGATTAAACAGAAAAATGTAACTGAAATAGGGAAATATTAAATTTATTGAAGACTCTATAGATATTGTGCACATTAACATATTGAACACATTCTACTTAGAACCATTACACACGTTCATGGTAACAGTTACTTCAAATTTTGATAGCTTGTTACTGTCAGGCTATGTTAGCTACATTTGAAGTACTATGTTTGTAACGAACGAAACATAAAAATATAACGAACAGTTAACAACTGGTACCAACATATCATTTTATTTAAAATAAATGAAAAGGAAGTGTAGATTTATTTTAAAGTATTGTACCGAAAAAGAGAATCAGATACTACGATCAATTTTGAAGTAGATATGGAGATGTAACACGTTTTGGATATCATATTTTCAAGTTAAAAATCGAAAGGTTACAAAAAAAAATTGTTACTGTTTTTAGCTGGATAAGCATGTGATTTTTAAATGCAAATAATTTATTGGTAGTATTGTTGGATTTGCGAACGACTTCAGGGAGTTCTCCAAATTGCAATGAATATTCTGTTCTTGCATGGAATTGCAGCGCACCTACAGATAACTAGTCATTCTTGGAATACGAATATACCTGACATATTACTATAATGAGGAACACGATTCCATGCGTTCAGCGACAACTAGATAATCAAATTAATAATGATTACCACACTCGATATTGCAGAAAATGATTCTGATATGTCACTGTTTTCGCTTTTTATTAATTTTTACTCTTAACAACAGTAATAACTGTTATAAGGATAATTTGCCATGGAAATTCCATCTCGGTGCACAATTTTAAATACTTGTTAACGTAGCTGCATATTTAAGCTCGTTTTATCATGTTCTAGAAACGTTTACAACACTATAAGTCGCCCGTTATATATAAAAATTATGAACGAAACGATATTGTGAACAGCATAATCGAAACTGAAACACCAGATACTGACAAGAATATTAAATACTACAAAGCGTTTCTCCGTTAGAGTATAAGGAAAGGCCACCACAAATTTAATTATTTCCGTTCGTCAGACAAGAGCATCGTTAGCTCGACATAAATTCTGAATTACAAAAAATAAACGCCTGACTTTGTGCGGTGAAAGTAATTCGTTGTTCCGTAGAAAGTGCCTCGGTTTCTCATTATAATGTAATCGATTCTCAGTTAGATTCGGAAGCTCTCGAGTCGACGGCTGCCGAGAGAGTGCTCTGCGGTAGGTCTTAATACCCGTGTTCCAAGTTTCGAGAGGAGTCCCCGGTCGGGTCTGAGCTTAAAACTTGTTCTCCGGGGCGAGGCTCGCCCTAGTGGAAACCAACCAGCCGTCCAGAGCAATGTTGTGATAACTTCTCTGATGAAATCATTACAAGTCTTAGTAATAGTAATTACTAGTCATGATGATCGAGTCAGCTTCAGTTACAATGAGCTAAGTCAGAAACAAACTCAGACAAAATTCGACTGATCCAATTATTAAAGTTTACTAAACCATTTATTCCTTCTAAACTAGTCAGTATAGGTAAATTAGTTCATTAGATAGTTGACTAAAATGTTATAAACTTTTTTTAACTACTGTTATACATCCAGAATGAATCATAAGATGATAATCATATCTGTGATTCAGGCGTTGGGAAAACGTTCTTGCCAGATTTAACTGATGTGAAAAAATGTTTCTGTTTGTGTTGACGGCTGATTTTTGCGTTCAGTGTATTGTGTTGTTTCCCTGCTTTCATCAGTGTATTCACGGCGAGAGTGAAATCCGGTGGAGGCCCATTTGAGCTTACCTCTTCCGAAAAACATCAAGGCAGCCGCTAAGTTAAATATCTCCATCCAACGGACGAAAGTCAATCACTAGTGTCATGCGCCTTCACTCCATACTCACTGCGGTTTTAATTAATAACTTCTGTATATCTCCTGCACCGCTACCCCTCCTAGCATGCCGTTGAAATCTGGATGATGAAACTTTCTACCACTACCGAGTGTCCAACCAGCAAACCTCGTATCAGACGCTAGGATTTATTATGGTGCCAGGCTCTGAGGCAACAGAACAAGACAGCGTAGGGAATATGGCTAGAAGGCATTTCAAACTTTTAATTGTAAGTATGTAATGATGTAACGCAAGAATCGGTCACGATTATTATATTTTCCTCACAGTCATATAATTTCTTTCCACGGTGATTGTTGGAGTTATAAATTATCCAAGTTGCATTTAGACTGAAGTATATTATAAAATAAATATCGCAACTTTAAAACGCACATAAAAATCATTCTGCACCATCGAAGACAGTTTACAAGCTATTTGAAGGACTTGTAATTTGTGTAACATAAAACTGAATGTCAATGAACACATAATAGTTTTGTAAAAAAATAAATAGAAAAAAACAGCCAGTGGTAAATGGCCTTCTGCGTAGAGACACTACTTCCACAAAAATATACGTATTTACGTCTCACCTGTTAAAAAAATTTGCTCCAGTCATTTATCTCAGCAATATATCAGACGTGAAAATGAGTGGTTTTCAAGTGGGCATCTTGGCTTTAGGCAGGGATATTCATGCTATCTGAGTTAATAGGCTATATCTAAGATATTTCTGATGAAATTGACAGGGGAGCTAAAATTGATAGTTTAGCACTAGAACTTTCAAATACTTTTGACAGACTGAGCCACAAAATGGTGCTAAATAAGGTAAAATATGTTGGAGTTGATGAAAATGTGATTTGGTGGGTAGAAGAATTCCTAAAATGTAGATAGAAAAAAGTTAGGGTAGGAAATGTAGTATCAAAAGAAGTAGGAGTGAACATGGGAGTTGGGTAATATAGTGGGACAATTGCTGTTCGTTATTCTAATCAATGATTGTGTTAATAGTTTACTATCAGAGGTTAGATTGTTTGCAGATGACATAATGTTATATAATAGGAGCAAAGAGGTAGAAGACTGTAAACAGCTTTAGGGTTATGTAGATAGGATATCCAGGTGGGTGAGTTAACATGAGATGAAGATAAATGCAAAGAAGAGCCAGTTTGTTAGGTACGTATACAGATAAAAAGCTGAAGGTTGACTTTGAATAGAAAGTAGGGGAGGATTACTATTGAAGACTCTAAATGTAAATAACTTAAAAAACTTTTGATAACAAACTGGGCAGGACACATTGGACAGGTAGTAGGAAAAGGATTCAAAATTTTTCATCTTTTGGATAGAGTGATTATAGGATTTACTAGAGAAGAAAGGGAGTTGGGTTACAAAAATTTGGTCAGGCCACTGCTTGAATACTGTTGTACAGTACGGGACCAACATTTTGGGTATCAAATACAGTAACTGGAGGGAGTGCAGAGAAGAGTTGGTATATTTGTCTTTGGAAATTACCACAGAACACAATCGGTAACTGAGATGAGAAGGGAGCTGGAGTGAGATTCGTTGGAAGATAGAAGGAGTTTGAAGAGAATCATGGGAGTGCACAAGGCGTATATTGGTGATGAGGAATGGAAAGATATTGGTGGGAGAATTAAGAGAGTTGCATGGAAGGATAAAGATGACCACAAGCTGACACTTGATTTCAGGCGTAAGGGTGCGAGAAAATTTTCTTTCGTAGAAAAGGGTGTCGGGGGTTGGAATAAATTACCTAGAGAAATAATGAATAATTTAACAAAAACACTTAAAGAATTTGAAGTTCAAATTAGTAGAGGGCAAAAAAAAGTAGGTGGATAGCAGAAATATGGATGTGTAGGGAGATTGCCACCGGAGCGTGGGCTCCTTCTCAATTATATCAAATCAAATTAAATGTGATCTCCCACTAACGAAAAGTAAAAGTAGTGGTCTGAGCATCGTTCCTTGAGGAAATCATGGCACGCACGCCCGAATCCGGCGCCACTGTGCGGTGACACGGAAGGCGGAGTGACCGTTAGACCATACACGGCACACACAGTAGAGATAGAGGCAGGTCCATCAATCAGCAGGCGGTAATGGAGACGGAGAGTGCCTCGGCGCGGCTTATCGGCGACGTTAAACCAGGTACCACACTACACAATAACTGACTCCCACCAAGCGCTTTCAGTGTGATAAGCAATAGTCAACACGTACACGGAACCCACGTGTGCCGTGTGTAACAGTATGTGGAATACATACTTCTTATTTAATGAACTTAGAAGTAATTCTGTTTTACACAGTGATATTTTACAGAATCTACAGTCTATATACATAAAAGGCTACTTTTGTGACTATGTCATGATGTCCGTATCGCTGACCTAGCAACCCGGTCTTCGTTACCGGAACATTTGCGACCAGAGATATTACTACAAAATTGAGGTATGGCTTAGAATTATGTACCAAATTATATAATTTTTAATATTATGGATGTTATTTAATAACAATACTATTTATTCAAGCAACTGTAAGGAAATTAATTACCGGAACACTGAAAACTATGTATTGCGTTTAAATTTACCTAATTATTAATTGGCTTGTTGTTTAT
Organism: Vandiemenella viatica; assembly: GCA_031002005.1. Lineage (NCBI taxonomy): Eukaryota > Metazoa > Arthropoda > Insecta > Orthoptera > Morabidae > Vandiemenella > Vandiemenella viatica. Next base: position 159,104,387 of record JARYHS010009186.1, read on the forward strand.
ATATATTCAGTCGACATAAATGTTTTATTATACTCTATGTCCAGAGATATTACTGTTACAGTTATCTTTGAAACATGTACCACATTATATCATTTTTAGGGTTATGAGCGTTATTTAATAAAATTATATTTACATAAGTAATTGCCGGGGAATGAACTAACAGAAAACTGCGTTCAAATCGTTATTTTTGACGGACTTACAAGGTATTTATATTGCAATAAACTCGGAGAAATTAACTCTGCATTCAACCCATTATTTTTGACAGGCTTCGAAACTTGTAACTACATGATTTTCTCTGTGTCTTGTTAAGGAACATAGTTTACAGTACTTTCAAGCAGGTAAATTGTTTCCGGCAGAAGTTCTTGAGCGTTTCTTACCATCACGATTGTTTTCGTTTGGTTGATAAATTGGCCGGCAAGCCTTAATTTTATTAGACTACCGATTATCTTTGGATGGAAAGGATTGAGACATAGACCAAGTAGCTCGATCGTACTTTTGCAAAGTTTTGACAAAATACACGTTGTCAGGTGGTGAGCAGTAAGCGAGTTCGATTCCAGATCCAGTCATCAAGCTTTCGGTTTTCCGAACTTAATCCAAGCGATGACTCCTTCATAAGGCAGAACCAGATTTCCAACCCGTTCTTAATATATTATCACTTCCTGGTTCTAAAAAATTCTCTCCCTCCGAATGAAAATAAACTGGCGAAACTTCTTCCTGCTTATTTATTGTACCAACAAATATAAGGCAGCAGATCAAGGTAATAACAGTGGAAGGACTTCTGTTTATTATACCGAGGAAAATCTGAAAATTACAAATTGAACGAAAATTCAATCTATAGAATTTTTAAACTCCAAAATGGTCCTATAGTGCGAATCTCTCCCTTACTTAAATACCTCCCAATGAACAAAATCTCTCTCAAACTGACATCAGAAGTAGAACGTTGCATTGAACTTTGACAGAAAAAGAAAAAGAAGATATTCCACATTCATTGGGATCTGGAACTTAAGAGAGAGCTACCAACCATCTACAGTGTCTCCAGTTATTCATACAATTTGGAACTTACCTGGCAAGTTCTACCAATTGTAAATACACGCGCTTCATTTGAGCATTTGAAAATAGCTTAAATATAACATACGTCTTTATCAAGGTTTTACGATCATTGCTATATTAGTGATGTTTCGTTGCTTATAGTTACAGAATCATTATTTTTCATCTCCATCGATTGGTATGTTGTGCAGATGAAATGTACGAATTTGCATCGTGATTTCACTATTACTGTTTCTATAATTCTCATCTTCACTTTTTAGAATATAGGATTTAAGCTCGTTTATAGTGTTGCTGTTTCATGCATCGATGATTAGAAAACGGATATTTTATTATTTTTAAACTGGATCAGTTTCAAACGTTCAGAAGAGTTGAATGCCAAGCTGTTTAAGGAAAAAGTAGTACTGCATATTTCCGTTTCCTCGTGTGTGTTGTGATGACTGAAAAACGAGTAATCACTAACCATTCCCATACTCGCGTTGCAGAGGTCGCCGTTTCGAGTCTGGTCCAGGTCATGTGTAGTTTTAATTAAGTGTTGTATTCGTCAAGCGTTATCCTTTCACTTGAGATTAGGGAGCGTCCATAAACCACGTAGCTCCAATTTGGCCTCCTGTAAACCCACCTCCTCCCCCCGGGTAGCCCAACGTCGCTTTTGCCTCTGTCCTCCCCCCACGTAGTACATATCTTTTTTCCCTATTGATTACAGAAGACATTTTGTACTGTTTTCTTTTGTCAGACTCGAAAATTACATGCAGAGATAATTAAATGACGGAAATAAATATTCACATGCTGTTGTGTGTTCTGTACCTCATTTTAACTGTAACAAATAATATGAATGAAAAGCTACGTGGCCTGCCCCCTCCCCCGTTTCCCACGTAGACCAACGTAGCTTTTCAGCCAACCACTCCCCCCATAGTCCGAGCAACGTAGTTTATGGACACTCCCTTGTCAGCAACACTTGAGGAGTCCAACACACTTCAGGAAAATGAAACACATATGATGTTGGCTGAATGCCTAAAAAGCCGAATGCTAAATAAAAAAATGCAATACTTTGGTACAGCAATCAGCCATACTGTGGAATTTAAAGTATATACTTAGAAAGATTATAATGTCTAATGGCGGAATACATGAGAGATGCACCAATAACAAATATTGCGTCAGTTACATTTATTTTTCTGAACTCAAAAAAGTAAAACAAATGGAAAAAAACAAGGAGCAAAGAAAGAATAGAAGGGAGAAAGCAGAAACACGAAAATTGTATCTTTTTACATGCGAGAAAGAAAGAAGAGAGATAGTTTTTTTGCATTTATGTTCGGTGTCATATTTATGTACTAGGTGGAATGATTTTAGCATTTTGTCGTATTGTATATTTGTGATTTTAATTCGTTGTAAAAAAAAAAAAAAAAAAAAGAGAGAGGAGAGAAAATTAGATTGTTATCGAATGAGTTCTGTGGACGGAAATGTTTTGGAATAAATTCGGTCGGGCCGCGAAGTTGGTCATGCCATAATATCAGAAAAGGAATAATAGTTTCTTACTCTACGGTACTAACCTAACACCAGACACAGTGAGGCCTCGAAAAGAGAATATTTCACCAATCAAAATGATTATGTTGAAGGATTTTCATACCGACTGATAGCCGCTCATTTAAGAATAAAACATTACAGACTGCATACAAAATTTGATCCAAAGTATGTCAAGAAACAATTTGTAATTACTGCACCATTTATCAACGTATTTTATGAGTTTTATACTGGATGTTACGTTGTGTATAGTCTTGTATTATAACCACCTGTGTGTAATTAATTAAAGAAATCAAAAGTGGTCTGTACCAAACATGTGTGGAGTAATAGTGAAATATTTTTTCCATTCATTTTCCATAGGAAAGGTAATAAAATCAACGACCTAAATCATTAAAAATTTGGTTGCTCCAAATAATACCAGAGGACCGCACGATACTCTCTTACTTTAAGGCTGCAAGAAATAAAATCGAATAAAATAAAATTTCTGATCGAATGTATAACGTTGGACAAGTGTAGATCCGTGTTTTGAGTCCTCCACGGCAGACTGCGCCACAGTAGCTGGTGAGCGTGGCTTCAAAAATTCATCTCCAATCAGAACATGTTACAGGCCAGCGTTTCACTTTTTTCCGTGCCCCAGGGAGGAGCGGTTTATTAATGCGGCAGCGCCCCGTGTCACAAATCAATACATCACCCAGGGCTGTGTCACATCACAACCTTCACAATTACAGAAATATTCTGCAAATGAAAAGTATCTCAGCGTGTTAATCTGCGAGGCAGTGAAACGCCAATTGTCGGGGGGTGAGATGTTCCACACGAAACCAATAGTGCCGTATGAGAAACTTATCCACAGATAATTAATACTTGCTGGCATGTTACTGCTATCAACTTTAAATGTCTGATAAATTGAATATCAGTTTAGGAATGTTTCATTTTCATTTGTCCTTTTATTTCCACTTTCTAACTACCTTTATTTTTCTTATTTATTGCATCTTCTTACTGTTTCACTAAGATGTCAAGGAAAAATAGCGACAAAGCAGAAACACTGTGACTGTGAAGAATCAAGATATTGAAGATACTACAACTGGACTTCCGGGAATCCATCTGAAGAGAGACCAGTGGCTCAAACTAAACTACCAAATACAGGCCACGCCAAACGCAATGCCACGCTCCATAAGTGGGAACTTCAAGATTCTCCTGTTTGTGACTGCGGAGCTCTTTCACAGAAAATGGAGTACATCATCAAGGAATGGCCTCCAAGGAAGGTACGATACGCCATTACAAGATGTTTTCAGTGCTACAACATCCTTCATAGCATGGCTGCAACATCTGGACATCGATATTTGAATGCTACCAACGTTCTTGTTGTAGTATATATTTATATGTATTACATTAGTTGCTTAGCCATACGACAAATAAATACTGTTTTTTTCGTATTTACAAAAACTTGAATTTTTGATGCTGTACAGTTTTAATTTTTAATTAAAATTGCAATGGAGGGCACGTTACGGTGGCAATTTCCCTACAAACCCATCTTCCCTCTTTCCTGCACCCACCTACATTTGCCTCTCTACAAATTTTAAATTTAAAGTCTTTCAACGTTTTTGGGAAATTATTCATCATTTCTCTTGGCAACTTATTCCACTCCCTAATACCCTTACCCAAAAAAGAGAATCTTCCTACACCCTTGTGCCTTAAATCGAGTGCCAGCTTGTGGTCATGGTCATCTTTTCCCTTCCATGCATTACTTTAATTCTTACACCAATATCTTTCCATGCCTCATCACCAATATACGCCTTGTACACTCCCATGGCCCTCTTTACCCCCCTCATGTCTTCCAATGAATATTATTCAATCTCTTTTATCATATCTGTTACTGATTGCATTGTGCGATAATTTCCAGAAACAAATCTAGCAGCCCTTTTTTGCACCCTCTCCAATTCCTGTATCTGATACGTCAAAATGAGGGTCCCATACTACACTACCATATTCGAGCAAATGGTCTGACCAAAGTTTTGTAACCCAATTCCTTTACTTCTCTCGTACATCCCCTCATCACTCTCTCCAACAAGAGAAGAACTTTTGAAACCTTTTCCTACTACCTGTCCAATGTGTCCTGCCCAGTTAATCTTGTTATCAAAAGTAATGCTAGATATTTACATTTCCAATCTACAACAAGTAATTCTTTCCTCACCTTATAATCATAATCAGTCTTTATTTTATTTGTGTATCCAACGGGAGATATATAGAAACTAAGACAATGGCGGAACAGAGGGAGGCGTGGAGGGCTGTCACTGTGCGTGGACCTGCTGTATAGCAGAGAATCTTTTATGATCTAATAAGAATCAACCATTAAGACAATGTGGAAATATAAGATTGGCGCGGGTGTCAATTTTTCTTTACATTTACTAGTGTTAACAAAGGTAAAGCGAACTGGCTTAACGCCACGCCACTATAATTGATTCTATCCTCCAAGGTTGCTAGAACCAATGCCCACCTTGTGCTCACGAGAGAGGCAGCTACACGGAATGTGCAAAAGCAGCGTGATATCCAACCAACAGGAAACGCGATGCGGGGACTCCACGATGTGAACTTAAGTAGGGCAGTACTGTTATTTAGTAATAACCGCCATTTTCATGCAAATTCCCTTCAGCTGGCTCAGAATTCTGATACTTATTTTGTTTAATAACTAGTTGTCTGTGACTACCAGAAAGATGGACGGGCGGATACGCAGTGAAGGAAAAGCAATACAGTTATATTTCCCTTCGGGGCTGAGCTCTAAAAACCATCGCTTTTATTATGCTTTGTCGAAAGGACTGTGGATAGAAACGCGAAATAATTCGTCCATACCGAGCGAGGTGGGTGAGCGGTAACGCTCTGGCCTCGCATTCGGAGGACGTGGGTTCGAATCCCCGACCGAGAATCCAAATTTGGGTTTTCTTTGGTTTCCCCAAATTGCTCCAGGTGAATGCCGAGATGCTTCCTTTACAAGTACGTCACCAAATTCCTTCCCAATACTTGTCCCTATTACTATTCCGTATCTAATGACCTCGACGTCGACGAGGTAAAACTCGTGAGCAAAAAAAAAAAAAAAGACCGTGGCGTTTTCAAGTAACCATCCTGGCGTTCCCCTGGAGTGATTTCGGGGAACCATAGAAAATCGATATCTGGATGACCCGAATACGAGATGGAGTTACCAACGTTATTATTCAGAACGCTGGTTCGCTATCGTCTTTAGCGCGAGCGAAGACTTCCACAGCGTGACGAAACATGTCCCCACAGAGCACTCTGTGTGGGAGATGCTGTCAGCATTAAAGGCTGTCCGGGAGTGGCTGTTAAGGGCCGACACTGCTGCCAACACCCCGGGGACAATTAGTGCTGTTCGCCGGCCCAATTACTGCGACACGCCGCCTAATGGAATCTGGACCGCCCCCATTACCGCGCACGCCGACGAAAAATTGTGAGTTGGCGACGACCGTGTGGCGCCCACAAGGACTTGCGCTGCTGCCAGGTATTTGCTTAATGAAATCGGTGCGAGCCGAGTACGGGACAACCATTAGCGAACAAGCCGGCGTGAATCGGAGCCCATTAAACCTGTGGAGCGCTTCAAGAGCACCTATTAGCCGCGGAGGCAGATTCCGCTGGAGCCTCGTGGCGGGATGGTCGTTCGTTAAGACTCGCAGAGCACAGCAACCCATATATGCCTAGGATGACCGGAAGATTGCTGTACTAAGGACAGGGTTATCTTACGTCAACCATGAGTAGATACAGAATTCTGTCCAATCAACCAAATGGATTGTTTTGATTCTCTCCACGTGAAGCCCATTAGCCGAGCTGGTGTAGGGCAAACCTAACTTATATGACCAAATAGATGGTAGCTTCACTTTGTGGTAGCGAGGCAAGAACCGTAGGAATACCAGAAAAGGAAAATTAAAACATTTGAAATGTTGTGCTACAGAAGGATGCTGAAAACTAATTGGACAGATAAAGTACGTAATGAGCGAGTTTTGGAAATGTTGGCAGAGGAAAGAAGTTTGTGGAAGAAGCTGACAGAAAGAAGAGACAGGAAGGTAGGTCATTTGCGTACAGTAATTTTCTTATTATCAGTAATGCAGCCTCTTAGTCACTGAATGAATGTATGAAAGAATTTAATAGACATAGAAGATTTACTGCCTTAATTAAATCCGATGAAAGAACAATACGAAGACAGATTAGATCTGTTTCTTGTCAACAGAGTGACTATCTTGTTTACATAGAAGACAGATCAATCCACACAAACCCCAAAACAGCTCAAAATGCTAATTGACATTTATACATTTACTCGTAAGACAATTGTTATCAGAATGTGTTATATGCATAGGAAGAAATTAAGAGGGCAGCTCAAACTGATAGAAATGAGTGTGTAAAACAGCAATTGAAGAAAACGAAGCAGATACAGTAATTTGAAGCATCCGTGAAGAAGGCCCCAGGTTGGACCGAAACGTTGTCATCATCAGCAAGAAACACGCAACGCTAAATCCGAAAGTAAAGCAAGTGGCAATTTTTCAACTTTTGAAAGCATGGAAAATAGAAAATAACAAGAATAGAAAATCTTTGTGTGTAGGCTACCATGCTGGTTTCTTAAACATGCTCTCGGCAACTCACTGGTTAGATAGAGTACAACTACTTTAACTGTGCGAGTTGTTGTTTATGATGTGACAGGATTCAGCAACGTGAATTACTGAGAAATAAGTATAATTAATAAAACAACATAATGTAGCATAACAGGAAGATTAAAACAAAACGAAGAAAAGATATAATGAAAATATTCCTAAGATGGAACAAGTTTGTCTTAAATTTGGTTTATTACACGCACGTAATGTTACATTACTCCATATTACTCAAAAGGCGCCGCATTGTTTCTTATGGCGATCTTCAAATGCCCGTTATAACAAGGCATGAGACAAACTTATATAAGGTAACATATGTCAGTTCTTACGAATGGAGATGGCAGCAATGAAGAAATGCTACTATTCGTTCCTTAACTTCCATTTGAAGCAATGCATTGCAACAAGTAATATGTTCGACCACGATACATAACCTCGGTGAAAATTTCAGTTCCTTTACTGAAATGTCCAGCAGTTATGAATCGACCAGACAAAGAATAAAAAAAAGTGTTATTTACTTGCCTATTACAATGTTCTAGGTACGGAATTAGTTATTACAAGGTGCGTATTTCTTCCTCTCGTTCCATAAATATCAAATTTGTTATCATTAAAACATATTCTTCCAGCGGAACTAGAAACAGGTAACCTCGGGCAAATAGGCTAATACAACACAGTAGGTTGGCATCTTAAGGTAAAATCTTATAACGTAGGCACAAAAATGTAAACAGACCATTTCACTATCAATAATAATTCAAACCCAGATAGCTGTAATAAGTAGTAACCTACTTAACATGACACAACAGAGAAATATTGAAAAATGGAACATATTTAAATTTACACGATTATCAAACTTTCTTCACAGCCAGATCAAACAATAATAATAATAATAAAAAAAACAGTTTAGTACGAGTTGAGGGTTCCATTAATGACCTAATACATATCTCACACCTGATAGGTCAGACAGTGGTCATTTGGTACAAAAATCAATCCTTGACCCATTTTCATGTTGCAGCGAGCTGCTAATGTTTTAGAATGCAATTCACTCTGAATTTACAGAATTTTAAATAAAAATGTTTTAATATACTTCAAGTAACCTCAAAATAAGAAAAACTTGTTCTTATTTATCTCACAACTTACAAAACTTGTTAGATGTAAGTGTTTTCGTATTTGTCATTTAAACATAGGTTTTAGTCAACATTGGCGACGAATTTGAGAGACCTAGGCAGAGTTTCTGACATAGACCCGGTAACAAAATGATACAAAATTGACTACTTTGACGACCACTCATGTCCTTATTTCACAACTAAAAAATTGGAAATAATATCTAGTCCTGAACTAGGCGAGTTCCAAATTTTGATTCCTCACCTAGTGAACTACCCCTTTATTTATAAATAAGATATTCAATACTGGTTCAAAGAAACACGTCCTGTACAAATTTGAGGTCTCAAAACTTATTTTGTTTACGAGCTAGACTCCTGTGACAACTGACGAACAGACAGTGATGCGACAGCAACAAACTCCTTTTCTCTAAAGCATATTAACCTTACAGTGAAATGTTATATTCAGCGCCTCTGTTACCTCATGCAGAAATTACAGCATCTAAAACGCACTACACACTTATAAAACATTTGAAGTAATCAGATTAGATTTATTTTATATTATGTATTGCTACAAGGTACGTTAGTTCTCTTCAGTATCGTACACGAATAACTAGACACATTGTTTTGTATTTTCTACATACCACCGCAGTAATCGAGCGGCGAGGAGAATTCGCTATCAAGCAGATATTTGAACGCCAGACCAGCAATTAGCTTGGAATTCTCACATCAGTGTGCGTAATGTGCATTAAACACCAACGAGCACCAGACATTTCTGTGGAAATTAACAAACATTTTCACATACTTCGCACTGGATATATTCTCGTTTAACATCAGTATTGTACTTCGTAGGTGACTGAGTTTCGCGACGAAGAATGTAACAGCTCAACGTTTCGAAGAGCAATGGATGTTTACACTGGTAGATGACAGTTATGATGAAAGATGTTTCTTTGCAGTAAGAGGTTACTATGCTGGCTGAATACAGAGTTCTCCGCTGCATATTGAATATTTAATCAAGCGGTAGTCGGTTCGAATTCAGTGATCACGATACCACTCACAATAGTGCATTAATTGCGGGTTATCTACAAAATTAAACTGAAAGTATTAGTTGTAGTAGAACTACAAAACACTATATCGTATTAATTAACTACTAAATAAAAAATACGTGATCAGTAAAATAGCGTCAAACAAACAGAAAATTCCTCACAAGACCTACCACGAATTCTTTATTACATGGAATGATACTTATACAAAGGAGAAGGCTACATGCTACTTTATTTTCGTAACAGTCTTATGCTGGTTGTAGCAACCATTACCATAACGCATAATCCTTATTTGAACTTATATTTTCTATTATTTCTTTGTATTATCTACATCACTGAAACGATAATTCAGATGCGGATCGCATTAGAGTTTTACATGCTACTTAATTCGTATATTCAATGAATTTATTCAAAAGTACTCTTATAAAAACGCAGTGTGGCGCTCGAATTTCTAATTTATTTTGTTTATTTTTATGTTACTGTGTACTGTAATCCCTAAATATTTTTCTCAAGTTTACTGTTCCGCGAAATGACACACTTAATTGTATTAAAAATGATTACATTATTTTTGTTCCCTATTAGTCGCACTTTTATTTCTTACCGTTTAACAATTGTTTATAACACGGTACAATATGAAAAAGAACTGAAAACATATTGGACTGTATGACAAGCTTAAGTTTCTGTTCCTGTTTCCTATTATCGGCGAAATATCTCATCTCATTGATAATATCATCCACAAAATCATTAATAAATTTTAAAAGAAAAGTGATCCTGTTAATATTTAAATTTCCGTGCTTAATTTCTATGGACTGCATAAGAAGTCTAAAAAGTCATTATGAAACTACCTCTTCCTTTATCACTTCATATCTAAATGTAAAGTATGACGTTGTTATATAGCAAACACCTCGACCTCATGGTAACACAATCAATTTGCTACACATTCTGTCTCTGTGTGACTGGACCTACATAATTACGTCCAACCACTGAGCGTCCCTGTCAAAACTCGTTGCAACATCGGAATTCGGGACCCTGAATTTGGGAAGGCACGCGCTTTAAACACAGAAGCACGAGACCACTCAAGAAGTAATACTATTCGGTACGCTTGTACAGTACATTTGTTGTTAAGACATGTCATTGGCGATTTTGTAATGAATACTGCCTGAATATCAATAAACGATTAATACTGCATCCACTGTCAGTATCTTTCGTTAGGAAGTAAAACAATAAAACATGTAGGCAGTAATGAGAATATATTGCAAGAAACTTTTGATGCTGTTTGAGTATATGGTAATGCGTGAGTAAATCTGTGTCTAAAATTTAGATTTAGCGATTCAGTTGTATTGGCTTTTGCCTAATTGAATATGAATGCTCGAATATCCGTACCAACCCTAGGTTCTTCATATTTTATATAATATTTGAAATAAAGTTTGATCACCTTTCATGAAAATTAGTAGTAAGTTCATAAAATTGAAGCAAGCGAAAGGTAAGTTTTCTTACAAATGTATAGATTTATTCTGGTAAACTTTAGTAAGGTCCTTGACTATAATCATTTTTCTGAGATTTTAATGATATGTTAACTCAATTTTTTGAGTGCTTATGAGTGTTTTATTAATCGACGCAATAATTTGTTTCGATATACTGCGCAGATTTTTTATCCTTGTTTGTGAAACTGATGCATATTAGAGTTAGAACATTCAGCACAAGAGATGTAGTGAAAGCTGTAGTTTACCTGAAACTAGGAAACCAGAGATAAAAAATTAAGTATCATGAGTCGTTGTTTTCTGAGGATGTAGAGGAGTGGCTTGAGAGGTAATAAGTAGAAATTGATGCAGACGATCCTGTAATTAGCCTTTATGGAGCGGGTATTTGTTTTTGATAATAGAATTGTGACTTATTCACTTTTATCAGATGAAAAATGTAAACATGTTTATGGTTTTAGGTGCGATAGAGAGAGAGAGCCTCATTTTGCCTCGTTATACTAGTGACATGACAAGACAAACTGCCTTCCAGAAGGTATCTTGGCGCATCCATTATAGCCAATCAACGTAATGCCTAACATCATTTTTCTTTTTTCTCAGGGCACACATTTCCCTCGTATACCGGTGTGTTTTAGCAAAATAACCCAGTGGAATTAAATTCCTGACAGCGTACATTAGAAATTTTGATAAAAACCCCAGCGGACGGGTCCGCACGCAAGCGCCAGCGTTTTTAATGAAATTGTAACGGAGGCCATTAGCAGAGACTCGCACTTGACTCTAATGGCCACCTCCACTTACTGCCGTGTTGTCCGAATTAATGAATTTTAATTTGCGAGCAAGGAAAACGTGTCACAATTCTAATTACAATATAAAATTCCTGGGGCGATGGCTTTAAAGAATGGCAACGATGAATTTGTTTTCTAAGGAAGGAATCGTTACGACAAAGTTATTTTAATATTACCGTTACTCACAATTAACGTATTTCATATTTCTTTGTTAAATTCTCAAAAAAAAAACATTTAACAGCCAGTCGCTTTTTCAATCGTAACTTTCCATCACAGTTTTAATGTATCAAGCACTAGGTTAATAAGATTCATAAATGCTTGTGGGGAAACTTATATCAGTTATGGTTATCTTTGTTTACAAAATTTAATAATCTGGATGCACGGCAGTGCACCCGCCAAGTCGAGTCAACGGCGGCACTGCCTACCCTTTTCTCGGAGCGATTCGGGACATTTTTGTATCACAATTTCTTAGGTCTCATTGATGCTACAGATCTCAAATTTCTGTTATATATATCAGCAATCTTAGCAAACATACTAAATTTTATTTCGTTACTGTTATTAGTTCGGATGTTATTAATATGCATATTTTAGTGATTTTGTCACTCACTCACTCACTGATAATCATTAAAACTCTAAAGTACTTCGCGCAGTCGTAGAAAGCTGAAATTTGGTACACAGATAACATTTTACCCACATATTATAAGAAAAGTCTGAAACTCGCAAATTTCCATACATCTTCCCTTTACCTACCCCTAACGTGAAAATCGCTTTCTACTCTAATAACTTTATATTTTCATTGTAGAGTGAGGTTACTGAGTTTATCTAATGTGTTAAATTTTACTTCTCTCCTTTCCTTATTTTGGAAGTTAGCGAAATTCAAAATTTTATTTCGACCAACCCTATATCAAAATTCCACGGTACTTCCAGTAAAACTAGACACAAATAATTTGATACACATATGTGGTTTCGTCCCTATATCATAAAAAAGCCTAAAATTGGTATTTTCATCGTATTTTATTACACGCTTTATATTAGCTTCACTTGTATATGTATGTATGTATGAATGTAACGTAATTTTACAACTCCATTTTAACCCACTTCCGATGTCCGAGCTGTTTGAAATTTGGCACACATATTAAGAACCGTTGACAATACAATAATTTCATATCTATATCCTGCTATTCTCATTACTTTGACAGTAACAACAGAAAAAATGGTTGAATGTTGTGGAATTTTGCAATTTAATTTTAACCCAATGTCCAAATTGTTTGAAATTTTGCTCATGTATTGATAACTGATTACAATACAATAATTTCATAGCTATGTCTTGATATTCTGATTACGTTGACAGTAAAAACATAAAAATTTTGCACACGTTTTAAGAACCGTTGACAATACAGTAGTCTCTTAGCAACTTCCTGCTATTCTCGTCTGGCGGTAACAATAGAAAAATGGTTGTATGTAATGGAATCTTTCATTTCAGTGTTTACCCGCTTCCTAGACGTCCGAATCGTTTGAAATTTTGCACACTTATTAAGAACCGATAAAAATTCAATAATTTCACTCTCACCACGTTGTCAGAAACAACTTAAAAGTGGTTGAATGTAATGGAAAATTTCATTTCAATTTTCACCCACTCCAGAAAGTCCGAATTGTCTGAAACTTTGTACATGCATTAAGAACCGATGACAGTCCAATAATTTCATATCTATGTCTTGGTAATCTCATTACTTTGGCAGTAAAAACACTAAAGTGATTTAACCATCTTATGAAAGATGCTTGAATTTTTTTATTCTAAATAAAATCTATAACACCGACAGGAACCATTATGTTTCATAAAGTGAAGTGAATACACATTATAAAGCGTAGATTTGGCTCAGAAGAAGATCTCATACTTTTTTGTTTGTTTATAGTACACGAGCAGGAGACTTGGGCTATTTTTACAAAAATTGTTCTAGCACTCTAGCCCCTACGCTACCGAAGCCGGCTCCATGACTCTTCGAATCGTATTCAGAGGAATAGCATTGGTTTCTTCAGTGATGTCAGCGTTCAGTTCATCGATAGTTCGGGGACGATGCCAGAACACCTTTTCCTTGAGGTAAACGCAGAGAGAAAAAAATCTCATTGGGTTAAATCAGGTGATTGGGGGGGGGGGGGATAACTCAATGTCACTTCGCAAAGAGATAAGATGACCGGGAAACATTTTTCAAAGAATATCTATTGAACGACACAATGTATGGGCCGTAGCACCATCTTGTTGGAAATAGATGATGTTATTTTCATGGTCGGGCAATAATTCATCCAATTTCGGTTTTAAAAAATTTTCAGGCATCTAACAATACCGAGCAGAAGTCACTGTTACAGCTTGATCATATTCTTTGAAAAAGTAGGGACCCCAGACACCAAAATCTGCAGCAGCACACCGAGCTGGGAAGTGGTCATTTGTGAAGGTATTGGGGTCTATTCTGAGCCCAGTATCGGAAATTTTATCTATCTACAGTTCCAGCCAGGTGAAAATGGGCCTCGTCATTACAGATCAAAACAGCAGTATGAGGGATATTCTGGAGAATGTCGCGGCACAAATTTGATCGTGTGTCTAAGTCTCTTTCACTTAACTGTTGCATTGTCTGCACCTTGAATGGCTGCAATTTAAGGTCTCCATGGACAATTCTTCTGACACTACTAGCAGAGAACCCAAGTGCAGCGGCGTGTTTACGAACAGAATGCGCGGGGATATATTGAATTGAAATCCGCACTCTATCCACGTTTTCCACTGACGTTGACCTCATAATTCAGCCTTGTGGTTTTCTTTTTAATGCCGAAGATGTCTCTCTAAAATTAGATACCCAATTCCTAATTGTTGGTGCAGTGGGAACTGGATCATGACGACCAAGAGCAAAATCTATACGAAACACACGCTGTGTTTTTATCTCGGATCCGCCATTTTGAATGTACTCTTCCACTACGAATGCTCGATGTTGTCCAGACCAAGCCTTTGCTCACACTGAAACTGCATGTCATGGCGCGGCTAACTATGCTATCCCCACCCTTCTGCTCCCACCCGTGTTCGGGCGACAACCTTATGAAATCGGAAAGATTTCTATCACTCAACCCGTATAATAAGAGTAATAGGAATAAATATTAATGTAAATTAATATTAATAATAATCATCATCATAGCGCACTACTCTGTAATCTGGTGAAGTGTATTTTAACTTTTTGCTGTTTTTCATTTGATTACGGGAATAGAAGTTTCTCATGTTGTTCGTGTACACTCTGATATACGTACCGGTTTTATTTTGATATCGAGGGTTGTGATGACCATTGTTATCCCTCGGAACCTCTGGGTGCTCTAGGCATGATGAGTGAATCTCCGCCCTAAAGGAAGGAAGTGGACTGGGGATCAGGAAGGAGTTCGTCCATGGCCTTTCAAAGGAACGATCTCGACATTCGCCTGGAGTGGTTTCGGGAAAACCGAAATCTGGATGGCCGGACGGGGATTCTAATCAGCTTGTGAATCCGAATGTGACAGATACTGATCATGCACAGTGTTGCTAACCCTGAAATCCAGCTGATAGTAGAATTTATCAAAAATTACGGTAGCTTTTCCGAAATTAGGTTGTAATTTATATTTAAAATATAGTAAAAAACAACATAGATTCTCTGTAAAATCAATAGTTACAGCTCTTTATACAGAGTTGTTATTTTATCATCCAGGTTAGTAATCAGAACAGATTCGCTTCGGAAATAGCTATTTAATGTTGTAAATTTTCGCAAAATTCAAGGCAAGAAATAATAATATGCCTTCATAATTGGGTAATTTAGGTATGAATGGATTTCATGACACTCTCAATCTATTAGTCATCTGCAATCAAAATATAGATGTAAAGCATCCCATTGCTCATGAATTCTTTACAATTGCATTTGATGACAGCCATCAAGTCTGGGTTGGTCTAAGAATTTTTTGCACATCCACCTCTGCAAAATGTTGTAACTCTTTAGACTCACTTTGCTTTTGCTGTTGGATTTAAAATAATTATATATATATCGTGCCAATTTTTCACAACTAATCGGAAACTTTTTGCATGCATCATTAACGCAAAGATGAAGCGAATGAATTTAAGCACAATTATGCCTGGACAACGTTGATGTGTTTATTTCCTTCTTTTTGGCGTTTAATTACACTTATGCCGGCTATAAAAGATATATTGCAATAACTACACGTCGCCTTTGTTAAATCCTTATCTTTTCTTAGTCAGTCACTATATTCTTTGTTCCCGAAACTTCTGCTTATAACGCATTCTCTTTGCTGGTGTTGGTGTTAGCTTATCTTCTTCTCCAGAAACGCTGTTGCTATCACTCATCATATTTTCAAATTCAAAATTGACAATAGAAAAGACCATAAAATTAAAAAATGAAACTCATATAATGGTAAAAATAAATAAATAAAGACAGAATAAAAATATAAATACCCAAATAAAACTAAGGATGCATTATCATCGGTCGATAAACTCGTGAAATTTAAAGAATATATCACAATTACCTAAAATTCCTTAAATTACGGTGTATTTTGCTACCGTAGTTATAACCCTACGGTAGGTGGTAGATCTATGCTGAATACGGTGTATTTACCGTAATTATAGTGTAGCTGGCAACACTGGTCATGCAGCAAATACTCAGTCAATTATTAATGTTTTATCATACTAGTTCTTTATATGTCGTTTTGGCATAAGAACTAACCATCAGAGACCATATCCAATGATTCCGCAACAACTTAAAAAATTGATACTTCAGTTCTGATTTACTCAGATTTTATAGCCTTATGGTTTAGAAATTAGCTGCGAGAGAGAATGTTAATGAATTTAGGCACTCTCATATCGCGAAATAAATAATTAACTAAAATCACCAGAAAAAACAAGGATTGTGTTCCTGTCTAAGCTTATGCTCTCTTTAAGGCATGAAGTATTGGCTACTACGCTTGACTTATTATTCTAATGAGAGTGTTTGTATGAAGAAGCCTACTTGTTCCAACTCCGCCTCCAACTGGTCCAGGCTGGACATCTGCAGCTCTTCGCTGCTCTCGTCACTGTCTTCGTTCTCCAGGGAAGACAGAGTATCGTTCCCAAACGCATGCGCCAGTCCCACCAACATCTGAAAGAAAAAACCTACAGTTACAACCTTTGTTTCCTAGAAAACTCTGTGCGCAAATTTTAATATTTCTGTTTTGCACATTTTAAACGATTCAAAATATTTTTTACTTAGTTTTGCGATTAATAACAACAATAATGGTAGAAACAAGAAACAGAGAAACTGTATTTATGGTCGCCAAGATACTTCAAAATTTTTGTAGTGAATCTTGTTTGACCGCAGTAGGGAGAAATTTGCTAAGGCTAAGCGTTACGCGATCAGTGGGTATGCGGCGCAGCGTTCAGCGTTGCTTTTTTGTTTTTATATTCTTTTAATGTTGATGATTGTGATATTCCCTGATCGCTCTAGAGATAAAACCTTTAATTTTCATGCAGAAATATTAATATTCGTCTTTACAAAAGGGCGTGGCCTGTGTTTCAGGGCGAATAAAATCTGTAGAACTTGAAGAACACAGAAGCATTAATAGAGGTAGGTATTAAACACGAACAGGGTGATAGCGCAATCGTATTGTGGCGACTCTTTGTGATAAGGGGGTTATTGTGGCGGTGTAATCCACTTCGTGGTTACTATGATTGATTTGGAGTGGTTCTTTGAAGTGATCTACGTTTTAGGCTATCGTCCTAATTATAACAGATTATCTACATGTGGGCACCAAGATGTTAATTGTCAGGATAAGTATATTTGACACCAGGGCGATCTTTGATATAGCAGGGATCCCGAACTGCTCTAACAGTTATATATTTACTATAGTTATTACCTTGCCGATATATCACAAACTCTTGCACAAAAATATCTGTAATAACTTGGGTTCTAACCTAACGACTGTAAATGACTGAGGCGACACAACTGATAATTTAACATACTTTAATTATAAAAACCTAACCATACATTTATCCGCAAATCTGTGTAACTTTATGCTGATAGGAAATAACACCCAAGCATGGCTACAATGTTACCAACTGACTAAATGAATTGCTAGCTTCTTCATACGAATATAACTGAACATAGCTTTACTGATTAAATACAAATTATTGAATAATTAAGGATCCCGAATAAAACACTTCATTACCAAATAGATTAACACGAGGCGTTACGACATTATTATAAAGACGACAAACAACTCGTTTAAGTTACGCAGACTGAATAATTTATCTAAAATAGTTTATCTAGCTAAGCTATAACTAACATGAGACAATGCAAGGCAAAGCATGGCTTTGCCAAGTGCCTAAAGCACAGACAAGACATACGTCTTACCTTCTACATAGCTGCTGGCAGAATAGTCAATCACCGAATAGACTGAGACGATGCCACGCTGCGCTTATTATGCGTGTGATCACGTGCTAAGCGCATGATGTGTGCTTCGCATGCTGCAGTAACCTGAATCTTGCAATTCTGCAGTTCTTACGCATGTAGGAATCTACAATATTTACAATATTCACTGAATAAAATACCAAAACTACCAATTTAAGCCCCAATTCACAGACTGGCCGTTACAGTATAATTGCTTAAATACAAACTTGTATTTGACCCTTAAAGATCACTCAGCAAAATTTAAAAAGTTCCTGTTTGCTTCGAAAGCATCACGTTGTTTTTTTTTTTTTTTACTGAGACTGAGCAAACACTCATATTGTAATCATTGGTAATAGTATCTGTAACGGCCAGAGAACTTAATACACATTCCATATTATTAAACAGTTGAGAAACTCCGAAGAAATGAATTGCCAGAATAGTTGATTCGGTAACATATTTGGTCTGATGTCCACTTAAAATAACCTAATAACTCTCGTACAGCGAACATGAACAAAGACCATTAACGAAAGTGGTCAGTAAAATGCCTAAAAAGCAAATAAACCGTAATGCATAAACTTTGGTGAAGCAACAACATTAATGAAAGTTTTAACTAAACAGAAATTTATCTTAAGCCGGAATGACAATTGGCATTCGTGGTTACAGCAGATACCATGTGTAATTTAGTTGTTTAAAAGTTTTTTAAGCTTTTATTAGCAACATGTTACTGAAAAGCAGATCCACGTTTTTTCAGCCGCAAAATTTATCAATATTTTTTAACTATGAAACGCTACAAAAGCCAACTTAATGAATGTATTATGGCAATTAGTTTGGTAGCAGTTGTTTGACTATTAAATTGTGGAAATAACCACGAATCTCTGGTCACTGTTTTAAGAGCGAATGCTGACACGTGACGGCATTCTCCATCCAATAGCTATCGAGGTAAGTGAACGAGTGAGTGAGCTTAGGGAATTACAGATACATAGTAGATTAACCAGAAATCTGAGTTCAGCTCGTCATTTTTGACGGGCTCAGAGGCTAGTTATTAACAAAAATTTTCACACTAATACATGAAGCAGTATTTTTAATTTCTTTTTTTTTTAAATTATGAGCCAGAAAACCTGCGATGCTGTATCAAGAATATTCTAGTCCAGACTCCATTTTAACCTATCTATAATGCCCGCTAATTATTCTTATTTTCGAATCATAAGTATCAAATACACAGTTAAAACATTGTGAAAATTAACAGCTTTAAACACATTTCGCCCAGTACTTCACAACCATGCCGTTGCTCGAAACAGATCATCTTCGTTGCAGGATGATGGACACATAGGGCACTGCAGCATCTGGTTCATAGTTTGATCCTTACCACATTCGCACTAGTGGCATTAGTTTAACCACATTTCACTTGGTTTTCCTTAGACCTGACAATCCTGTTCAATTTAAGATCCGCCACACGTTCCAGTCCTCTGCCTGACTAGGTGGCAAGCGCTCTGCAACTGTCAGTGGTCTCGACATGTTAGGGACCTACATTTTTTCACAGCTGCACTTTTGCCTTTTCAGGAAACCCAATTAGTTCCCGCGATGTTCTAATGAAGCTTTTCTGGACTTGAGTTTCTGGGCTGGTGATGTATGGCCGTGCAGTGGCTGAGCGCTTTCCCGTTCAACTTTTGTCCTCTCCTTGCTCGCAGCCACTTCTCTCCGGATACTGGGTTGTGCAATCCCCGAATGTTGATGAAGCCTGTAAATTGGGGTAGACTTTAGGCAGCCTGTCACTAGCCTACAGGTGTTATTGAAAACAACATCCACCTGTTTGGTGTGAGATGACGAGTACCAAACAGGGCATGCACATTCTGCAACAGAGTAACAAAAGACCATTGTTGATGTACGTAAAGTTTATAGTTGTCTGCCCCACTGTGATCCAACTTGTTTGGGCAATAAGTTGTTTCTGCGCTAATATTGCCGCTACAAAATCAAACGGTGCAGACACAACCAAACACATGAAATGCATCACAAACTACATTTTGTAAAATAACGACATTTTCTAGACTCAATTCCTCCTTTGCATAGCATAAGTTAACACAATTAATTTCGTCATACACATTCAGTATGAACTGAAACTGGACTAAACCAGCGCAATAATACATTCGCCATATCGCGGTATAAACTTGACACAGGTGTTCTCCAATATAAAAGCTCTAAATAAAAAATACAGACTACGGCTAGGTTCAATATTCTACAATCCAGCGAAGTGTGTTTTAAATTTTAAATAATTTTAATTTGTTTACAAGAATAACTTAGACAAAGTTCCTATTTGCTGTACGAATGCAGTGTAGTACCATCGTTCGCCAACTCAAGTGCTAAACATTAAAAAAATACACAGAAAAAAATACATGGAAGTTTAACTTCTTGCGCGTCTAAACGCACCAGGTTTTTTTTCTCAAATTTAGATAAAACGAATTTCATAATTAGTTTATCTCTCGTAGCTTTAAAATTTAACAAAAATAGAATTAAAATGCTGACGAGGTGACAGAAGATAAGAAATATACCAACAAGTAGTCGCGTGGAAGACGCGAGGCACCATGAAAAAGAGAGACAAGTAGTTGTTTCTTAAGGGTCTCGCGATGCCCTGGGGATGCCGTCCTTTACGATCGTGTCACGGCTTCTTCTGCAGCCTGTTCTTTCCCAGGGGCACCTTAGACGGAATGGTAAATGAGCCTCTGTGGAGGGCCGCCATTTGTACAGGTGTCCTGTGAGACAGTGAGCCATTCTGACGGCAGTGTGGACACCGACCAGGCGGAACATCTGTCCACCCGCACACCTGTAGGTAGGCCGCCCCGCGTCACACGATACGGATCACGTGTCTCTGTCTGCACATACAGGCTTTCAAGTAGAATAGAAAAAAGCAGCAGATGAATAGGTACAGAGAGGTTATTTTAATACTACATCTACATCCATACTCTGCAATTCACAAACATTGTGGGTGGCAGAGGGTGCTGAGCACCAATCTTAATTCGGCGCATTCCAATTCCGAATAACACGAGGAAAGAAAGAATACATAAAAGCATCGATACGGCATCTTATTTCTCGAATCTTATCCCTGCGATCATTGCGACCCAAATAGGTTGGTGGAAGAAGTATCTCACTGCACTCGTAGGTCATAGAATTTCGCATATTCTCCAATAAATTTAAACGTAAATGATGTCTTCGAAATTATCCCAGGCCAATCTATGTATCAATTCTGTGACGCTTTCATAAGGGCTGTAACAACCAGTGACGAATCGATCGGCTCTCCTGTGTAACCTCTCCAGTGGGTCAATCAGGCCCTTGCGATACGGACCCCGAACTCCACAGCAGTAATCCTTTTGGTGTTAACATTAGTGGTCACTTCGTTTGATGTTAAATGAAGTACAATATTTTTTAAACGACATTCGGCATTTCGTTTATACAGCCAACTACGAATTTACATCCGTTCTTTCTCACCAAGCGTATGTTTTACTATTGCTTTTAATTTATCTCACAAAACGTACGATACAGGACGAACCCAAATCTCCTTTAAAACAAACCAAAAATTTTTAGCCCGTGGGTAAAAGAAGCGGGCATAATGGAAAAATCCGTAATTGAGAATCAGATAAAGCCATTGTTGAAGTCTGATAAGGTTAAAGAAGACTATTAAAATATAATATGATGAAATAGAAGAGAATAAAAGAGCATGAAACGTGTAACAAGTTGACTCATACATAAAATGGTAAAAATACCCTTACCGAGCGTGGTGGGTGAACGGTTAACGTTCTGGCCTCGCATTCGGGAGGACGCGGATTCGAATCCCAGTCTGGGCATCCAGATTTGGGTTTTCTATGGTTTCACCAAATCACTACAGGTGAATGCCGGGATGCTTCCTTCAAAAAGGCCATGGCCGAATTACTTCCCGTTCCTTGTCCCTCAGTTCCATCCCGCCTCTAATGACCTTAGCCGTCGACGAGGCGTAAAGCCGTAAGAAAAAAAATACCCTTGCTCCAGTAAAACGTTACTTGGAGCAGCAAATATTGGATCAAAATCAAAATGAAAGAACTATAAATACAGAAAAATTTTAACATGAAAAAACTATAACAGAAATTTTTTAAAATAATAACTGAGCCTAATATCATATTAGTGAAAATTCAGCTAGTTCAAGAAGTTAGGAAGTCACTGAAATACGTAAAATACGGTCTAGAGTTGGTATCTGGAAAGAATGGTAGTCTATAGCGAAGGTCTTCCAGTTATTCCGTTTATTACAAGAGTTGCTCTATTCGGCTTTAAATAAAGTGGAGCGAGTGAAAATTTCACTGCAGACGAAAATAGAAAATGAAACAGTACTACAGTAGGTAAGCACTGCGAGTCTCAGACCGTGATTCGAGTTCTGTGGAAGAAACGTTCATTATTGGGAGTTGGAAGACAGGCGAGGAAAGCTGGTGATGCACAATTCCTAATCACCTGGAGTAGTGCCACTAAGCCCCAAACCTCTCCGCAGTGAGGGTACACGACACTTGTTGATAGTAATTCATCCTTCGGATGGAGACGGAAGAGTAGTCCTGAATTGGTCGGCAGAAGGTTTCACTCTTCCCCTTAATCCATTAATAACTCAAGCAAAACAATAAAATAAACATACGGTACACCACAGTGAACCAAGGAAAGTGTAACAGGTAAATACATATCAGTCACTTGGGAGGATAAAGGAAAACCACTACAGTTAAAATCAAGAACACAGCAAAGGGATTGTGCATAAACTACGTGGCTCGGTCTAGAGGGGGGGGAGGGTTGTCTATAAAGCTACGTTGGGCTAGGTGCGGGAGTGTGTGGGGGGGGGGGGGTTTCGAGCCAGGCCACGTAGTTTTTCGTTCATATTATTTGTCATTGTTAAAATGAGATAGAGGACACACAACAGCATGTGAATATCTATTTCCGCCATTTAATTATCCCCGTATGTAATTTACGTTAGTCTGACAAGAGAAAACAGTACAAAATGTCTTCTGGAATCATTAGGGAAAAAGGCTACGTGGTTTATGCACGCCCCCAAACCAGGAGTAATTGTTTCCATGGAAGTCACCGAACCTGTGTTACCGGATAATAGAAATAATCATCAGGTAACCACTGGGATTCACAACCATGTTTCTATTTTATTCAGAAGGACATGATAGTTATCTGTTTTCTAGCTCGATTTCTGTCGTGTCTGCTTTTTAGGTGTCAGTAACTTAACAAAAATCGAAAGCAAGCTTCAGATGATAAGATCAGAATTCTACAAAAAATTATTGCGTGGCGTTGAGCAATCACTAATTTCAGTGTTTTATCTGGTAATTAAAGGTACCGTGTGTTTGGATGATTTGCTGCCTTACGGAGCGAAACGTTACAGATATTTGTAATCATCAGGCAGTTTGTTATACCAGGAAGGGTTGTATCTGAGCATGTGAAATTGCATTTTGTTCTGTGGTGCTAGTGGATATGAAGTTAATCAAAATGGCGGTATCAGGTGATTTATCCGAAATCGTGGCACAGAATGGCAATGAGTGTTGAAACTTAATTTACGCCAACTGATAAGACATGCTCGAACGAAATGATTTGTCATACAAAATGTATGCAGTAGGCAACACCGTGTCTAATTCGAAATGCAATGTAATACTGATATCCTGAAGTTATTCTCGTACTTACCGTGATCAACCATTTTGGCATCCGGTGAACACCCCTTCCCCCACGTGGATTTTGCCTCAACCCTCTCCCCCCCCCCCCCGTAGCACGTAGGTTTTTTCCTTTTTGATTGCAAAAGACATTTTGCACTGTTTTCTCTTGTCAGACTGTTGTGAATTACATACGGACGTAATTAAATGAAGGAAATAAGTGTTCTGTACCTCATTTTAACTGTGAAAAAAAGTGGTCTGGCTCGGAACTCCCTCTCCCCTCCCCCCTCCACTTAGCGCAGCGTAGCCTTCCAGCCAAATCTCCCTTCCCCAGATCGAGACACGCAGTTTATGGACGCTCTCTACCTGCAAGATATTCGGTATTGGGAACCACCCTTCCCAGATACCAACTCTAGTCCATATTTTACGCATTTCACTTCCTAACTTCTTGAACTAACTTACTTTTCACGAATATGATTTTGAGCACGGTTGCTATTTTAAAAATGTTTGTTATAGTTTTTCCACGTTAAAATTCGTCTTTGTAGAATTTCGCTTTGATTTTGATCCAACATTTGCTGCCCCACGTAATGGTTTACTGGAGCTGGGGTATTTTTACTATTTTACTAGCTGACCCGGTCACGCGTTGCTGTGACTCAGTAGTCATAGTACGTTGGATCACGTTTTTTCAGTTTCATGCATGTGAAAACTAAAAATATGCCAAATAGCTTCGTTGCTGCTGATGTATCTACCTATCTGGTATCATATTATTTCGTCATTTTTATTTACATTTTTTACTTCAAATACGGCCAAATCACTGCCTAACGTATATGCAAATGTACTTAATGGATTTTACAGAACTACTAAACTCAACATTAATATGAGCCTTATACGTTTTTGAAAGCAATGGTGATAATGGTACCACCCACTGAGTATCAATTTCAACTTGGTTTCTAGAATTTGACATTCGCATCGTAAATGTGTGGCCACCATTCTCAGCGTTTCTGCGGCGATACAACGGATAACCGTCTATATCCATAATAGTATCATTCGTATGTTCCTTTGGGAAACGCTTCTTACATCTCCCATGCATGGCGATGTCATGTTAAAAGCACCGCATGGCCCGTGGATCATGTGACTGGTAACAATATCAAACAATTCTAGATCAATTAACGGGTCCGGAATTTCGGCTGAAATTATTTGACCAATTTCTTCTGGACGGATTTTAACTTCAAGCCAAATCAAAATGTCAGAATGAGGCAAACCTCGCTTTTGCCACTCAATCGAATCCAGATAGCAACGTGTGTTACCGAAAACCGAATATTTTACGATTAAATCAATCAATTATTTTAATTTTTGTTTGAACATTCGTGCCGTGATATCATGACGATGCATTGATTGTTGGCCTGGTAATAGCAAAGTTTGTATTTCCTCCCAATTCGGATTACATGTAAATGTAATAAAAAAAATCTGGACGACCATAATGACGTACGTAAGTCATCGCATCTTGTATATATTCCTGCATGTTCCATGGATTGCCGATGTAGCTTGAAGGTAAAATAAATGCACTACCGATATCATTGGCATTTAAAGATTGATCTATACTGCCGATTATAGCATCTCGTAAATGGATGTATTCCTCCGATCGTAATTTAGCCTTGTTGTATCGAATAAATCGCAAACGTTCGTTTTCAATCTCAGCGTACATATCCACGGCATATTGATGGTACAGTTGAAGATATCGAAGGATATAGTTCTCCTGATTTCGTCTAATCATCAACCGGTGGGCGTAGTACTTCATTGAAGTCACTTTTTACTTGTTTCATTACCTGAAAAAATAAGAAATTAAATAGGAAAAAAAATTAGAAGAATAAGAAATTAATGTACTGGGCCCGCGATAATCCGGCCTCTGTTCGGAATGCCGCGGGTCTACTGTATTAATAAAATAAGGAATTAAATAGTTGAATATTAAATTTACCAGTAACTGGATCACATTGTTTGATGTTGATGTGATATTCATCCTGCCCTTGCCAGAATATCAGTGGATACTGGAGTGTTGATCCGAAATTATACTAACAGTGCTATCTCGTCGTGTGATTTTAATGGCTCTATTATCAAATGGATCACCAACTATAATAACTGCAACTTCATCTACAGTTGCCGCGTTGAACCTGCCAGCGTGTTCTCCTGATGGTAATTTGTCAGCTTTGATGACAATTTGATAGTAGTCATTTTTTAATTGTGGCGACACTCTTTTAAACAATTGAAAAAGTTAATTATTATTTTCCAAAAAAATTTCCAACAATAGCACAATTGCTCTCTCTTCTGATTGTTCGATGAAATTATACTGGCACCGAGTTGTCACGCGTTCTTCACAACTTCCCATAAAATAGATTTGGAGAAACTTCGTGACATCATTAGGCATCGGCATCAACGACCTAATCTTATGTTACACCTGGCATTGTATTTTGAATGTATTTTCAAAATGACGTCCATCAGATGTGAGATCGCAAATTTTTGTTGCTCCAGAAGACGTCATCTGGAAGCAGGAATTGATTAGCATGTCTTGCGCAGAAACAATTTCGAATCGTTTGATTCGCCAGCAAGAAGTGATTGCAAAGGTTCTGGGGAGTGGGAAGTGATAGTAATACAACTTTTCCTGATGCACAACACATGCCTGCTGCTTCATTGCGGAATTTCAACGCCTCACTGTATTGGCATAATATGTCCGTTGCACCGATTGCAATTTTAGAATGTGCAGAGTAATCAGTGTCTGGTGCATATTCGAAGGCAAGACGAACAAATGATACACGTGTTAATGCACGGCTGATTTACTGTCTCTCTCGTTCTCTTTCTCTAAATGTAGCTATGTGCTGCTCTCGTGCCGTTCTTGTTCTCGATATATTCTGTCACAGACGTTCATCATGCTGTTCTTGAGATTCTTGCATACGACGCTCAGCTGTCCTGATTCTTTGAACTTCCTTACTTGCCGCGATTTGTGTTGCTGATTGATGAGCTCTCTCGTCGTGTGTCTTGCCTCTCTGCTACTCGCATTGTCGAGGTTAGATTCTTTGGCGATATTTCACTGAAAAATATTTGAATTACAGCAAAAAGTGCCTTTCTGAAAGCCTTAAAATAAGACACTATAATACAGTGGGTCCATTGAAAAATACAGTAAAATGGAAGTTAAGAACTAATGAGGAAATATAAAATAACATTGAAAAAATAACAGAAAAAGAAGAATGATATATTTTTGATACATTTATAGCAGGAATGACACCAGGCTTTCAAGAGGTTTAGAAAGATTTGAAACGAAATAATACCAGTGAACTGTATGGAAAGAAAATTTTTTCGATAGCCGACTTTGAATATGGCAGGATTCAAAGGTAGAGAGGAGTGCAGTAATGAAGGAGTACTGGGGAGGAAGAAAGAAAAAACAACAGGAGAGGAATTGAAATTGACACGTGGTCTCTAGCTGACCATAAGAAAAAGAAGAAGACAAATGATAAGCTAGCGAGAAATGCTTACACGATTCGAATTTATCGTAACGTTTTCTTCAATGTTATATTCATGTGTGTAGTTACTTTGTCATTAGGTATAAAAACACACAAACGATGAACAACAATACAGCATAATTATAACACAATACACAGCACAATTAAAATTGAAGAAACTCACACATATGGCGTGGAATAGACCATAGCATAAATAAATCGAAATACAACGCCATCTACTGGATTGTTCGATAAATTAACTCTCCGCCATCTGTTAAGAATCAACTGAATCATAAATAAATTGAAACAGAACGTGATCTACTGGATGATTACCCAACCCAGCTAACCAAGTGTTGTATAGATAAGTTAACACATCGCCATCTGTTAGAAACTTATGGAACTATAATAATAATTACGTGTGGTCGTAATGACCCGGTTACATGGTTTCTACTGTCTGGACATTCTGCCCCCTTCGTAGCCACCTTTACCTAGCCCGCCCATCCTGCCTGGTACAGGGGACCTACATTTTAACGTCGAATCCGAACCACAGTACCGTCCTGGCGTATTTCACCTCATACAGCATACTGCGCCGGGGGTTAATGTCGGGTTAAGTGTCTATAAAAATCCTCACCGAGACATGGACTCGAACCGAGGACCTTTCCATCTCCAGTCAGACTCCCTAACCACTTAGCCAGCAGACCGCTTAGTTTTGGTGGCTTACAAATAATTACAAACCATTGTCCTATGACAAACATTTAATGAACATTTATTTCGCAAATAATAAATATTGAGGGCTATAATCAAGATAAAAACTATCCTATCTTTTAAGTTGGACTAAATTACACACATTAAGCCAAATTTCATCTAAAACGGTTATGTAGTTTCGGAGTTCATCCCGGACGAACATCGTGACACGAGATTTTTATATATACAGGGTGCGGCAAAAAGATCTGACGGTTTTAAAATAAAAACAACATGAAAAATAAAAGTGATACAAAATATTTTATTGCTTATTACAGAAGGGTATTCATGCAAATTAATGACAATAACATCAGAACAACCAATTTCATCCGTTTAAGATGTGAAGATAAAGTCCTTTAAATGACGTCCGTCTTTGAACAAGCATTCTTCCTGCCTTGCACTGAAGCTGTTGAACACCTGCTCTAACATTGCAGTCTGGCGATTTCTTGGCGTATGTCTTCTTTCAGTTCGTCCAGTGTGTGGGTTTCTTTGTGTAAACTCTTACTTTAAGGAGCTCTCACAAGAAAAAAAAAAAAATCGCAAACGCTAAGGTCTGGAGAGCGAGTTGGCCATTCAATGTCCCCAAAACGCGAGATCACTCGATCATGAAACATGCTTCTCAAAACGTCCATAACGTAACTGGCTGTATCGGCAGTTGCCCCTTCCTGCTGGAACCATATCCTACTGCGCACTAAACGATTTCTCTTAAGTTCAGGGATCATGAAGTTTTTTAGCGTCTACAAATAACGTTGGGAATTGACCGTAACGGTTCGACCACGCTCTTCGAAGATGTATGGCCCAATGACACACCTTTTCGTTACATCACACCACACGGTAACCTTAGGACTATGCAGAGGACGTTCATGCAGTTGTTCCGGATTTGTAGCCGACCAATAACCAAAGTTCTGTTTGTTCACATAAGCATCAAGATGGAAATGTGCCTCGTCGCTCATCATTAAAATTTGTTCATCAGTCAGTATTGCAATCATTTCTTCTGCTAATGCTTTACGCTTTGCATAGTCATTAGGCTTTAACTGCTGGACAATAGCCATTTTGTACGGGTGGAAGTGCAGATCGAAACGCAAAATTCGTCTTACCGAGCGGTCAGACATGTGCAAAGCAGCAGCTTGTTTACGGGCCGACCGCCGAGGACTGGCTTCCACAGCTTCTCTTACTCGATCGATATTCTCTGGCGTCCTAGATGACCGTGGGCGACCTGTTGACTTCTTTTTTAACGCTGAACCGGTAGCTCTGAAGGTGCTCACCCATAGCATAATGGTGTTACGAGATGGGACTCTTCCTCTTGGACCCACGTTAAATCGTCTACGGAACTGCCGCTGAGCAGCAACGCACGAATCGCCACTTTTAAAAAACGCCTCGACAACAAACGCACGGTGCTCACCCGACCATTGTTCTATGGCTACCACAAATGTCCACGTGTGGGCTCTGGATTGCGCCTATCCCCACCACTCCTCACCATCTACTCGCTCGACAATAAGGCGGCGAAAACCGTCAGATCATTTTGCCGCACCCTGTATAAAGATGTATGAGTCAACTCTTTGCAGGTATCATGGTCTTTGGTTCTCTTCTATTTCATCATATTATGTTTTCATAGACTTCTTTAACCTTACTTATCAGACTTCTCCAATGGCTTTATTCAATTCTCAATTAAGCGGAATAAGATACTTGGTAGGTACGAAAATACAGTAAACAGTGTCATCGTTATGCCATCCAAGAACTATCAGTTTTGCGCTAATGAATAGGTAGTACGGCTAGATTTTATCGTTGCACTCTATTTTTTATTGCTTTACGCCTCGTCGACGTTGAGGTCATCAGAGGTGGAATGAGATTAAGGACAAGGAACGGGAAGAAATTCGGTCATTGCTTTTTAAAGGAAGCATCCCGACATTGGTCTGGAATGATTTGGGGAAAACATGGAAAACCCAAATCTGGATGCCCCGACGGGGATTCGTACAGGCGCCCTCCCGAATGCGAGACCAGAACGTTAACCGTTCACCCACCACGCTCGATCTGTTGCATTCATGCACGTGAAGCTTATCTTAACACAAAATTTTGTTTTGAACTACGTAATTTATAAGAATATATCAAAACAGAGATGGTCATTGGAACCTCACGTCTGTATACGCTCGTATTTATGAAGTTTTAGAGTTCACAAAAAACCTAACGCAGACAAATAGAAGGAGTGACAGACAAACAGCCGTCATGCCAAAATCGACCATAAGAGTAATTTATCGAAATTACTGTAGTTTGTACTTAACCAGGATGAATGGGAAACCACCCTTGAGGACAGGTCACAACTAGCTCGCTAGTTGTACAAACACCACCGCTGGCACGCGAAGCGAGGCGACTTTAAGCTCTTAAAGGGGCACTGCGCGGGCAGGTGCGTAACGTGAAGTGGTTAGGTCCCCTTTAACAGATGACGCGGCGCGGTGTGTGTAGCATTCGCTCTCATAGAGCGTAGTGGCACAGTGGCCATTAGCGACCATGGAGGGATAAACTTCAACTTCGAAGATTCAATCCCACACTCTATTGTCAAGAGGTACTACGTCCTAATACACGTATCGTCAGTTCAATTCCAGCTTGGGGCTTCGTTGTAATTAGTTAAAGGTTATTTTCGTCTTGGTTTGTCACTGTGCAAGAAACTACCTGCGGAGTAGACGAAACAAATTTGTGCATGTTAAGCAGAAATGATAGTACAGCGAAAGCGCTTGTAGGTGAACGTATAGCCGTAACAGTTTGACCTATTTATTTTTTAAGGAACTTGTCCTCTTTCTTTCGGTAACTCATACAGATATCCACCCTAACAATTATGAAACGTGACGTATGTTAATCGTACTTCGTAGCGTTGTACATAAAGCTGTGTATATAACAACGATTCTCACGATCAAATACAGTTTTTGTTTGTGCCCTTCTGTTCCAGTAATTTATTTTTTTAGTGAACGCTACACAAAATAGGGAACTTAAGTATCTCGATCTGTCTGTGGAAAGGAATCAGTATTCTGTGTGATAAGCGTAAGTTTTGGTGGGACATGTGTAAGTTTTGAACGAAGATTGGGAACCGCACCAGCTTTCGCCTATTTGTTTGCGGCAAACCGACTGTAAACTAAAATCAATTTGAACCTAGGCGCGTTGTACGAGGTCTTTCCGAACACAGCAAGACAGGAGGAGGATGAGGAGGGTCATGGGAGTGTACAGGGCGTATACTGACGATGAGGCATGGAAAGATATTGCAGTAGGTATGAAAAGTAGTGCATGGAAGGCAAAAGATGATCATGACCACAAGGTGGCATTCGTTTTCAAGCACAAGGGTGTGGGGAGATTCTCTTTTTTTAGGTAAGGGTGTTAGGGATTGGAATGAGTTACCAAGGGAAATGATTAATAACTTACCGAAAACGTTGAAAGAATTTAAAGTTAAAATTTGTAGAGGGCAAATGTAGGTGGGTGCAGGAAAGGGGGAAGATGGGTGTGTAGGGAAATTGCCACCGGAGCTTGCGCTCCATTGCAATTAAAATAAATTAAATAGTGTCGGGCCTTTCTTCATGTTTCCCCGCTGGTGTTATTCAGCGTCATCTAGCTGGGAGCATAGTCCCCGTATGATTTCAGAATACTCTCCCAACGGCCTTTCCACTTTTGGAAGCAGTCCTGGAACTAGTTTTTTGGTATTGTAACTCCAGAATAGAATATGGTGACACTGTAATCCACACTTTTTCACTACAATAAAATGAACACAATAACAAAATAATGAAAAATAATAGCTGCAGTAACTTACATCTGTGTTATTTATTTATTTCCCGTGTGACTAAAGTAAAACAATACAGTCCTACAGACTGATGTGAAGAGAGTCTATCCATCCGACTGTGTTTCCAGTAGTAGCGTGGAGGCCAGGTAGGCCGTCCAGGTGCGACAATTACCAAACATATTCTCTACACCGCAGTTACAGCAGGGATCGTCGTTTCAGCTCCATCGGTTGCGAAGGACAAACCGCGACCTGTCTTGAAGCAGTTTAGCATTACTTCGTTGGTAGGTGAGCGTCCAGTAGTTTCTGCGTAGGATCGGTGACAATGTTTCCATTCCGTGACAGGTTCTGCTGTCATTTTCATCTCCATTCCACAGCAGGTTCAAAATGGGAAAAGGGGGGGGGGGGTAGCTGGGTGGCCAGAATAGCAGATGATTATCCAGACTTGAGGCTTGCGGTGGAAAGTTCTACAAGTCAGGTAATAAAGGGATGTCTGAATAGTCCTTTACGTCCCGCCACTGATGGAGTAGGGCTGCTTGGAGTCTAATCGTCGATAGTTGGAAACGACCGGAAACCGAGGCGACGGGCTGGATTTTAATTGAAGTATTGAATAATGGGATCCAGAATTTCTGAATACCGGGATCCCGGCCCATTTCCAGTCCCAAAATTTTCGGGATTAAGTTTCTCGATCCCGGGATTTGACAAAAAGTAGGAAAAATTGTTATGAAACATACATCATAAAACTCAAAATTTCCGAACGAAATACAGTCATTTTACCTGTTGCTCTGACGTTCTTGTCCGTCATCTTGTTTTGACAGCTGATTTCAATATCGTTTGCGCCAGTAAACAGAGAAGTAGTAAGTTAAAAGGTGTCTAAAAAGATGCTGTTTGCATCGCGCAATTGGAATTGTTTATTATTTTTTGTTTAATTACCAAAAATTACCTAAAACAATGGTTATGTTATAAGTTTGGAAACATTTTATGATTATGGGCTAATATTGGACGATGAAATAAGTTTTTTTTTTTTTTAAACATAATTTCGCTAACAGAGATACTAAACATTAAGAGTAACCTGTCAGACCATGACATGCAAATGATTCAAACCAAACCAACAATTGAAACCAAAAGTTAGTTAAATTTCAAAGAAAAATTTCACGCCGATATAGATAAAAGCATGAAAATAGTCTCCACTGAATAGAATTTTTCCAAAATCGTCAAGAAGGAAATGAAGCTTTTTAAAGCCTCAAGCTCCGTTCGTGGCTACAATCTTGAACGAGCTTTTAGGTATTTATTAACAATCCCTCCATCTACAATTGGGCCCTAAAGCACTTTCTCAGCAGTAGCATACATGTGCAATAAATTAAGAAGCAGGCTGAGTGTTCAAACATTGAACGCCTTGTTATTCCTTCGATCGTATTTTCGCAATTCCCAGAAAAATTGAATTTAAAATTTTGAGTTGCTGACTATAATAAATGTGAATTTTGGGTTGTATTCTGACTTGAACCGAAATTACATCGGAACATTTACATAATTAACGAAATATCATCTTTCATGTCGGGCGCGACCATAAATTCTAGCAATGGTTTAGTGTCTGTATTTATTTTAGTCGATTGTTCAGCACAGGCATGAATACCGTTGAATATTCAAGCCAAATTACTGCTTTTTTTTAGGATATGGATCAGAAAATGAGGAACGGGATTTCTTCCATGGAGTAATTTCGGGAAATCAGAGAAAATCGAAATCCGTATGGTTTACGTACCCGGCGCTAAAGGCACTGCCAATATAAAGGAGGGCTAAGTCACATTGGTCAGCTCTACCGAAATAGAAGAGCCTACCCCCAATAACAACAGGGGGTTAGCTTATCCGTAATGGGTAAGTTTCACCCACACGCCATGCTTACAGTTTGGCGTTGTAACTATTTACATAAAAAAAAATTGTGTTAGGTATTTATAACAAGTTGTTTCTACTCACTGTTCACTCGTTTTTGATGACATTAACAATTCAAAACTTAAAAAAAAGTGTTGTTTTAAAGTACTGTCACGGGAGTCGTGTAACTATTTAAATAAAAATTAATTGTTAGTTAACTGATGGTTGGTTTAATCGCAGTTGCTGTTCTTTCATCGCTGATTACGAGCCACGAAATACCTAATTCGCTGCTAACGTAAAACACAATGCGACAACGACGTGTTAAGACGAACACAGTACATACTTTTATTGATATGAATACTTATACACAGCTCGCCAAGGTAGCTCATCAGTAGATTATAAAAACTAAATGACCAGACTCCGTCTCTGAATATTGTATAGTTCGGAAATTAGGAAATGTTAGGTCCAACATTCACACGCCCTATCACAATCCACTGTTTATGTACACGGAAAGTACGATTTTTTTAATTTTTTTTATTTCAAGTTCAGAATCACTTCAAAACCATTTCGTAGTACTTCCGATACTTAGTGGGTAACTCTGCAGATTTATTTCCGCGTAGTAACTGGCACACACGCGTACCGCGTCTTCACCTAATGCCGCGTTCTAACGGCGTCTTGTAAGCCGCGCTAAGCCGGACGGATACCCAGCAATACGCCCTGGGAACGGAGCTGCCTCTGCTGGCCTCCGCTGCTACCCACTCACTGTCTGTAAACATCACAGGCGTGTGTAGTAGTGCACTGTTGCCATCGGTTTGCAGCAGCGGTGCGCACCCCTTCTGTTTCTTACAGTGTTCTGTGCCAAACGACACTAGGCAACGTGGTGGGGAGTGAGCAGCGAGGTAGCGAGAGCTAACCCGTGGCGCGCGCTCATCCCTACACTTCGGCTAATGAGGTGCGGCCTCCCTTACAAGACGCCGTCTTTCTCCCGCGCTTACAGCGACCATACCGTTCGTAAACTAAAGACGGACTGGCGTAATCTTTCTCCCACAATCATATTCTTGCCGCACCAATATCGATAGTACAACGATATTCTTGAATCATTACAGCTTGTTGATAAGCCCTCGTTATTTGGTTTGCGTGAGAGATGAAGTATTCAAGTACTCTCTGATGCAGAGGACTCAGTGTCGCAGTCCACAGATTGCGACGTGTTTTCTACCTCGTGCACAGTGGTGGAGGGCAGCGCAGAGCCGCCTTATTGTCGTTTTCGCCTCGTCCGGCTTAGAGGGCTGAGCTGCGTGTGTATTGTGTGCTGTGACGTGTGCTGCCGGCAGATAACCCAAGCCTAATCCCCAGCAGGTTCACAGCTTTGTTCTGCCGTCTCGGATAAAGCCACTCGCAGTGGGTCTGATGAGGGCCATGGGATATGAAACTCGGCAGTTTAAAGCGCTGGGGGTATGACTGGCCACTGGCCAGGTCAGATTCATCATACGCGTTCCTCCCGTCCTCGATATTGTTGTAATACTTTTTCGTATTACCTTGGCGAATGCTCCCCTATTCTCCGATTTCCGTCTAAATAAAACACACATCTTAAAAACATATCAACAAGAAAAACACAAAGCAAAGTATCTACAGATCACATAGTGCGTGATGGGTGAGCGGTAACCCTCTGGCCTCCGTTACGGAAGGACACGGCTTCGAATCCCCGTTGGGCTATCCAGATTTCCATGGTCTCCCCAAATCACTCCAAGCGAATGCTTGGCCGGTTCCATCAGAAGGTCATGGGCGAATTCCTTCCCATTACTTTCGCTCTTCTGTCCTTTCTCGCCTCTAACGACCTCGATGTAAAACCATAAGCAAATAAATGACAGCACTTGGGATCTCCTATTTGATTAGTAGTAGCAGAAGTATCGAATTAAAAAAGAAGGGAGATCCTGTGAGAGTCTCGGAAAATGTTAATTTTGACTGACCTATGGATGGAAGGATTATTCAGAGAATCCAAGACTCTTCAGCATAACTAGATGAATTTACAGTAAATCTCCTAATAAAACCATTTTTAAAACTTGGTAATTGAAATAAGAAGTTAATACTTGAGAAAATCTAAATATAATATTTTTTTCCAACACACCTTATCTAAGAAAAATGTATAAAAAGGATCAAAGTTTTTAAACAAGTAGTTAAATTACTGGCTCTTTACCTGCACTATATCATTACTAACAAAGGATACTCAGTGAAATACTCCTGATAGACAAATTAGTCACTAAAACTTTAAACTTTTTGAGGTGTTTATATACTAGACGATGTACATACATCTGTCATATGCGCATTTTACTCACCAACTTTTCTTTATTTACCTATACTTCATTACATAAGCTACTTATTTCTTATAAATGTTGTAATGTACCTCTGAGTTGCTATTGAGTTCTGTCAAGGAAATATTTTAGCTAAACGTATGTAATTGTGAATGAAAAGATGAGCATTCGCTATTATAAAAAACTAATTTTGTGTGGTAAGTTAGTTACCTACCACCTGCGTCCCACTTTAGATGCAGCTGCCTCCTTCGAAGCCCCTACCTCCTATGCTACCGCAGTGCGGCAGTATCCTGGCAGCATAACATGTATTCTGCAATCGTCTAGTAATACGCGAAATAAGAAACTTAGCTGAATTAGACGGCGAAATTCTTTGCTTACTTAGGAATTCAACATCAGTGTAAGGATGATTTTACGTTATGAACGAAAACCGAAGACTTACAAAATATCCATAATACAGGGAAGAAATTGTTACCTATAACAGTTCAGTACTTGAAAACACACAATAATCATATACATTATTTCTATAAGATTTTTTTTTTTTCGATATTTGAAGTATCATTTTAAAGCTTGAGTAATCCGCTTTTGTGCCACCATATTTCAAAAAACTAATTTTTCCCAATTCGACTCTTAAAGGGAAAATTTGTTAATATTTCTAAAATACGTTTTTTGTGTCTCGAGCCATTTATCTCCTTGGACACCCAACCGAAATCGATAAATGAAGTAGGATTTTAAAGAATAATGTGTCCGCATTGGTGACATCATATATAAAGATAGAATTGTTTTGCAATTAAGGCCTTACAAAGAAAAAGTATCAGTGATTCTACAACACTTTTTGTGTCACGACCCTCTTATCTCCATTAATACCTAACCGAAATAGATAAAGATTAAGGTGTACGCAATGGTAACACCATATTTTAAGAAATGAATTTTTCAGAATTTAACCCTTATAGGGCAAAATTATCAGTATTTCTAAAATGCGTTTTTTGTGTCTCGATCCATTTATCTCTCTGGATACCTAACAAAAATAGATAAATTATGTAGCATTACGAAGAGTAATGTCTCCGCTTTAGTGACATTATGTATTAAGAAAGAACCCTTAAAGGGAAAAAGTATCAATCATTCTACAAGGTGTTTTTGTGTCACGAGCCATTTAACTCCCTTAATATTTAATCAAAATGAGGTATCATTTTAAAGATTAAAGTCTACGCTGTGGGCACATCATATTTTAAGAGAGCAACTTTTTTGAATTTGAACTTTAAAGGGCAAAAGTATCCTTATTTTCATATTTTTGCACCACAAGCCATTTATTTCCCTCGATATCTAACTGACCTCGAGAAATTGGTGGTTATTTTAGAGATTAATGTCTCTGATTTAGTCATATTCTATTTTAATAAAGGTTATATATATATATATATATATATATTAATTTGACCATTACAAGGCAAAATTATCATTATTTCCGTAACTTTTTTTTTGTCACGTTATTTATCTCCATTCATACTTTACCGAAATCGATAATGAAATACCGTTTAAAACTTAAAGGTCTCCACTTAGGCAACATAATAGATTAAGAATTTTTTTTCAAAATTTGACCCTTGAAGCACAAAAGTAATAACTATAAAAGTCGCGGGTATGAGACACTTCAGAGCTAAGCAGCTAGATAGAAGCAGCACACATCACAGAGATATTAATAAACAGCTTCACTGGAGTCAACAAAGATTAATAGCGTTACCGATATATATCAGTATCGCATATCACAGAGATATTAATAAACTGTGTGGTTTCAAATACAGTAACTAGCTTATACAATATTTTATCTGTTACAGAAACATTTCTGTTATTCTATACAATTCCTACACAAACTACGATCACAGCAACACTTATAACAGAGACATGGATATTCTGTGTGTATTTTGTTTAGCTTAGTTGTAATCTGTTAAGGTCAGTGACAGTTTACGAGTTCAAAAGTTTTTCCTAATTGTTTCGTAATATGTTATAAGTACTTTGTTACTTACCTATTACACTAAACAAATAAACAATTGATACAAATGAGGCGTTTATTCTTTCATCCTATAAAAATCACAAACGTTACTGATCATTATATTCGCGAAATTTTCGCAAGGGTCATCTAGTTTATTTATTTAAAGCGATACATAAATTGAGTACTGTAATGGTGTAATTATTTAAAATTCGAACAGAAGGTTCCACAGTGCAGTACAGTCTTTGTGGTAATGATGGTTGTTAGCTCTAAATTAGTAATAATGTCTTTGGTTGTTAATACGCTCAAAGATACTGAGAGCCAGAGGTAACGAAGGTAATGTGAGTGAGAAATATTTGAAGTAATTGTGATTGTGGTGGCTGCGACAAAGCCGTGAATTGTATATGTCGATTAATACCCGCCAGTAGTTACATTCAATTGGTTGAAGTGTATTTCAACGCCTTTCGCAGTGTTTTTGTTGAATCAGTCTAATCAAACGAAACGATTGCTTCCAAAAATTATCTTTTTTTGTTTTGTTTATAGCTTTACGCCTCGTCGAAGTCATTAGAGGCGACAAAGGAATGGGAACGAATTCGGCCATGGCCTTTTGAAGAAAGCATCTCGGCATTCGCCTGGAGTGATTTGGAGAAACCATGTAAAACTAAAATCTGGATATTATCCGGACGGGGATTGGAAACCACATCTTCCCGAATGCGAGGCCAGAGCGTTACCACTCATCCATCACGCTCGATCCAAACATTATCCATAAATGTTTTGTAACAATATTCCTTTCATTTGGGCTAAGAAGTTAATTAACTATGTTGTTATTAAAAAAAAAAGAGAGATGAGCTGCAGCAATATGTGCTCTTGACGGAGTTGGCCATTATTAATTCGTCAATATCACGTTGTTACGTCTTTGGAGTGTAACTGATGAAATGTATTACATCGCGTTTTTTTTTCATCAGCAGATATATTAATCAGCTTGCTTAACCACTCCAATTATAAGTTCATACACTGCAGAAGGAAGCTTCTACTGCTAGAACCTGGCGAGATCAACACATCATTTTCTTTAAAAAAATAAAATAAAATACTTAAAACTAAAGATAATAGTAACGAGAATA
Source organism: Vandiemenella viatica (assembly GCA_031002005.1). Classification (NCBI taxonomy): domain Eukaryota; kingdom Metazoa; phylum Arthropoda; class Insecta; order Orthoptera; family Morabidae; genus Vandiemenella; species Vandiemenella viatica. The sequence continues at coordinate 159,143,346 of JARYHS010009186.1, forward strand.
AAACTTCAAAGTAAGACATTGTTTTCATATATAGCAAGAAAAACATTAAATTTATTCAACTGTTTTATTCTGAAACTAGTATTAACAGTAAATATGCGTAAATCGTTTGATCACTGTAATATACTTTAAAAATAATAGTTTTTAAAAGAATTTAAGGCGAATTATTTCAAAACACCATACTTTTTGAGTACAGTATGAATTTTAAAAGAGCTGTAATTTACTTCATGAGATATGAACTGTTCAGCTAACCACATGGACATAAGAGGTGGGGGTGGGGCGGGAAGATGAAAGATGAAGAAAAGTAAGAAATTCGGTGTTATTTGCTTTTAATTATTTATTCTTGTGGAGGGCTTATGGCTTTTGGACAGTTCGGAATGAAGGTTTTCAAAAAATACAGTTACTTATTTTTGTGAAATAAGGAACTTATATTTACGTTACTTGCATTAAAATGTCTTCAAACAATGTTTAGTGTAGTTACAACTCTTCAGGATCTATGGTTTCTTACCATAGATGCAAAGTGACAATTCTATCACATCCAAAATAAAGGATTAAAACTACAGTAGCAAACATCAGAACCTTGTTATGAATGTGATACAGGTTGGCCAATTGTCAATAAAGCGTCTGTGTGTGTGCGTGTGTGTGTGTGGCCACTAATTATACGTTTATCATTATTTTAGAATAGTTAAAATGCACTCGACCATGAAAATTTAATAAGCCAGTGAGTGATAGAGTTAACATAACATTACTGCGGTTATAATGTTCACAAAAATCTCTATGTGACATACGTACACGATGCGGAAAAATGTTATCACGAAACGCCAAAGAGAGTGATCTATTGTTATTTCGCAGCTGGACGATTGCACAGTTCAACAAGGTTTGTGTGCTAGCAGATTTGGAGAAAAGAAGAAAATTGTTTCCTGGATGGTCTTTTATTTGATCTATAGCAGAGATGTTGAGGTTGACGCGTTCACAGGATTCGTATTGGAAGCCAGAGTGGTTGTGAATCGGGCCATCTGCGGCGGGTTACCTCCGCGATGAAAACATTTCCGCCGCAGACCGTCCTGCGGGGGCGCCGTTGTGGGTTATTTCATTTTGGCCTTTACCCGGCTGCAGATATGATGGCGGTCGGGGGCCGCAGAGGCGTGAATTATTTATCCTGTTGGGCGGCGGCGACACGTTCTGCCAGCCACATCCATAATGAATAGCGAACCTGCAGGGCTGGGGAGTCGGCCGTGCGCCCGATAGGTATGCACACCGGTGCCCCAGTGTGCACAATTGATTGCATATGACGCAGGGGATTGCAGCAGTGGAATAGACTGACGTCGTTCTTTGCCTCTTGATAAGAGGCAGATGGCGAGGCTGAGAATGAATGTTCTGAAATGGTGACTAATGAAGACCAGTAAAAAATATAGGTATAACCAATGGAGTCATGAAGACTTGCAATCAGAAAATATTTTCCTAAAAATTAGGATGCTGCTTACACCAATAGGTTACCAATATAGGTGATTCCAGACTTTTTTTTTTTAAAGAAACAGAGCGATAATGAAATAATATTTAAAAAGTTTGTATTACTACTTTGGTCTCTGTGATCCTTATCTGAAACGACGTCATATCCAAAATTTCTGGACTAAACCTACAAAAACCGAAATACTTATTTTCACTCATCATGACATTCATTATATTCAATGTATTGTGCCCAATTATACTATTCCCACCATTTTTCCACTGATAGAACCTTTATGAATTGTGTGTATTATGGTGTTATTGTATTTCTTTGTCACAATTACAAATTAGCATCTTGTGTTCGGACTTAAGTTGTTCTAGAACTCCATATAATATTACATAACTTTGTAAATTAAAATAAAATCTTGAATATTGATCTTGAACCACTAACACAAACAGAAATTAATAATATTTAAGTTATTGCTTCCCTTGATTTAAATACTCAAATTCTTCTGCTTTTTGTTTTACAATATTTATTGGTCACAATACACACTATCCATAATTTCAACAATTTACCAGTTCACTTCATACATTAATAGTATACAAAACGTTTTTCTTCTAAACTTTTACTATGAATAATACGGGTTGTATCATTTTCTATATTACACACAGTCTTCTTCATTTTAAGCATTTCAGCAATCCCATTTCATCTCTGCCTTGACATCCAGCGATTATATATGTTATTATTTGACCAGAGACAAAAAAGCCTCCCTCTTCAAAGAAAAATATTAGAAACAAACATTTAAATATTTTCACATTCGATTATAATTGATATAAGGTGTTTGTATTAGTACTTTAGTCTCTGTGATCCTTAACTGAAACGACTTGCTATCCAAAATTCCTGGTCTAAACCTGTAAAATCCGAAACAGTTTTAGGCATCGCGACTTTTCATCATGTTCAAAGCAGACCTCCTGTGCCCAAATACGTTGGATCTCCCGTTGTGACAACAGGATAATTTCATAAGAAAATCATATTTTTGTGAAATGAAATTAAACAAAAAATGATATATTTACTCCTTTAGCAAGGAAATGTAAGTTGCCATGGCAATAGAAAAATCAAGAGATAGCTAGAGGTTAGCGACGTAAAGGCCGAAAGGTTGCTTTGTTACAAGTTCACTGCTTAAGAACCTTGCATTCTTCGGATATTTTAAGACCAATGTAGTTCCTAGAAGAATAAGAATTGGGAACAATAAATGTTAATCTGTTAAAAGCGTAAGAACTGAGTTATTTTTAATTATAACATCAGGCGCGCGACACCGTATATCGATCCTTTTAGAAATGTGCGTATTGAAGTAGTGTTTGCAGTCTAATTAGCTATTGTAGTGTAAATAGTGAATGAAACATAAAACCGTAGGTGAACTAATGAAGAGTGTTCTTTAAACTCGTTTCCATATACGAGTCTTTTCTAGATAAAATCATGTTATGAAAGTGGGTCTAGAAATATATATTGTATTTGTTCAGAATTAATTATAATAAACTAAATTAATTTATTAATTTCCCAATGACACTCCAAAGCATTTGAGAGTCAAGTGTAGTTCCTAGAATACTGGTTCCTGAACAATATGCTTTGATGTTGACCAGTCCGCTAAGTTTACCAGATTAAGATTCTTGGAGAAAAATTTTGTCACTTATTTGTACAGCAATTCGTAGTAGCTTCTTCATTTTCGATGATAAATTACTCCTTTCTACACTGTTTGAAAATGATGATGGTACACCCCTTCTACTGCATAGAGTCAAAGGTTTAGAATATTAACAATAAATCGTTGCCGAAAGAAGAATAAAATACAAATCTTATCCCGAATGAAAACGTTATCTCTAAATTCCACATACACTCCTGGAAATTGAAATAAGAACACCGTGAATTCATTGTCCCAGGATTGGGAAACTTTATATACACATTCCTGGGGTCAGATACAACACATGATCACACAGACAGAACCGTAGGCACATAGACACAGGCAACAGAGCATGCACAATGTCGGCACTAGTACCGTGTATATCCTCCTTTCGCAGCAATGCAGGCTGCAATTCTCCCATGGAGACGATCGTAGAGGTGCTGGATGTAGTCCTGTGGAACGGCATGCCAAGCCATTTCCACCTGGCGCCTCAGCTGGACCAGCGTTCGTGCTGGACGTGCAGACCGCGTGAGACGACGTTTCATCCATTCCCAAACATGCTCAATGGGGGACAGATCCGGAGATCTCGCTGGCCAGGGTAGTTGACTTACACCTTCTGGAGCACGTTGGGTGGCACGGGATACATGTGGACGTGCATTGTCCTGTTGGAACAGCATGTTCCCTTGCCGGTCTAGTAATGGTAGAACGATGGGTTCGATGACGGTTTGAATGTACCGTGCACTGTTCAGTGTCCCATCGACGAACACCAGAGGTGTACGGCCAGTGTAGGAGATCGCTCCCCACACCATGATGCCGGGTGTTGGCCCTGTGTGCCTCGGTCGTATGCAGTCCTGATTGTGGCGCTCACCTGCACGGCGCCAAACACGCATACGACCATCATTGGCACCAAGGCAGAAGCGACTCTCATCACTGAAGACAACACGTCTCCATTCGTCCCTCCATACACGCCTGTCGCGACACCATTGGAGGCGGGCTGCACGATGTTGGGGCGTGAGTGGAAGACGACCTAACGGTGCGCGGGACCATAGCCCAGCTTCATGGAGACGGTTGCGAGTGGTCCTCTCTGATACCCCAGGAGGAACAGTGTCCCTAATTTGCCGGGAAGTGGCGGTGCGGTCCCCTACGGCAATGAGTAGGATGCGACGGTCTTGGCGTGCTTCCGTGCGTCGCTGCTGTCCGGACCCAGGTCGACGGGCACGTGCACCTTCCGCCGACCACTGGCGACAATATCGATGTACTGTGGAGACCTCGCGCCCCACATGTTGAGCAATTCGGCGGTACGTCCACCTGGCCTCCCGCATGCCCACTATACGCCCTCGCTCAAAGTCCGTCAGCTGCACATACGGTTAACGTACACGCTGTCGCGGCATGCTACCAGTGTTAAAGACTGAGATGGAGGTCCGTATGCCACGGCAAACTGGCTGACACTGACTGCGGCGGTGCCCAACCGCTGCACAGCTAGCGCCCTTCGACGGCCAACACTGCTGTTCCTGGTGTGTCCGCTGTGCCGTGCGTTTGATCATTGCTTGTACAGCCCTCTCGTAGTGTCCGGAGCAAGTATGGTGGGTCTTACACACAGGCGTCAATGTGTTCTTATTTCAATTTCCAGGAGTGTAGATAAAGTTCACAAAAAGATGAAGATTTATTACAGACAGAAAATCGTAAATGTTTAATTATGTTGTTACGATAATGGGTACGAGAGATGAGAAATTAGTACTAGATAATACGGTAGTGTATTAAATAATGATTAATATGTATAAGAACTCAACATCACACAGTTTTAGGCATCGAGGTAAAGTAGAAAAGAATAAGGTATTAATTTAAAATTCTGTCACCAAGATTTTAACCTCAGGAAATCTCTTTATTCGTACGGTGGAATGAGTTTTCTTATCGCAAACCAATGAAAATTTGCTTACTCTACCTTTGTAAAAATTCATAAAATCATTATATCATATACCGAGCTCTAACGATCTTGATGCATGTCTGCCGTGAAGTCCCAAAAACACGACTGCATGGAATATTTTTTGTCACCATTCGGTCGGCTCCAGTAACTGCTGATGAGTTCATTTGACGTTCTTCCACGCGATTATTGCATATTAGATTAAAAACAACATACCAGGACATTACGCATTTCTAAAATCACTAATGCCTTTCGCCGTCTTAAACCAGTATTCCGTGTAACTTCAGGTAAAATCACGGCAGCCACAAAGTTATCTGAGATGTCATATGTAAATATAAATGTTCTTATTCCGTAGAAAATGCGGTATTAAGAAATGAAAAGGAAAGCAAGGAATCGCACAATTCTAGCAAGGCGAGTGATATCTCAGCCATTTATCTAAATATGATGAGAGAGGCTTCCAAACGTTAACCTGATAACGCCGTCTAGCTTATGAGGTTGCTCTGTTATGGGGATGAGTTATTAATTTACGTTCTATCTGGACTGGGCTTATCACCGTAGAGGGAAGTTGCGGCTTGCTTGTTGGTGTTGGAATGCGAGCGGAGGGCAGATAGCGGCCGCAACAGATTTATTGGGCGTCGCAGCCACCAGTGCAATAACAACGACGCGATGGGAAAAGTTGCCGGAGAGGCCGCCCCTCAGACGTCGTTCGCTGCACCGGCGTGACGTCAGCACTACGACCCGTCTTCAAAACTGATCCACATTCCCAACTGCAAAGAAGGTGGACGAAAACTCTTCCAGTTCTGTGATCATTGTTGTAATGAATTACAAAGTGGCACAGGTACAAGATTTGTGTTATTCCGTCATGGAATGGAACCAAAGACTCCGCATGTTATTTACATGAAGTCAGAATATGTTAGCTTTCACGTGATCGATCTCGGCAAACCTGAGGTTAATCTGTGATGTGAACTCACGCCATTCAAACTTTTTGAAGTCCAGTGTGGAGTTATCTCAATGACCTCATCCAAACGGTTAGGTAAAAGAATAGGTACCATGGTAAGTGTAAAAGTTATTTAAAGATTTATTTCTCTACATTTTTTTAAGTAGGAAGATTGGGGAAGGAACAGAAAGTGGTACGAGTGTGGAAGAATGAAATATTCACGTACACACTGTTGAGTGTTAGTCGTAAAATTCGAGAAACGCATTTTTTACTTCCCAAAACCACTTAAAAATGGGTGCCAAATATGATTAATGGATATCAGAATTCTATAAATGTGTAAATGTCAAAGAATTTTTCTAGCGCACTTTACATTAAAAGAAGATTCGTTTTCGATGCACTGTATCCCATGTAGTGAATCACAGGTATGCCACTATTATCCTGAAACTAAAATGTGACGTATGCATTGCTGTACAAAATGATCACCAGCTTCTGTTAAAGCGAAACCCCGTTTTCCTGTTTCAACGTTGTTTTTTGAGATGCTAAACATATTGTGTACATAGATTTCCTACTCAAAAGATGAATTCGTCAATGTTGTTCACTGCAGTGAAGTGTTGGAGTGGTCTACCAAAATAAAAGACGAAAGTTTCAGATCCGCAGTTTCACAATGTTGCTGCTATGTCAGCAAAACTGAAAAATACTACTTTGTAATTGACTGTATCATGTAAGCTATATCTTTAACCTTCATTTACTTGCTTTTCTTGAACAAAAATGTATTTAAGGCAGGAAACATATTCACACAAACGTACCAAATAACACTGTAAAATAATTTTGCTTAATACTCTGATCTAAAGAACCATGAGAAATTATACTCTTTTATTTAATCTTTTATCTGTTTTTCACTTCAGACAAGGGAAGGGAATAATCCTGCCGAAACATTTTCCGTTGGTCTGTAACTCATATATTACTTATCATGAGGCTATTATTTGTACTGTCTTAAAAAACAAGGAGGTCGAAAGATATTTCCCAAAGACATCCAATGGTTTATTTTTATGATGAACTAGATGTTGCCTGTAACTTAGTTCACTTGTGTGTGTGTGTGTGTTTTTTTACTGTTCCCTCCACTAACAAATTAACCAATACAGAAAGTCTTAAAAAGTAAGACTCTTAAGACGGGTACACATCAGTACGAACGGGACCGAGGCGAGGCGAACAGAGACGAGGCGAACAGAGATGAGGTGAACAGAGGCGAGGCGAAACGTATGTACACTTTGGATGCACGAACGCACTTGCCGGGGCATCTAACGAGACAGGTAACCGTCTATTCATTTGTTCTGACAAGTTGGCAGTCCTGTGAAGTAAGAACGTGGATATGGAAACAGCTGTCCACATGGGATGCGGCGCACTCACGAATTCTCTTCGAATTACAAACTCGGGACAGATGGCGTCCGACCCGCCTTGGATCGTCCGGCGAATGGCCAGAACCGATTTGCCGTACCTCGGCTACAGGTAAACACTGGTATGCTCGCCTCGCCTCGCCTGGCCTCGCCTCGCCTCGGATACGTTCGTCGCTTCGTGTACCCGCCTTTATGCTAAAGTTTTTTTTTTTTTTTTTTTTTTTTTTTTTTTTTTTTTTTAAAAGCTGCTTTACGTCTCTCAACAGCGAGGTCTTTAGAGATGGGAAAGGATGGGGGCAAGGAATGGGAAGGAATTCGGCCATGGCCTTTTTAAGGAAGCATCCCGGCATTTGCTGGAGTGATTTGGGAAACCATGGAAAACCCAAATCTGGATGCCCGGACGGGGATTCAAATTGCCCTCCTCCCGAATACGAAGCCAGAACGCTATCCGTTACACCACCACGCTCGGTTTATCCTAACGCCTTTCCTCACCCATCACTTCTAGAACACATTCATTTCGTATTTTATCTGTCCACCCAATATTCAGATTCTTCAATTTTCCTTCTTTCAGTATTCCTAAAGTCCATTCTTCACTAGCATAAAATGCCTTGCTCCACGCTTAGAATTTTAAAAAGTTCTTTCTATATCCTAGATCAATGAAACTAAAAGATTTCTCTTATGTATACAATTTTTTTATTCTTTTATCTTAATTTCTCAGCTTTTCACCGTCATACCAAAATGAAACATTTCCTATTTTACTCATGGTATCAAGAGCTGTACAGTATTCTAAACCCCACAAAACAGTGACCAGCAGTTTTTAAGTGAATCGGGTTCAACGAAACAAATGTACAGACGAGCAGACACGTTTTTCTTTCAATGAAGTCTTCACGGGTGTTGCACCGGATTGTGTTTTGAAAACACGATATTTCGATGACTAGCTCCGTCGTCTTCATCAGGTGCGGAGACATCTGCACTGGTCGGTTGACCGTCAAATACTGAAACAGCCCAGGTGCCGAACTTCCTTCTATAGCCGACGGCTCCCTCCGCGACCTATATAAGGAGGTGCTGCACCTGAGCTGTCTCAGCGACATCACTCACTCGGAAGAGACCACTCGCACAACGTTCATGAGGTGATGGCTGTTGCTGCTGCTAGTGATGCCGACTTCTCGGGACTTGAAGGTGCACCATCGAACGATATATACCTTGAGGCATGACACGATCAAGATGGGTTCGTGCACATCTTCGAGATCAAAAAGACGAAGTTTTCCCTCAAAAACTTCGTGGAGATGGTTAGCAAACAGAACTTCACGTCGTGGACGATGTGGGTAATTCATGATGGACTACAGAACGGCTGGTCCATTCCAGAAAAATACTATGAGATCGCCACTGCTCTGAGATTTACATCCGCGCAAGATGAAGTGAAGCTCATCCACGATGATGCGGTGGCAAACGGACACGCGCGCCAGAAAGCTCTTGGAAACCTGCCCTCTTGCCTTCGATGAGGACTTCTGCATGATGAAGTTCTGCCGAAGGTTAAACGGAAGGCGTAAGTGGCAACACGGAAACAGCAACCACCAGCAGTCGAGGACTGGCAGCTCACGGGGAAGAAAAGTCCCATCTCTTTAACTGAAAAACTGCCGAATACTGGAAGCCAGGAATCACATACTGAAGAACCAGTCTTCAAAATTCCTGATCCGCCTGTCAGCCACTTCCAATGTAACACAGCGGGCAGCCTCGCAACACCGGAGTCGCCTTCCCTAGAGGAGGGGGAGCAAGCACCAGCCATGGAGAAGGGACCGAGCAACCACTAATGGTGCCTTGGACGGGAGCTGGTGCAGCCTGTACGTCCAGCTCCTGCTGCCTACATAACTGCCACTGTTCTGTTCGCTCGCTGAAGGAGGTATTAAGATGTTAGCCTCCTGCCCTTTAGACCTGCTGACGGCCACCAGCCTGCTAAGAGACGTGGGCATCAGCTCACGGACCAGCCAAACCCACCAATCCAGCCGCCGTCTGTGGCTACTGGAGTACTGCTGGGAGGGCTTCCCACACAAGTCTTCTCCGCCCGAGCTCCGGCAGTGTTTAAACTGCCAAAATCACGGGCACAATGCGAATTACTGCTCTCATCAGCGCAGATGTGTCATATGTGAGGCTGACCACAAAGTAGCCGACTGCACCACAGCCAGACAGGAATAAGTCTGCTGCAACTGCGGCAGCGGACACGCGGCTTGCTTCCCTCGTTGCGATACCAAGAAGGAACTTCGGGTGGCGCTTCGCCGGAAAGCTGCAGCAGCCAACCACCCTGCCCGCCACGAAGCTAGTTCCAGACAGCCTCCCCACCAGCACAGCCCGGCGGACGACACTGAGCGCGAGTCGCATACGCGGCCCGCTGCGTGCAGCCAAGAACAGATGAAAACAACTGGCCGTACCGAATCCAGCAACCAATTAACGGTGGTGGTGAAGCTGTTCATGCAGCTAATCATTGTCCTCATGCCACGTACGGCCACCAACTAGACGGCGACCTCTCGAAAAACTAGGACTTATCCAGAAGACATTTAAAAAAACCCACTACAGATATCAGTAGTAGGAGTCATCCTGGAACTGTATATACACAGTAGGAACTCTACTCCTGATGACACTGCTCCTGCTGCTGCTGCTGCTGCTGTCTCAGTATCTCACGGTCAGTCGACCAGTGCAGACGTCTCGACACCTGATGAAGACAATGGAGCTAGTCGTCGAAATATCGTGTTTTCAAAACACAATCCGGCGGTACACCCGTGAAGACTTCATTGTAAGCATACACTGGGAAAGTCTCCGTTCTTACACGTTTTCCTTCGTTTCTCAGCTTTCTGAAGTAGTAGCAGGATAAAATATATCTCATTTTAGTCACTGGATCCTTGGCTGCATACCGTTTGAAACTCGGTGAAAATCCGTCCAGTTGTCATTGCTTGGATCGCGCCCATCGAAGGAGAATTCTTTTCTCGTCGAAGTATTCGGAAACAGCTCTCTTTGAATGCTTCTATTTACTATAATATTATTTCTAAAATAAAAGAAGTGCATTTTTGATCGAAAAGAATGTATAGATAAGATTTAATTTATTTTGCAACACATAATCGTATTTGTTTTGCTAGATACTCGTCAAGTGAAATGTTTTTAAAAAGATCTGGTTTATATTTTATCGAATCTCGTAATTCCACCGGCATGTTAGCACATTGCTCATCCGGCACTAATATTTACGCGGTTCGTGTTGAAGCTGGAAGCGATGTTGTGAGGATTACGAGATCTCTGCTTTACGCGCGGAGTAACTACCGACGTCGTGGTGGTACACAGACTCGGCGAACCGAGACTAATTCTGCACCTGTCATCAAACACGGCTCCGCTCTAAACCTCATAACGCAAACTTTTTATCCAAACTGTGCGCTACAACGCGGTATTATTTCCGCACCAGTTCCTTAAACTCTGACTGTGCTGGGTCTAAATTTCGAGGAAAAATGATACAGCTTTTATAAATATTGTTTTAGTAAACATATCTTTTAATTTGCTATTCAGGGTTTCGAGAAGTGAGGCTTTGTTTTTTAATTGTGTTTTTTTTGACACATACATTTTACCAGGCCAGAGGTAACAGTAATGCATATTCATAACTGTAATGGGATCTGAGAAACCTGCGCGTGTGCCCGAAGTAGGCACTGGAAACACAAGGTACGCGAGAGGTGAATTGTTTTATTTCAGGGAGTTATGCTTTCTGGATTACATCAAAAAACGATAGCTACCTCCTGCTGGTTAGAAATAAAATCTTCTCCGCATTAAATAACTGTCAACAAACAAAATTTGAGAAAAATGACACGACTTATATGTAATCTCATTTGAAGCTTTCGGTTTGTTGTTAAAATTTTGTTGTGGCATTGACTGACTATCAAAAAGTGTTTGGATACCACAAATACTGAGTTACACATATAAAACAAAAACTATACATTTTTTTGCTGATGGCTTTACGCCTTGTCGACGTCTAGGTCATTAGAGGTGGAAAGGATTGGAGACCAGGAACAGGAAGGAATTCACCCATAGCCTTTTGAAGGAAGTGTCCCGGCACTCAACTGGAGTGAGTTGGGGAAACCACGGAAAACCCAAATCTGGATGTCCGCATGGGGATTCAAAACCTGCTTCCTTCCGAATGCAATGCCACAGCGTTAACCACTCACCCACCACGCTCTCTTTTTCCATTATCAAATATATTTTCAAACATTGTATTTATCGTTTACAAATCCTTTTCTTTACGGATTACGAGTCTCCAGTCCTCAGACTCAGCTCAACTCTCTCTTCGTTATAATAGCCATATGTTAACTCTTTGCTAAGGTCAACGATATCCATCATATTTACAGGCTTGCCAACTTAACTATTTATAATCTTACGCTGGAGCCCTCCACCATGTATACCAACATATTATTTTACATACGTTATTTCGAGTTTATTAGTTTTATAGTTGTTACCTCATAACTGTACAGAAATAACACGTTTTTCTTCTCCACTTATTACTTGCGACAAAAGTTTGCCCGAAATCAAATTATTTATAACAAGATTGGCGATATAAATTTTGATGCTTCTTTGCATCAGTGTATTAAGTTACAGTGTTTTGAACGATTAACATCCAAATCTCTGATTTGAGCATTATTGATAAAATGTGCTGAAATTAGGCCGTAGGTGCTAGACGACGTAAGTTTATTGACACTGATCGTCGTGGTTAATACTTATTTACATAGGTATTCATAATTATTCATAAGCCATTCACTAGTCAAAATAATAGATACACTAAGATTATCTGCAGGCAATGTAAACTTAGAAACTGGACGATAAGCGATAACGAGCGTTGTTTTATACATGGCTGGCTGGCTAACTCAAACATAAAACAGACTAAACTAAACTGAAAATCCATTCGAACTATCTCGAGATCAGACACAGTTCGGCTCCAGTAGTAAGAGAGTTTTTCCATCTCCTGCGGTGACGGAAGTCTGCAGCTGATCTGCCTAGCTTGAAGCAGTGAGAATGCGAATGAATGTGAACAGACTCCTGCAAAGGGTTTTCATTCAACCCTCCGACTCTAGTAATTTTTGGAGCGGTTAGCTTAAGCCAAATGCTAATCGTTTCGACGCCGTCATTGGAGGTTAAAGTACGATTCGACGTTGCTAGATTTTGGCTTCTTACTGCCGCTTGTTTTAACAACTCAATGTGTGGCACTTGTCAGCGGTTCATTTGCCTCTCAGGCTGCACATTTTTCAGTTCAGTGCTCGCTGCCGCTGATTGGAAGAATCTACAAATTATTTCCTATACCCTGTTCACTCTAACTGTCGGCTCAAGGTCATGTCCTCCTGGCCTCGCTCCTCGCCTCATATGCCTACCCTTCCTGCTTCTCCAAGCCGACTCCAGGTCCAGGTTAGGGATTGCAATCCAGCAAAGCGGGATCCCGCAATCCTGCGGGATCCCGCATCATTAGACAGTCTGGCGGATCCCGCACAAAATTAAGCGGATCCGCAATCCGCAAAATCCGGCGGAAATGCGTGTCAGTCTGCGTGACTCGCTGCCCCACTCGGTCTCTATCGGATGTATTGCACTGTTTGCCTTTACCCTTCCAGTTGGCATTTGACTCGTGTGAACAAGCGTTTGTTTTTGTCAACCTTCGTCATTCGTAACTAAATAAATACACTTTTATGTATTCATCAAAACTTACGTTTGTTTCCAGTACACATTTCTGTAATTTGAGTTATGGTGCGTATTTAGTACGATTTTCTAACTATATAATTATTTTTTAAGTGTTGCACACGTTATCTGAACTACACGGTTACAGCTTTTTATTCACGATTTCATTATTCCCGTTTTCTGTATTTGCAGATAAAGTAATTGTGACAATTTCCTAATTTGAGGCTGAAAATTTGATTATTCGTTGATATGAAACTAATGTTATCGTAATTTTAACGATCGCGTACCTATTTATTTAACAGCTATCAAAAGGAAATTGTATATCCTTTGTCTTATTGTTGTTTTGGCCGCTGCCTCAATGCGTTTCTTTGACGAAAGCCACCTGCTTACATGTGCCTCTCAGGCTTTCCATTAATCCCTCTTCTCCTTGTTATTATTTCGACTAAAGGTAAAAAAAGTTATAATGCAATTTTCGAGGGTGTATCGACGAATTGTGTTGTAGGAGCACCATACTTCGACGACTGCCTCCGCCGTCTTCCTCACGTGTGTAATTTCGTGTGTTTGCAATGAAATCGGTAGATACAACCTATGAGGACTTCACTGCAATCATTTGCCGAGAAAGTCACCTTTCTTACTAAAAAATAATAATTTCCACTCTAAAAACGTCGTTACGCCACATACGTAAATCTGAAATACTTGACAGTTTACGTGTTGGTGAGTAGTTTCTTTTAATAACATTGAATCAACTGTAATATCAATCAAGGAATCAGGAGATATAATAATGAATCACGCAAAAAAAGGCCAAGTCTCGTGTTTGTTCAGTGACAAAAAGTTATGAGATCTTGTTCTGAGCCAAGTCTACACTTTACTGAGTATATTCACTTCACTTTGTGAAATGGAAGTTTTTTTCGGTGTTATGGAACGTTTATTTAGAATTAAAAAAAAAAACTCTGGTAACTTGGCCATTAAGCAAACCATATTTTTAAACTTATGTGATGTATTGTAAGGCACATAATATGACCTAAGACTCAATATTTTCCATTTTTATTATTTATTTAAAAATTGATTTATATTAAAAAACAAAAATGTAATACCTGGAAATACACTTAAGACACGCTAAAAGTTTTAATATCATTTTGCCAATCAAAATATTGTTAACTGTTAATTTTTATCATTTAACATTAAAAATTATTTATTAATTTAATTATTATTTAATTTATTAAAGTATTAAGTAAATGTTTTAAATATATGTGTTAAAAAACTGTTTGTACCAATCCCGGACGGATCCCGCGGGATTGACGCAAATCCCGTGCGGATCCCGCGGGATTGAAAACACTGCGGGATTGCAATCCTTAGTCCAGATAGGCTAATGACAAATTTCTCCTATACATGTAGGGTTAAGGGCAGTGGAATGGGGATAGAACTGAATGACCTTGACTCGCCTCTGTTAACTGAACGGGCAATACAACAACTGCTACCGCAGGTCACCATACTCACGCAGGCACTTTCTACTCACTAATTTATCACACTTTTAAATCGCAAAAGTTTTTGTGACTGTATATGACTTCTGGCTTTGTTGTGTCCTAATCTGCTTTGACTATGAAATAAAACGTTCGGACTATATAACACTATATCATCTAGAACATTTGGAACAAGTGAGGGTAAATACGAAAGAATAATTTATAAGCTGAACTGATTCACTGTAACGTTGCGAACAACTGAGGACATTTTTTTAACAAAAATGTGGCGAATAATGGTATCCACATATATCCCAAACATATACTAAATAAAAGTTAAAGTAGCTTTATCCACATTACAGCATCCTCATGTATATCAATCAACTACATGTATATCAATCAACTATTTTTTTAAAGACAATTGATAAAATAGACTTCAATGCGAAGCGAATCGGGCAAAATCTGCGAAAGAAATAAATGCAAACAACAGTATGAACGCTTTTACAGTAGCATTACGTCGTGTTTGGCTTTAAAATCGCAAAGGAGTCGTACGATTTAGTAAACTTCACTGCTGAAAAAGAAAACTAGAATAATGCTATATCACGTAGACGGACACTAAATTTGGTTTAGATAATTGAACTGACATTAGAGCAATATAATGCTGCTGTTAAGCATACGTCACTCGAAAATCTGAGATCTGTTAGATCTTCAGAGTCAAAAAGCGGAAAATACCTAAGATATTTTTATCAGCTCTTCCAGTAACCCTACTCCCACGTCCACGAAGGCGTATGCCACGCACACCCTGCACCACTCACTCCGCTTCGAATGTACAGAGAAGGGCGGGTCCCTGGCACCCTAAAGCCTGGGCCTTCCGGCTAAGGGAGAATATCTGTGTAGAAAATCAATTAACTGTGGGAACTTGGAGGTTGCAGCTTCACAACCCCCCCTAGTACGATGCTGGTAACCCAAAATAGGAGAAATTTCTGTATACTCAGTGGCTTTAATATTTTTGGAACATTTTTACGCACCTACTTGGTCTACTGAAACGAAAATATATTACCAGCTTTTGAAAATATAGCAGATACTCCATAGTGAATACTTCTATATATATATACATATATATAGAAGTATTCACTATATATATATAGTATTCACTATATATATATATATTCATATATATATATATAAACAACTCGAACTACGCGAAACTACAAAGAGACACGATAAAGATGTCCCGAAACAATTTAAACAGGGTATTTAAGAGTTGTGTTGCATCAAAGTTAAGAAAGGAAATAGTCGCGATGGGGGCCAGAGTACCACAGAGTGGAGGTAGAGCTCCGTATTCCAATCTCCGACCTGCGGCATTGAAGAAGGAGGTACTGGGGATCGGAGACCTCATGATTAGGCTGACTTAAAGTGTAGTTTCCTATACAGTGCTTAATGCACAGCAGGGATAGTGGAGCTGGAAAGTCGTTCCAGACGTTCAGTTTCGACGAAAAAATCTTTTGTTCATTGCGTACAGATCATCGTTAGTCTGGAACTTAGTCAGAAGATGTACTGCTTGAGCTGAGCGGTCCCTTTTATGTTATGTCCGTATTATTTTACTGTATATGGCCGAAGCGAAAGCCGTATAAAAGAAAACTACGAGCATCTTTTCTCCCGTTGAAGTAAAAAGTCGTATTACAAGATATAACTTTCGTTTAGAAAAAGAAATGGCTCCACATACGTAGTCTTGTCTCACAGCTATTGAAATCAATACAAGAGACATATATAGAGCGTGTGGTAACGGAACTCTGTCTACACAGCGCGAAGGAGGGGGGACCTCTCATCTCTTATTCAAGCGACGACTAGAATGGGAGGGGGGAGAACAGGTCCCTGAGATAAAGACACGTGACTGCGCGACAAACGACGCTCTAACCCCTCGAGTGGAGAGCGGTAATTAGTACGCACCCGCGCGGACATCTTGTAGCTGATAGGTGGTGTAATCGCTCGTCAACAAATTCGTCCTTATCTCAGGGACAGCTTGTTAGTCCACCGGCCAGCGGCGAGTCGCCTGGAACAGCTTAATTAGGAACCACAGTCACACAGCAAACTCAGTCAACAGTGCTCACTATACCCTGTAGGGTTCAGTGTTTAAGGTGCTAACATATAGGCGCGAAGACATGTTGTTGGAGGGAGATGTAAGGTATCTCCGCCACCCGTATCGACGAGTCCCTAGCTGAACACTGTCGCAAGTACTATGTCTGCTTCACCACCTCTTAGAGTTGAAAATCTTTATTCTAACATCACATGCTTAGTGAGTTTCCTCTGAGATGTCATTGTTAGTATTGAAAAATAGGCATTTACATTATTAATAAGTAACTGGGTGACCGATACTCACTCGGCATATTTCGATTCCTGTTCAATATGCAAATTTTTGCCTGAAGTTTGATTCAAGTTAAAACGATTTTCTTGAGGGCTTCCAAGTGCACAGTTCCTTGTCTTATCCAAACAGAAGCTTAGCTACTGGTACCTCAAATTTCTGCGAGATGATGTTAAAGCAGTTTCCGAGATACCAAATACAAGAATTGCTTTTTTTTTGTAAAATCGTTTCGAAAACTTGAAAATCAAAACGTTATCTACATTTAAAATTTCAATCTAAATCGCTGAAGTCATTTCCGTGGTCGTCCTGTTTACTAAACCCTACCTCATAAATTGATTTTAAAGAAAAAATGCTATCATTAAGTTAGAGACACACAGTCAAAAAGTAAACGATGATCACATTATAACTACTAATACCGTTTTCAAAGAAGTTTTGTAAAGTAAAGTCGTTTGTCTGTCAAAGCCAATACCTATTTTTTGAATATCTACTTTTTAAATGTTTTACAATTAAACATATAGTATTTAAGGATAACTACTTTTTACAATAAAAGTGATACTTATTACTATTCTTCAAAATAAAATAAGTTTCATTAATAAATAAACTTGCATTTACTTATTTCCACAGTAGTATATCGCCATTCGGTGACAACCACGATACTGTGCGAAAGTGTACAAGAATTGTTTGTCCAAAAATATAAAAGTTCCTTACTCTAACCAAAGAGAAACGTAACAAACATCAGTAGGCTTACTGGTACCTGAAACTGCTACGAGATGGCGTTAGAGCCGTTTTCGAGATGCCAAATACAAGAACTGCTCAGTTTTTTTCTTTTCCCCTGTAAAATCGCATTTTTATGGGCAAGATACCTATTTAGATAAACTTTAGCAAACATTATCCAAAAATTAAATTTCATACAAATCGTTAGAGCTATTACCGAGATAACAAATGTATATATACAAGAGATAAAACTAGCGAGAGGGGGGGAAGTTTTCTTTTGACAGAAGGAGGGCGTGTTACGAAAAACTTTGAGAACACCTTTGCTAACTAAATATCGATAGATCCCATGTTAGAATACCGTTACTGAGCTTTAAATATAGATAAGTGTGGCATTTTTGACCGGGAAGTGCCAGAGTTTTGATTTGCCACGCATTTCGTTTCTATAGTGGCTGGACCTACAATTTAATGCGAAATCCAAAACACGAGATTTGAGTCTGTGGCACAGGACTTTTAATCACTAAGCTACCAGACCGCTGACTTAAACTTATGGAAAAATTTTACTTTGGACGCAGACCCTCCATGGCTCAGAGCACAAGTTAAGATGTTGGTTCCCCTTACTTGGTAGGCTTACTAGGAAATGTTAAGCTAGAAATAGGCGTATTGAAAATCAAATAGAAATTGTCTTACTTGGTGGCGCACAATTACTATTACTTACTTGACTATAAACCATTTAGTTTGATGAAACTGTAAACAAACATCAACTGCAATAACCTAGTGACAGGTAGCATGAATATTTACGCCTCATAACATCATAAGTTCTCGGGTAGGTCTACAGACTAGATAAAAAAATGATGAAAAATATTCTGTTTTTAATATCAATGTATCTGAATCGCGAGCAAAATTCGCTCCCCAAGTATCAATATGTGGTGAAAGAAAGATAGCTTTGAAATTTCTGAAATGTGGAAAAATATTTTGTATTCCAGTGTCTCCGTTCTGCAGGTAAGAAAAAGAAATAAATTATTCCCCAACTGGGCTGCAAATCTGCCATTCATGGTATTATTCGATTTGCAATCTCTTAACCCTCCTCGTAATATCTGAAAATCTACAACTATCTAATGACGATTGACATACGCTCTTTGGTTACATTAAAATGTGTGTAATGCGTAGTGGACTAAACATTTCATTATACCCGTAGCTGCAAAGTAAATATTTTACTTCAGCTTTATAAGTAATTTGTTTGGTATTGCAAGAATCTCAAATCGCCCTAAGAATTTTTTTCCTTTATTGCAACTGTTCCTATATATCCCGATATAGTTTGGTCTTCTGCGATAAGGGAAATAAGAATCTCTTGTAGGGCTTGCAGCACGAAAATAACTCAGTAGTATGATGCCCATAATACTTCTAACATTACACGTATGTGATGAATGTGAGTTGAGTGTAGAGTTTGTTTAGGCTGTACCTGAACCTCAGACATATTCTTCCAATAGCTATCAACAGGTAGGAGGATTTATTGCCCTTATTAATATAATGAATCACCACGAATCTCTTCACACATTGGAGAGCCTTAGTATTTGTTGCATAGTCAATCTATTACGATCACTTTTCCTAGTTGCTGGCCCAGTAGCGGGAAGTGAAAGTTTCATGCACCACCAGCGCTTTCGCCCTATTTATCTTGCTAAAAGGTGACTGTTGCCAGCAACTCCCATAAATACCTATTATGCCGCGTGGAGCTTAGGCTTAACACGAAATTCCGGAAATATTATTAAACAAGCTGCATTCTGGATGGAACAGATAGTTTTGACGACCTGCTTTGTCCGTTTGTAATAATAAAAAAATTTCTAACCACCATATTACGCACGGTTAAGATTTAAAAATTTGTTCGTGAATTAATAATAGCAAACACTTGTAACATAGAGCTCAATGGTATCTATAAACAAGTTTTACTTTAAAATACAGCAATAGTTATAAACGATCTTTAAAATTAATGAAAATAAATGTGAATAAATCAATTAATTGGTTAAAAGCTTTTAATTTAAAAGTTATTCCTACCTTGTTGTAATGTGCCATCTTATATCTCCAAAAATTTGAGAAAAGATTAACAAAACTGTCATAAAAACACCGAATTTATTTTCCGATTATCACTCTGGTGAACTATCCAGCTGTTGCAGAATGAAGTCTCGTGTATGCAATACGCGGCAACTCCCTGGTGTCCCAGAGACGGAGATATTTACAGTCCAGCACCACATTCTAGACCATTTCGAAGTGAATGGCATGCATATTAAATTCGGAGTGACTAGTTACAACAGTTTACACTTAAGGTCGATTGAGAGGAACTAATAGATGGCCCAAATAGTTTTAGGAGGAATGCATAAAGATACGTAGCATAAACAAAAATAGCTCCAATCTCCCTCCTCCCCCTCCCCCCATCCCCCTCCTGCCCACTCACCCGGTCATGTATAACCGCGTTATCAAACGGTCAGTAACGAACTGACTAATAGAGAAGAATATCTAAAAAAATTATCGTCATCGATAAAAATGTTCTATTGATTATTTTATCTTTTTATTTCAAATAAACTTAAAAAATATCGTAAGAAACTAATAGATGTATTTGTTTTGGAAATTGATGATAATATTTTTTTAAATTAAATTCGGTTTTCTTTTTGTTGTGGGTAGCACTTTCACTCTAGTGCTTAGGATCAGAACTTTGCAGCCAATCGTCAGACGGACAAATTTTGTAGATCATTCCTGAATGTATATCTTAGGTGAAGAAGTGAGATATATCAGAAAGCTTCAGGTTAAAAATACTCTAAAAGCAATACTATTCAGCTGATCTGTTTAGTTGTGCTTAGTCATTTTTAATTCGGATTTTATACAGGTGAGAAAAGGAGAACTAAGGCATTCAACACATCTTGCAGACATTTCCTCAACCTGCAATTTTAACAGTCGATACAGTGGGCTCAGGTATTTTATAATAAGAAAGTGATTTTTTTTCAAGCAGTCGTCTTATAAATAGTAAGCAACAGAGTCATAAAACTGAGTTACAGGAAATTAAAGCAGTATCCCATACATAAAGAAAACGAGGTTACATCGTTACTCACTTAAAACACGTCATTATTAATACCTATTAACTGTGAAAAACTTCCTGTTTCATCAAATATTTATTTCATGGGAACATCCGAGGCTGTTTCACTATTTTCGTTATTTGTGTTGTAACAACACTCAGGATTCGTCTGCGCTGTAATATCCAAAGAATACTATACTGCGTAGCTAGAAGACTCTTAATTACATTAAGATAAAAACCTTGCAATACAAATTGAATACATTAGGAACCTACTATTAGTAGAGCAGCTAAGGACAAGACCTAAATACGAGTATCAACCTGTCATATGGACAACGGTGACAACTTGATAGTAGATTACAACTTAGAACTTTAAGTGATAGTAGTTGCATTACATAATATGGTGATCTAACAGAATCTGTATCAATATTAAATACGCTTTAACGGAAGTAAAGGATTATAATGTTCTAGTTACTGCCTTATTGTTTGATAGTTTCGCATTGAGATATATTTCAAATTATAACTGCTGCCTTCGACTCATAATCGATTAAAAAAAAAATCTACAGATGTATGTTTGTAGAGAACCTTAACCTAGTGGCGCTGATGCATTCTTCTACCATACAACTTGGCAGAGCATGTTTAAACAAACTGCCAACGTTGGTATGGGGAGGCATGTACCAATTGTACAGATTTTAAGATGCATTTTGCAGTCATTCTAGACCAGTGATATGATTTTCGACTACCAAACTAAGCGTTTCCCAACCCAATCATCTCGAAATACACATAGCAAAGCATACATGATTTCCTTTAGGTTAGTACCGAGACCAGCAATGGCAAACAAAGTAATCAGGTGGTAAGTATGAAAAAGGTAGGAATAAGATCATAAAGATGGAGAACTTTGTGTGGGTTATGGCATCTGTGATGCGCTGCAATGGTATCAAAGGGCGAAGATTCCACTCCAGCAAACCATAAAAAGA
Source organism: Vandiemenella viatica (assembly GCA_031002005.1). Lineage (NCBI taxonomy): Eukaryota > Metazoa > Arthropoda > Insecta > Orthoptera > Morabidae > Vandiemenella > Vandiemenella viatica. Next base: position 159,164,973 of record JARYHS010009186.1, read on the forward strand.
TGCATTGTTGTTAAACTGGATTGGAAAATGAACATTTGTTAGCAATCTGATGAAAGTACACAACAGACACTGTAGAAGCGAGAATCTTCTATGCGCTTACTCTCAGCTGAAAGTTGAGAAACGAACAGCATTTCAGATATTCTCAGTGTGAGACACTCTGCTTCCGTATTCCCTATGTCTCGCAAAGTTGGAACGAAGTCTTTCAACCGTGAAAGTTGATACTGAAGAAAAGAGGATATACTTTGCTGGTGCACGCACATCAGCGCCAGAAATACACCATAACCAAATCCCAACGGCAGTTCCACCAACTAGCTAGACCACAATTCGTTCAGAGCCAGAAATAATAAAGTTATCCGACATTTCTATTCGTCTATGCATATAATAATACTGTAACCAGCAGAAAATCTGTACATTTTGAAGAAAAAAAATGTTTTGGGAAACCTATAGAAGAGGAATCAACTTTAAAAAAAAATTGTCTGCCTGTCTCTGTGTTAGTCTAATGGGATAAACAAGATTCATGCAAAAACCACTGATCATGTTTTTTGCATCTGTATCTATATTCCGCAATTTTCTGTGGAAGAAGATGCTTTGCACCAAACCTAACTCTTTTCATTCCAATCCCAAAACGCACGAGGGGAGAAAGACGTCATATAAACATCAGGACGCCATCTTATTTCTCTAATCTTATCTCTCCCGTCATTGTGACCCAAATAGATTGGTGGACGAAGTGTTCCACCGCACTCACAAATAGAGTTGTTCGCATGTTTGTTGATAAACTAAACGAAAAGTACGCCGTATGTCTACCACACAATCTCAGCCCATTCTGAATAATGCATAGCCTCGGATACTGGAGTAAAATACGATATGTTTCATTTTGATGGGAAATCGGAAAGCTGAGAAATTTGAGATGAAAGTGAGTAAAACTTAAAAACCATGTTTCAGTGAACACGATTTCTGCAAGACCTACCTGTCGGATTTAGTTCATCCTCGCATTCGAAATGTTTATTGTGAACAGCATCGCATTATTCCCAGGCATTAAGTTAACTAGCAGGCAACAGCTGGTCAGTATTAATACAAAGCTAAGCTTGGTCATTGTGTAACTGTGTCACGCACCCAGCCTTCGTTGCTGGATTAACAATTGCCAGAGATGTTACTACTTAGCAGAAGTTATCAGCGTCAGTTAATAACTGTCCTATTTAGTTATACTCCAGTGATGAAATGAATTGCCAAAACGCTGAAAGAAAAGTATGTATTGCGTTTAACTTTTCATATACGTACATTACGAATTGCTTTTTATTTATTTGTATTAGTTGGGTGTAGATGGTTTTTTAAAATTATTTGCCCATAGATATGTAAGATAAAAACGCTTAATTTTCGAGTAGCAATGTTAGCGCGAGTTTTCATTAGATTGAAACTTAGTCTAGATCAAAACGACAACAGGCATTTGACGTTATTTCGGAGGGTAAGAGTTAGTTAAGTTCTTTTTTTTAAAAAAAAAATAATATTAATTTGTTTCCATGTTAATAATTCCAATTTATCTCGAGCTAATCGGCCTGAGCTAGCATTAAAACTAATATTAACTGGTTTAACGTAAGTTGTTAAGATTATTTTTATCGCTTTAGCCTCATTGAGGTCATTAGATGAGGGAACGGGCTGGGGACCAGGAACGGGAAGGAATTTGGCCATGGCCTTTTAAATGTAGCATACCTCATTACCATTGAGTGATTTTTGGAAAACATGCAAAAACCCAAATCTTGATGCCCGTACGGGGATTCGAATTTGCTTCCTTCCGAATGCGAGACTAGAGAGTTACCGCTCACCCACCACCCTCGGTGATTTATTTTTAATTTCATTTGCATTCACTGACGTCATATTACTGAGGTCCTTATTTCAGTTTGTGATTAGGTTGAAATACAACCTGTACCAGGATGACAACTGAAACTCTTAGCTACAGTGTAGGTCACGAGAAACTGCATTGAGTGTTAGTTTATAACAATTCTGCGAACAAATTACTTGCGAAAGGGCACCGTTCAAACCGTAGTAGGCATAAAGATATATATATAGAGTCAGCGTATTGTCGACTCATGATTCCTACACTTATTTTCCTGAGTGCCAGGCAGGTATGAAAGATACGTCCGACTAGAAGCTGACTTCATACCGAACTCACCGACTGATGTGCCCAGTGGGCGTGAGAAGACAGTGGATCGTGTGGCAGTGTGGAGTGATTTTGACGCGGCTGTGCTCGTGTTTTAATAATCCGCCTGCTCTGCTGTCAGCTGCTGCCTGAATAATGCACGACGTGACGGCTGCACAGGCCTCACAGCGCTTTGAGGTGTCCAAGTGACGAGTACCAGGGAATCGTCCAACAAATTCCTTTTTAAAAATATGTGTTTATTCTAAGGCCAAATTTATCTTGCTCTAGATATTTTTTAAATACTTCCATCTCTCGTTTTTACTACTTATTTTTCTTATTATTTTTTATTCCTCTTTCTCCTTCTGGTGGCCTGTTACAGTCTCGATCCATCTTCTTGCTGGTCTTCCTACACTTCCTGCCTCTGGTTTGGTATTTGACTATTTTTTTAAATTTATTTGGTTAATTATAGACCGCTTGAACCTAATACTAGATTACAGTACTTTTTTCTTCACTTCCCAGAACTTCTTCATGCATTTGCTGATGGCTGCCTCTGTTCATCTGACACCAGTCTCTTGGGTTGTAGTTTTTGTTTGCACAGATCTTTTGCAGTGTCATTTATTCTCCTAAAATCTTCTCAGTTGTTAATGAAGTCTTCTGTGATATAGAGTCTTTCCACATCCCCTCTTGTTCATTTAGCCATCATCTTGTGTTTATCAATTTAGAAATGTAGTTGAACATTTTCTCTGTCGAAGTACAGCAGTTCATTCTGTATAACTGTCCATAAAATTTTAGTCTTATTTTTCTATGTGTGTCTGTAATTTTCTCTATGTTTCGTTATAATTTTCCCTTTTCTCTAAATATTATCATTGTTTTTAATACGACCCTAAAATTTAACTTTAGTATTTAACTTTATTTCTTCTCAAATTCTTCCTGTTCTGCTCTATTATTCAATGTTGGACATTGTGAGACAACAAATACATATCAAGTGTTCTTAGGCGTTGCTCACAACTTGGGTCACTTATACTGTTAATGTATAGACTTCTGAATCAAACTGCTAATGTTACAGTTACAATATAGCTTGCGAAAAAAAATGAACTTAATTCCTCGAAACAGTATAACGTCACTCTTTGTCTGTAATCACATGCATGCTTATATGTGAAGATATGTATAAAATTATGTATGCACAAATGAACTGTATACAAATGAACAGAACAGATCTGTTTACATAAAATAAGATTGAAATATTATAACGTGGAATGTGCACTTATGATGTTATCATATGTTTTCTATTGTTCAATGCCAATAAATTATAAAACTGAACTGCTGTATTATTATTCATCCTGATTTTATGTAGAAAGGCATCTTACTTTCTTTTCCCCATACGATACGGCACCAAATAAAAGGCATGGTAGCGCGAAGAAGAAAATGGTTTCTTTTGTGCTATCTTGGTTGTGCGAGCAACGACAAGTCAATATAACTTCCATCAAACTTGCTGCCATGTTTTGCTAACTTCTTCAGGACAATAATTCACTGTGTATGTTCTCCGCGCTCGCTTGTGCCATTGCTCAGCTTCTCGTCGGCCAATCAAGGGGCTCGGCCTATCAGGAATAGGGAGGGGGTACATACTGGTCACCTGTGAGGACGTGACAAACATGATACGATCGGATACCTGTATCCACAATGATGACGTTTCTGTTTAAAAGTATTTCTAGCGCTTTCTTCATCTGACCCCCGAAGCCAACGAAAGTATCTTTCAGCTGTAAACTAAGTGGTAAAACATCAAAATAACTGCCAGAGGTGGTAAATGAATAAATGTTGTGATGGAAGCATTGACTATTTCAATCATAAACATTTTATGAAGCAGATCTCTAGATTAAGTACAAGTTTAGTTATCGAATACCAAGCTAAGGTTTCAGAATTTTACAATCAGGTGGCTTTTCATAAAATAAACACGTTTCAGATGTAATATATATGATAGCCGCGCAACGTCCTGTGTTAGCACAGTAGACTGACTGTTCAAGACGAAATCGTATCGGTTTTCTGCAGTCAATTATACTATAAGGTCTTCCAGACGGACATTGCAGTTCGGACAGAACATTTGTGCCAATGAAATGGCATTGAAGTAATTTTATTAAGTTATCAAAGAGTTATGATTGACTGAAAGAAGTCTTTGTTTTAACGACTACATTTAATGATTCTTTTCAAACTAATAGCGCCGACATCCACAACTTTACAACTAGACAGAGCGTGGTGGGTGAACGGTTAACGCTCTGGCCTCGCATTGGGGAGGACGCGGGTTCGAATCCCCCTCCGGGCATCCAGATTTGGATTTTCCATGGTTTCCGCAAATCACTCCAGGCGAACGCCGTAATGCTTCCTTCAAAAAGGCCATGACCGAATTCCTTCCCGTTCCTTGTCTCCAGTCCCATCCCGCCTCTAATGACCTCGACGTCGACGAGGCGTAAAGCCCTAAGTAAAAAAAATTACAACTCGAATCGAAGTAGGCAGGTTTGTTTCGCAAGACCTCTCTTACTTAATATCCGAGAACCAAAGACCTCCTATGGGGAGTTCATTAATTACTTGAGTTGGAATAGGGAATCGACAGAAATCTCATGTCATTTTTTTACTTCCTGGAAGAACAGTACTGCTAAAAAAAAAAAAATCTCGAAACTACTTCCGACGCCGATCCCACTTGGGGGGGGGGGGTCACCAAATCTCACCAAAAGGGGAAAGGGGTGGCACCAGATCTCACCAAGGGGGAGGGGGGTCTGGATTTCAGAAAAAAAAACACCACAAGTAGTTAATGGACGCCCATTTCTCTCTCAATCTGAACTGTTAACCGCTACCTTTCTTTTTTTTCCTTCATTTTTTTTTTTCTTCTCCTTTTTTCCAATGATTCCAAAAGCTCGGTTTACGAAATATTGAACTGTTCGGTGACACACTCAGTTTCAAAAGTTTGTGGGGGAGGCAGGGTAAGAACCAGTGACCTCCTTGCTGCAGTTTTCAGCACGAGAGCATTAACGCCGACGAAGTGGGTTGACCCAGAAGAGACATAGCGCGACCGCATCCGTATAAACAACGGTCCCCGGCGACTTTAGTGCTGCAGCGGAGGAGTCTCTTGAGTAACGACGGCGGTGGAGGCGGTACGGATAAATGGGGGCGGCTACCCAGTGCTGCAGCGCAGTAAATCCGACGCGTCTACGTGAAAATGCCGGCAGATCTGCGTACCACAGGAAAACCTAAGCAGGGGATAACTTTAAAGAATAATTTGTGCTTTAAACGCATTTACTAGTACTCCGTGATTGATTAAAGATGGGTGGTGGAGGGTGCTTTACACCTATCCTAAGGAGGCGTACAATAATTGCATGAGGTGAAATGGGGGGGGGGGAGAGTTGTCCGGAGAAATCTCACCAGGGAGGGGCGAGTATTATGAAATCGGGGGGAGCGTTCTCACAAAGGATACCGCCGCCTATTGTTCTACTGTTCTTGACCACTCCCCCTTCTATTGTTCTGTCAATCATCCGACCACGCCTCCTTCCCCTACAAAATGTCAGGCCCTAGCTTTACAGCTGACCCATGAGGCAAGGCTAATTGCGTGTCTGTTTCCTAGATCATTCTTCGAACAGTGTTTTAGTTTATCAGCTTTGTGTACCTTTTCAACTATTTTGAGAGTTTTCTTTAAAAATTCTGTTGTTAATTTACAAAATTTTAGGAGAAACGCCGTAATAATATTTGCTAAAGGAGATAAATCTTACTACCCGCTTCGAAAGTTCTCGGCTTCGAACACGGGTTCATATAGATGTCCTGCCTGCCAGATTTCGGTGTTCTGTGGTTTCCAAAAATCACTTCAGGCGAATACAGGGATGAGTCCTTAAAAGAACCATGGCCGAATTCCTTCCCGTTTCTTGTATGACATCCTCTCCCACTACTTCCAATGACCTCATGCCGACGAGGCATAAGTCCCTACGATCTTCCCACCACTCCTCCAAAAAAAAAAAATTAACCGAGCTTGGTGGTGTAATGGTTAGCGTTCTGGCCTAACATTCGGTAGGACGGTGGTTCGAATCCCCGTCCGGGCATCCAGATTTTGGTTTTCCATGGTTTCCAAAATCACTACAGACAAATGCCGGCATGTTTCCTTCAAAACGCCATGGCCGAATTCCTTCCCATTCCTTGTCCCCCATTCTTTCCCGTCTCTAAAGACCTCACTATTAAGAGACGTTAAGCAATTAAAAAAAAAATTACGATCCTTGACAGCGATACTAGCAGCAAATTATGAAACTTAAAATTACACGAAAATTTAAAGATCATTACATCGACAGACAAATGTTTTCCGAGGCATTTTGCAAATTAATTTGTCGTTACGACTTGAAATATTCGGCATCTCCAGTATAGAAATGATATATTAATATAGTATATTTTAGTATTTGTGAAAAATACATTCTGTAGGTTTGAATCATAATTTATTAGAAGAATAACAAACGATTAATTCACTGTTGAAATCCCCATGTTTTCAACGGATTAGTGCCATTCAATCGGTAGCCTCCACATTCTTGGAGAAATATATTTATAGGTACTTATCGATGAGAACGATTCCTTATTAAAGTTTTTCTGGTGGGTTCATTCATCTCTTGTAACAAATTTTAAGGTAATGCGTTGTTAGACTCTTTGATTCAGTTCTGATTCATTCATATCTGTTATCCAAATAGCGGCCTGGCTTTTGAAACCGTTGATATATATTGGTACCACTTTCTTCGTTTCACAAGTTGCTAGCAATCCCGGCATTTATTTAAATTCGAAAAATGTTCGTCTTTAAACGTGAAATTTTCTCATCTTGACTGTTGTATTCGGTAATATTTATGTCGATTGTTCAATAATGCGAAACGGTCTGTCTTCGAATCTAAGCATCGTTCAACTGCTTGTACTTACGGACATTTGGAGTGTAGGTACCTCAGTCGACATTGTAGCGATTTCTTCATTTTATCCGTTGAGAAAACAGTTTATCACAAGAATGCTAACTTGCAATATTTTTATTTTTAAGTTCGATAGTGGTTTGAAAACTATCACGAGTGGATCTCGAACCCGCTACTCCTGGGTCGTGCTCCACGCGTGGGGACTGCTGCCTAGATACCTCGACCATGAGAGGTGCTTAGTAAAATATAGCTCATGAAACAGCGAAAATATGATTCATGGATACAGATGACTTTTTTACTGTTTCTGTATAGTCCAGGAGCTGTTTTCGTCTTGAATGAGTTATCAATAATTCGTTTCGCTGGTACAGAAGGCAGTGATGGAACAGTTTTTGTAACAAATAGATACAATAAAATAATGTGAATACAGCAGATTTCTGATCCCTCAAATCCTCAGTTCACTACGGAGAATCGAGTGTGTATGCGTGTGTTTTTTTAACTGCTTTTCAGCCAAATTAAAAGCAACCAGAAGAGCCCAGAGATCGCGCTGAGTTTAAAAGTCCGAGTATAACGCTGGAATTTTTTGCTTCTGATTAATAACTGCGCCAATTATTCACGAATTTACACCAGACTGGGCAATAATATGTGCAAAGTGAATTTATATTACGATTATAACACCGAGGACAGTCAAAGCGTTTTAATTAAAAGCAGACAGCCCCGGTTCACGCCGCTATGTATTTGAAATTTTTACTGAAGTTCCCTTGAACAAAGAGACGAAACGTAAAAGTTGATCAAGTCTACCAATCAGGTTGAACGTTTACATCCGATTTCGACCATACCACAAGTTATTTGATTATCTTTATATTGTATTTGACAGATAAAGTTGTCATAGCTGGAATGGAAAACATTTTCCACAGTAAGAAAACCACGACCATAACAAGAGAATACAATTCTTATTTTTTTTTTCCTCTTTTAAATAGTGTTTGGTATAAATTTAATAGCTGTAAATATTTTTTTATTATTATTATCATTAGGTAACAGCTTCTTATTCAATCTTTCACATATGCCACATGTTCTTCGGATTTATTGGATAACAGGGACTGCAAAACTGTAAATCAACTTTTTGCGTTACTTGTCCTGAATAACTGTACTTAGCAAATTTTATCGTCAGGTGGAAGTAATAATGCGCAGTCCAAAAGTTCAAATTTAATCGTTACGTAAAATCACCGCATGGCTAAAAGCTTTTGTATTGAGCATCGAACAAGAGCTGTTGGTAAAATAATGAAACTTAAGTCTTTTCGTGAAATTCCATGGAGCACTGGAGATTTCCTCCCGCTCAGAGTTCTTCAATCACATACAGCTGTAAAGTGAATGCACGGTGTATTTTCATTTACTGCACCGCTACGGAACCCTTTGCATTCATGGCACGCTGTGGTTCCTGACTATTACTCGAGCTGTGTACCACTGAAAGAGACAACATACAACTCACGTCTGACACTCGACTCCCAAAGAGGTCGACCTGAAACTCTACCAATAGAGGCGGGACTGCTCGAACGGGTTTTGTTTGATTCATAAAAAGTACTTTGAATGCAAAAAGAATGTAAAATCTCTACATAAGTATATGCATTTTTTTACAGCTCAGGTTCCAAGCATGTAATTATTTTCAGTGACTTCTGATACATTAACTTAGAAAAATAAATCTCCAACATAAGCAGGAAGCAATGGATTTTTATTACTAAAATGAAAGCCATGCAAATTTAACTATGAATTAAATAATGACTCAGTGACATCCTGAACGAGTTTCGAGATATTGCAAGAAAACATACCCTACTACGAAGCTCTCCAGGATGGACAACAGTTTACTCCCCTCCCTAAAAGAAATAACATACGCGGCCTCTCTCGCGATTATCTATCTGCCGTGCCAGTTGAAAGTGTATTCAGTGAAAACGTGATCTCCGAGCCGACCCTTCCAACTTCCCACAAACTAAAAGGGCTGCTAGATTTGTTTCTGGAAATTATCGCAGAATTCAATCAGTGACGGATATGATAAAGGAGCTGGAATGGAATTCATTGCAAGACAGGAGGAGGATTAGGAGGGTCATGGGAGTGAACAGGGCATATACTGGCGATGAGGCATGGAAAGATATTGCAATAGGTATGAAAAGTAGTGCATGGAAGGGAAAAGATGACCATGACCACAAGCTGGCACTCGATTTCAGGCACAAGGGTGTGGGAAGATTCTCTTTTTTAGGTAAGGGTGTCAGGGATTTGAATGAGTTACCAAGAGAAATGATGAATAATTTACCAAAAACTTTGAAAGAATTTAAAGATAAAATTTGTAGAGGGCAAATGTAGGTAGGTGCAGGATAGGGGGAAGATGGACGTGTAGGGAAATTGCCACCGGAGCGTGCGTTCCATTGCAATTAAATTAAATTATATTATAACTATCAATATCTGCAGTTCAGGCGAGGGGAAGAAAACCATATCGACGGGTCTTCAGCGATTTCGTGGCTACCGACGGCTTCCTGAATCAGACCAGTTCCAGAGGAGAGTGCTGATTTACTGAAACTTGTACCTGGTGTTATGTTAGTATCCGCTGCAACTGTCTAGTTTCGTAAGCGGTCTCTTTAGTCATTACTAAAGTACCCGATCGTGTACGTTTCGGTTATAAGTATTGGCAGGATTTATTTTGTAGAGATCTGTAACTGTTCTTACCCGCAAGCAAACCTTGCTGATTGCGTTGATGGCAGGGCTCTGAGTAAAGGACTTGGCCGTCATACACCTGGTCAGCTACCTTAATATTCGTTCTTCGAGAGGATTAAAAAAGTTAACTTTTTTATCAAGTCCATTACTCTGCGGCAGATCTTCCCGATGCCATACTCTCCTGTAGACCAGATGGAGTATGAGGCATGTTTGTAAATCACTGTGGTACACTCCGCTGTACGTGATGTTAGTGGGAACTCCTGTTGATAGTTAAACAGTTTTCAGAGCAAATACAGAGCATTGTCTTACAACCCTTATGCCGTTACTCTACAGCACTGCTTTCGTGTTGAAGGCGTATCTAAGGATAATCTTCAATCCTCCCCGCATACAGCACTGATGATCCCTCTTCTATTACTACAGGTCTCACTGGACAAAGAATTTGCGGATGCGAATGTGTGGCAGAGCTATGCTCTAAGGCTTCGGTATCAAAAATCTTCCGAAGATAACGAAACCATCGAGATATCAAATAATCGTTGTGCACGGGGATTTCTGAGCGACGATCAAACTACTGTACACAGAAATAAGTCTGAAGTTTGTTCCAAATTTTGTATCCTAGTTTTTCTCGTTGAAATGAAATCTTCTTCAGGTCTGAAGAAGACAGCGGAGCAGGCTGTCGAAACGTTGTATTTTTACGACGCTATCCAGCTGAACTCCTGTGAGGATTTCATTTCATCAATACGCCGGGAAAGTCTCCACTCATACATTTCCTGTTGTTGTTATTGTCGGTTTCCCTATGCCAAGTCTCTCTTTGTCAGAAACGGCAAGGTAGTTACAAGCGCGAACTTAGATTGCGAATGAGCGATAACACTTCAGCCTCGCATTCGGGCGGATGCTGGTTCAAATCCCCAACCTGCCACCCTCATTTTTATTTTACTTAGTTCCCGAAATAATTTCAGGCGAATAGCGGTATGGTTCCTCGAAAATACCATGGCCAAATTCCTTCCCGTTCTTCATTCCCAGTGCTCTAATGACCTTGACATCGACGGGACGTAAAGCCAGAAGGAAGGTAAGCCCCTCAGCTTCTCTTGCAACTAAAGCCGATTTGAGTTGTGTCAGGGCATGGGTAGTTTTATTTAGGTGTTGTGTTTGACTTGTATATAGAGTACGCACAGATGAATAATACGCGCATGATGACATGGATGAAAAGTGTTCGAAAGAATAGCCTCAATGACGAAGGGTATGTTATTAAGTTCTTGCTTTCTGTGAAACGAAAGATTAGATAGTCTGAGTTATTTGTTCCTTCATCTTTCACACTTGCGTTCAACATTATTTCGTGACTAATAATAATTCCGCATGGAGGTAATCACCTGGTGACAGGGTTCCTATTGGCTGAGCATTTCGCCCCCGTCTTAATCACCATAACCTAACCTGGTAGTCCTACCGGGTACAGGGACGTAAGGTTTAACGTGGAAACCGAACCACGGAAGCGTTCTGGCGTACTTCACATTACAGAGTGAGCTAAGCCAAAAGTGAAGATTGTGATAAAGTGCCTACGAAAATCTTATCCGAATCATGGATTCGAAACGATGACCTTTCGATCCCTTAATCACTGAGTCGCCAGGCGGCTTGTTTCGTGATTGAGATATAGAGCCTAATCTATTGC
>JARYHS010009186.1:159177382-159320270 GCA_031002005.1 Vandiemenella viatica
ACACAATCGGTAACTAAGATGATAAAGGGGCTGGAGTGAGATTCGTTGGAAGATAGAAGGAGTGTGAATAGAATCATGGGAGGGCGCAAGGCGTATATTGGTGATGAGGAATGGAAAGATATTGGTGGGAGAATTAAGACAGGTGCGTGGAAGGATAAAGATGACCATGACCACAAGCTGACACTTGAGTTCAGGCGTAAGGGTGTGAGAAAATATTCTTTCGTAGGGAAGGGTGTCAGGGGTTGGAATAAATTACCTAGAGAAATAATGAATAATTTAACAAAAACACTTAAAGTATTTGAAGTTCAAATTAGTAGAGGGCAAAAGTAGGTGGAAAGCAGAAATATGGATGTGTAGGGAGATTGCCACCGGAGCGTGGGCTCCTTCGCAATTATATCAAATAAAATTAAATGTGATCTCCCATTAACGCAAAGTGAAAGTAGTGGTCTGAGCATCGTTCCTTGAGGAAATCATGGCACGCACGCCCGAATCCGGCGCCACTGTGCGGTGACACGGAAGGCGGAGTGACCGTTAGACCATACACGGCACACACAGTAGAGATAGAGGCAGGTCCATCAATCAGCAGGCGGTAATGGAGACGGAGAGTGCCTCGGCGCGGCTTATCGGCGACGTTAAACCAGGTACCACACTACACAATAACTGACTCCCACCAAGCGCTTTCAGTGTGATAAGCAATAGTCAACACGTACACGGAACCCACGTGTGCCGTGTATAACAGTGTGTGGAATACATACTTCTTATTTAATGAACTTAGAAGTAATTCTGTTTTACACAGTGATATTTTACAGAATCTACAGTCTATATACATAAAAGGCTACTTTTGTGACTATGTCATGATATCCGTATCGCTGACCTAGCAGCCCGGTCTTCGTTACCGGAACATTTGCGACCAGAGATATTACTACAAAATTGAGGTATGGGCTTAGAATTATGTACCAAATTATATAATTTTTAATATTATGGATGTTATTTAATAACAATACTATTTATTCAAGCAACGATAAGGAAATTAATTACCAGAACACTGAAAAACTATGTATTGCCTTTAAATTTACCTAATTATTAATTGCCTTATTGTTTATATATGTTCAGTCGACATAAATGTTTTATTATACTCTATGTCCAGAGATATTACTGTTACAGTTATCTTTGAAACATGTACCACATTATATCATTTTTAGGGTTATGAGCGTTATTTAATAAAATTATATTTACATAAGTAATTGCCGGGGAATGAACTAACAGAAAACCGCGTTCAAATCGTTATTTTTGATGGACTTACAAGGTATTTATATTGCAATAAATTCGGAGAAATTAACTCTGCATTCAACACATCATTTTTGACAGGCTTCGAAACTGGTAACTACATGATTTTCTCTGTGTCTTGTTAAGGAACATAGTTTACAGTACTTTCGAGCAGGTAAATTTTTTGCGGCAGAAGTTCTTGAGCGTTTCTTACCATCACGATTGTTTTCGTTTGGTTGATAAATTGGCCGGCAAGCATTAATTTTATTAGACTACCAATTATCTGTGGATGGAAGGGATTGAGACATCGACCAAGTAGCTCGATCGTACTTTTGCAAAGTTTTGACAAAATACACGTTGTCAGGTGGTGAGTGTGGCATTCGGCAGTAAGCGAGTTCGATTCCAGATCCTGTCATCCAGCTTTCGGTTTTCCGAACTTAATCCAAGCGATGACTCCTTCATAAGGCAGAACCAGATTTCCAACCCGTTCTTAATATATTATCACTTCCTGGTTCTAAAAAATTCTCTCCCTCCGAATGAAAATAAACTGGCGAAACTTCTTCCTGCTTATTTATTGTACCAACAAATATAAGGCAGCAGATCAAGGTAATAACAGTGGTAGGACTTCTGTTTATTATACCGAGGAAAATCTGAAAATTACAAATTGAACGAAAATTCAATCTATAGAATTTTTAAACTCCAAAATGGTCCTATAGTGCGAATCTCTCCCTTACTTAAATACCTCCCAATGAACAAAATCTCTCTCAAACTGACATCAGAAGTAGAACGTTGCATTGAACTTTGACAGAAAAAGAAAAAGAAGATATTCCACATTCATTGGGATCTGGAACTTAAGAGAGAGCTACCAACCATCTACAGTGTCTCCAGTTATTCATACAATTTGGAACTTACCTGGCAAGTTCTACCAATTGCGCTTCATTTGAGCATTTGAAAATAGCTTAAATATAACATACGTCTTTACATAGGTTTTACGATCATTGCTATATTAGTGATGTTTCGTTGTTTATAGTTACAGAATCATTATTTTTCATCTCCATCGATTGGTATGTTGTGCAGATGAAATGTACGAATTTGCATCGTGATTTCACTATTACTGTTTCTATAATTCTCATCTTCACTTTTTAGAACACTATTGGATTTAAGCTCGTTTATAGTTGCTGTTTCATGCATCGATGATTAGAAAACGGATATTATTTTTAAACTGGATCAGTTTCAAACGTTCAGAAGAGTTGAATGCCAAGCTGTTTGCCGTTTAAGGAAAAAGTAGTACTGCATATTTCCGTTTCCTCGTGTGTGTTGTGATAACTGTAAAACGAGTAATCACTAACTATTCCGATACTCGCTTTGCAGAGGTCGCCGTTTCGAGTCTGGTCTAGGGCATGCGTGATTTTAATTAAGTGTTGTATTCGTCAAGCGTTATCCTTTCACTTGAGATTAGGGAGCATCCATAAACCACGTAGCTCCAATTTGGCCTCCTGTAAACCCCTCCTCCTCCCCCGCGTAGCCCAACGTGGCTTTTGCCTCTACCCTCCCCCCACGTAGTACATAGCTTTTTTCCCTATTGATTCCAGAAGACATTTTGTACTGTTTTCTCTTGTCAGACTCGAAAATTACATGCAGAGATAATTAAATGACGGAAATAAATATTCACATGCTGTTGTGTGTTCTGTACCACCTTTTAACTGTGACAAATAATATGAATGAAAAGCTACGTGGCCTGCCCCCTCCCCCCCTTTCTCACGTAGTTTAGCGTAGCTTTTCAGCCAACCACTCCCCCCATAGTCCGAGCAACGTAGTTTATGGACACTCCCTTATCAGCAGCACTTGAGGAGTCCAACACACTTCAGGAAAATGAAACACACATGATGTTGGCTGAATGCCTAAAAAGCCGAATGCTAAATAAAAATATGCAATTCTCTGGTACCGCTATCAGCCATACTGTGGAATTTAAAGTATATACTTAGAAAGATTATAATGTCTAATGGCGGAATACATGAAATATGGACCAATAACAAACATTGCGACAGTTACATTTATTTGTCTGAACTCAAAAAAGTAAAACAAATGGAAAAAACCAGGAGCAAAGAAAGAATAGAAGGGAGAAAGCAGAAACACGAAAATTGTATCTTTTTACATGCGAGAAAGAAAGAAGAGGGATAGTTTTTTTGCATTTATGTTCGGTGTCATATTTATGTACTAGGTGGAATGATTTTAGCATTTTGTCGTATTGTATATTTGTGATTTTAATTCATTCTAAAAAAAAAAAAAAAAAAAAGAGAGAGAGAGAGAAAATTGGATTGTTATCGAATGAGTTCTGTGGACGGAAATGTTTTGGGATAAATTCTGTCGGGCCGCGAAGTTGGTCATGCCATAATATCAGAAAAGGAATAATAGTTTCTAACTCTACGGTACTAACCTAACACCAGGCACAGTGAGGCCTCGAAAAGGAGAACATATTTCACCAATCAAAAAGATTATGTTGAAGGATTTTCATACCGACTGATAGCCGCTCACTTAAAAATAAAAACATACAGACTGCATACAAAATTTGATCCAAAGTATGTCAAGAAACAATTTGTAATTACTGCACCATTTTTCAACGTATTTTATGAGTTTTATACTGGATGTTACGTTGTGTACAGTCTTGTATTATAACCACCTGTGTGTAATTAATTAAAGAAATCGAAAGTGGTCTGTACCAAACATGTGTGGAGTAATAGTGAAATATTTTTTCCATTCATTTTCCACAGGAAGGTAATAAAATCAACGACCTAAATCACTAAAAATTTGGTTGCTCCAAATAATACCAGAGGACCGCACGATACTCTCTTGCTTTAAGGCCGCAAGAAATAAAAGCTAATAAAATAAAATTTCCGATCGAATGTATAACGTTGCACAAGTGTAGATCCGTGTTTTGAGTCCTCCACGGCAGACTGCGCCACAGTAGCTGGTGAGCGTGGCTTCAAAAATTCATCTCCAATCAGAACATGTTACAGGCCAGCGTTTCACTTTTTTCCGTGCCCCAGGGAGGAGCGGTTTATTAATGCGGCAGCGCCCCGTGTCACAAATCAATACATCACCCAGGGCTGTGTCACATCACAACCATTACAAATACAGAAATATTCTGCAAATGAAAAGTATCTCAGCGTGTTAATCTGCGAGGCAGTGAAACACCAATTGTGGGGGGGGGGGGGGGGGTGAGATGTCCCACACGAAACCAATAGTGCCGTATGGGAAACTTATCCACAGATAATTAGTACTTACTGGCATGTTACTGCTGTCAACTTTAAATGTCTGATAAATTGAATATCAGTTTACGAATGTTTCATTTTCATTTTTCCTTTTATTTCCACTTTCTAACTGCCTTTATTTTTCTATTTATTGCATCTTCTTACTGTTTGACTTCGATGTCAAGGAAAAATAGCGACAAAGCAGAAACACTGTGTCTGTGAAGCATCAAGATATTGAAGATACTACAACTGGACTTCCGGGAATCCATCTGAAGAGAGACCAGTAGCTCAAACTAAACTACCTAAAAACAGGCCACGCCAAACGCAACGCCATGCTCCATAAGTGGGAACTTCAGGATTCTCCTGTCTGTGACTGCGGAGCTCTTTCACAGAAAATGGAGCACATCATCAAGGAATGGCCTCTATGGAGGTACGATAGACCATTTCAAGATGTTTTCAGTGCTACAACATCCTTCATAGCATGGCTGCAACATCTGGACATCGATATTTGAATGCTACCAACGTTCTTGTTGTAGTATATATTTATATGTATAACATTAGTTACTTAGCCATACGACAAATAAATACTGTATTTTTCGTATTTACAAAAACTTGAATTTTTGATGCTGTAAAGTTTTAATTTTTAACTAAAATTGCAATGGAGGGCACGTTCCGGTGGCAATTTGCCTACACACCCATCTTCCCTCTTTCCTGCACCCACCTACATTTGCCCTCTACAAATTTTAAATTTAAAGTCTTTCAACGTTTTTGGGAAATTATTCATCATTTCTCTTGGCAACTTATTCCACTCCCTAATACCCTTACCCAAAAAAGAGAATCTTCCTACACCCTTGTGCCTTAAATCGAGTGCCAGCTTGTGGTCATGGTCATCTTTTCCCTTCCATGCATTACTTTTAATTCTTACACCAATATCTTTCCATGCCTCATCACCAATATACGCCTTGTACACTCCCATGGCCCTCTTTACCCCCCTCATGTCTTCCAATGAATATTATTCAATCTCTTTATCATATCTGTTACTGATTGCATTGTGCGATAATTTCCAGAAACAAATCTAGCAGCCCTTTTTTGCACCCTCTCCAATTCCTGTATCTGATACTCAAAATGAGGGTCCCATACTACACTACCATATTCGAGCAATGGTCTGACCAAAGTTTTGTAACCCAATTCCTTTACTTCTCTCGTACATCCTCTCATCACTCTCTCCAACAAGTACAGAACTTTGAAACCTTTTCCTACTACCTGTCCAATGTGTCCTGCCCAGTTAATCTTGTTATCAAAAGTAATGCTAGATATTTACATTTCCAATCTACAACAAGTAATTCTTTCCTCGCCTTATAATCATAATCAGTCTTTATTTTATTTGTGTATCCAACGGGAGATATATAGAAACTAAGACAATGGCGGAACAGAGGGAGGCGTGGAGGGCTGTCACTGTGCGTGGACCTGCTGTATAGCAGAGAATCTTTTATGATCTAATAAGAATCAACCATTAAGACAATGTGGAAATATAAGATTGTCGCGGGTGTCAATTTTTCTTTACATTTACTAGCGTTAACAAAGGTAAAGCGAACTGGCTAAACGCCACGCCACTATAATTGATTCTATCCTCCAAGGTTGCTAGAAGCAATGCCCCACCTGTGCTCACGAGAGAGGCAGCTACACGGCATGTGCAAAAGCAGCGTGATATCCAGCCAATAGGAAACGCGATGCGGGGACTCCACGATGTGAACTTAAGTAGGGCAGTACTGTTATTTAGTAGTAACCGCCATTTTTATGCAAATTCCCACCGCTTCCCTTCAGCTTGCTCAGAATTCTGAAACTTATTTTGTTTAATAACTAGTTATCTGTGACTGCCAGGAAGATGGACCGGCGGATACGCAGTGAAGGAAAAGCAATACAATTACATTTCCCTTCGGGGCTGAGCTCTAAAAACCATCGCTTTTTATTACGCCTTGTCGAAAGGACTGTGGATAGATAATTCGTCCATACCGAGCGAGGTGGGTGAGCGTTAACGCTCTGGCCTCGCATTCGGAGGACGTGGGTTCGAATCCCCGACCGAGCATCTAAATTTGGGTTTTCTTTGGTTTCCCCAAATTACTCCAGGTGAATGCCGAGATGCTTCCTTTACAAGGCCGTCACCAAATTCCTTCCCAATCCTTGTTCCTATTACTATTCCGTATCTAATGACCTCGACGTCGACGAGGTGAAAAGCCGTAAGCAAAAAAAAAAAAAAAAAAGGAAAAAAAAAAAAAACGACCGTGGCGTTTTCAAGTAACCATCCTGGACTTTCCCTGGAGTGATTTCGGGGAACCATAGAAAATCGATATCTGGATGGTTCGAATACGAGACGGAGTTACCCACATTATGATTCAGAACGCTGGTTCGCTAACGTCTTTAGCGCGAGTGTAGACTCTCACAGCGTGACGAAACATGTCCCCACAGAGCACTCTGTGTGGGAGATGCTGTCAGCATTAAAGGCTGTCAGGGAGTGGCTGTTAAGGGCCGACACTGCTGCCAACACCCCGGGGACAATTAGTGCTGTTCGCCGGCCCAATTACTGCGACACGCCGCCTAATGGAATCTGGACCGCCCCCATTACCGCGCACGCCGACGAAAAATTGTGAGTTGGCGACGACCGTGTGGCGCCCACAAGGACTTGCGCTGCTGCCAGGTATTTGCTTAATGAAATCTGTGCGCGCCGAGTACGGGACAACCATTAGCGAACTAGCCGGCGTGAATCGGAGCCCATTAAACCTGTGGAGCGCTTTAAGAGCTCCTATTAGCCGCGAAGGCAGATTCCGCTGGAGCGCCTCGTGGCCGGATGGTCGTTCGTTAAGACTCGCAGGGCACAGCAACCCATATATGCCTAGGATGACCGGAAGATTGCTGTACTAAGGACAGGATTATCTTACGTCAACCATGAGTAGATACAGAATTCTGTCCAATCAACCAAATGGATTGTTTTGATTCTCTCCACGTAAAGCCCATTAGCCGAGCTGGTGTAGGACTTCGGAAGTCCATATTAGCAAACCTAACTTAAATCTCCCCATGATGACCAAATAGATGGTAGCTTCACTTTGTGGTAGCGAGGCAAGAACCGTAGGAATACCAGAAAAGGAAAATTAAAACATTTGAAATGTGGTGCTACAGAAGGACGCTGAAAACTAATTGGACAGATAAAGTACGTAATGAGCGAGTTTTGGAAATGTTGGCAGAGGAAAGAAGTTTGTGGAAGAAGCTGACAGAAAGAAGTGACAGGAAGGTAGGACATTTGGGTACAGTAATTTTCTTATTGACAGTAATGCAGCACTCTTAGTCATTGAATGAATGTACGAAAGAATTTCATAGAAATAGAAGATTTACTGCCTTAATTAAACCCGATGAAAGAACAATACGAAGACAGATTAGATCTGTTTCTTGTTAACAGAGTGACTATCTTGTGTACATAGAAGACAGATCAATCCACACAAACCCCAAAACAGCTCAAAACGCTAATTGACATTTATACATTTTCTCGTAAGAAAATTACTATCAGAATATGTTATATGCAGAGGAAGAAATTAAGAGGGCAGCTCAAACTGATAGAAATGAGTGTGTTAAACAGCAATTGAAGAAAACGAAACAGATACAGTAATTTATAGCATCCGTGAAGAAGGCCTCAGGTTGGACCGAAACGTTGTCACCATCAGCAAGAAACACGCAACGCTAAATCCGAAAGTAAAGCAAGTGGAAATTTTTCAACTTTTGAAAGCATGGAAAATAGAAAATAACAAGAATATAAAATTTTTGTGTGTAGGGTACCATGCTGGTTTCTTAAACATGCTCTCGGCAACTCACTGGTTAGATAGAGTACAACTACTTTAACTGTGCGAGTTGTTTATCATGTGACAGGATTCAGCAACGTGAATAACTGATAAATAAGTATAATTAATAAAACAACATAATGTAGCATAACAGGAAGATTAAAACAAAACGAAGAAAAGACATAATGAAAATATTCCTAAGATGGAACAAGTTTGTCTTAAATTTGGTTTATTACACGCAGGTAATGTTACATTACTCCATACTACTCAAAAGGCGCCGCACAGTGGTCTGAAATCCCGAAAAGCTGGCCAAAATAGAAATACTTGTTCAATCTTCATGAAAATTTGTATACATGATCCGTCTAGGTCGCTGATAACGAATATCTACGTCAATTATAAACAAATAAATAAAAAATAAACAAAATGTCGGTTCCAAAATGGCAGATTATCTAAAGAATAGTATAAATATTGGGTGATTTAATATCTGTTATAAAAAATCTGGACATTATTTGTTGAAAAAACAAAATGGCGGCTTCAAAATGGTGGATGCTAGTACAAAAAATTATGTTTAATGCATAAAATATCCTATAAGTATATGAAATCGGTGATAATGAAAAAAATTAAAACAATATGTCATACGATATTGAATATATCACGACTTTTGTTAATACTGATTAAAATTAGCTCTTATAATATAAAAATGGCAAAGCCATTGTGGTGGACATTTTTACAAACAGAAAAATAGTATCTTTTTCAAAAAAAAAAAATTATTATGAAACGGGACTTATGAGGACGTAAATCTATATTTCATTTTTAAAATAAAAACAAATATTTTATTAAAAATGTCTAAAATTGTATTGTTGAAGAAAAAAGAAAAATAGTTTCATGCAATTTTACTTATAAAACATTTTTTATTTGTACAAAAATTCGATTGCTTAATAAGAAACAAGGTACATTTTATTCGCTATCGGAATCACAACAATCTGTCGTTGATTTATCCGTCACAGAGTCAGTTACATCAGAGCAATGTGTTGCGATATCTGGCGGATTGAGTAGCTCTAATGCCTCTATTGACAGCGATCTCAACTTTTTTTGTTGCAATTTCCTGAGGCTCGTAATAAAGGGGTTTGAGGAAACCAAAAGTCGCAAAAATACATCCTCCATCGTTTTTGGCGGCTGCATTTTCGAGAGAAATCTTCCCGAAACCTTTTTATATATTTACTGCACGATTCTTGCGCACTTTTAAACGAGTCTATGCCCTTATGCGAAACCGACACGTGATTTACATCAAAGAAATACCGCTCTATGGCACTAGTAAAGTTAACGTTCCTAAATAGTTACTTTTGTTTCATCAGATTTATGAATTTCAATTGTTGCAACAATGTCTGCAACATCATTGTTTAGTTTTCATTTTAGTAGTAAAATAATTTCTTTTCTAGAAATCTCTATACATGTTGTAGATGTACATTCTGAAACATTTAAAATCCATTACAAATGTATTTAAAAAATACCGTAATTTATTATAATCTTTTAATTTTTTAATCGATTTATTAATGATCCTGTTAAATTTCATTCTGATAAATCAGTCCTCAAATACAGTGGAACCTGAAAGTATTACCGAAATACGACGAAAAGTCAAGGCCGTATTCAAACCTTAAATTATTTACCTGATCAACAATTTTGTCGTTATGCATGTTAACACAAAAAATTATATTATTAACAGAGTAGCAGATAGTAGCAGCCAATTTTTTAAAATAAATATCAAATACAATATAGGCTATAAGGTGGCATAAGAGATACGACCGAACACGACAGAACACTCAAACTTTTTCAACTTTAAAGTTAAATAATTTGTTTAATATAGATTATTATTTTTCTTACATTGTGGGGGTGAATCCATTTTGCGAATTCAAATGTTCGCAACACCACGTCGTTCTGTACACAATCACTTATTACATTTAAAAGAATTGTAAATTTTCGCCGGTTACTTTCCAACTAATCGCTTATTTTCGGTATGAGCTACAACTCGCCAGATGTTCTCGCCACGTCACGTCGGCACTTTCAAACGAGTCTATGCCCTTCTGCATGAGTCACAAAGCGAAACCGACACGTGATTTACATCAAAGAAATACCGCTATATGGAACTAGTAAAGTCAAAGTTCCTAAATAGCAACTTTTTTTTTTTTACTTTTGGCCAGCTTTTCGGGATTTCAGACCACTGTGCAGAGTGACTATCTTGTTGACATAGAAGACAGATCAATCCACACAAACTCCAAAACAGCTCAAAACGCTAATTGACATTTATACATTTTCTCGTAAGAAAATTACTATCATAATATGTTATATGCATAGGAAGAAATTAAGAGGGCATCTCAAACTGATAGAAATGAGTGTGTAAAACAGAAATTGAAGAAAACGAAGCAGATACAGTAATTTGAAGCATCCGTGAAGAAGGCCCCAGGTTGGACCGAAACGTTGTCATCATCAGCAAGAAACACGCAACGCCAAATCCGAAAGTAAAGCAAGTGGCTATTTTTCAACTTTTGAAAGCATGGAAAATGGAAAATAACAAGAAGAATAGAAAACCTTTGTGTGTAGGGTACCACGCTGGCTTCTTAAACATGCACTCGGCAAGTCACTGGTTAGATAGAGTACAACTACTTTAACTGTGCGAGTTGTTTATCATGTGACAGGATTCAGCAACGTGAATAACTGATAAATAAGTATAATTAATAAAACAACATAGTGTAGCATTACAGGAAGATTAAAACAAAACAAAGAAAAGACACAATGAAAATATTCCTCAGATGGAACAAGTTTGTCTTTAATTTGGTTTATTACACGCAGGTAATTGTACATTACTCCATATTACTCAAAAGGCGCCGCATTGTTTCTTATGGCGATCTTCAAATGCCCCTTATAACAAGGCATGAGACAAACTTATACAGGGCGTTCACCGGAAAACGCTACTCTCCCAGTCTGTTGCCGTCGGCAACTTGCTCGGTCAGTGAAGCCAGCAGTTTCCGCCACACGGCACCGTGAATCACCGCACTGTTTAACACCTCCGCTGCCCCAACAGTGCAGTGCAGTGACCCTTACATTGTTAAGAACGGTTTCTTTGCATTGTAGATAGTTTGTGACTTCAGTCTCTTATTAATCAGTGTTGTGAATAAACGTTTCTTTGCGGTTTGGCTGGTTTGGGGCTTCATACTCTTATTAATCTGTACCGTGTTTGAGTGTGAGTAAAATTATGGTACGTTACAGTTTGCAACAAAGAATATTTCTCTACGATACATATGTGAAGAAGAAGTCGTTTAAAAAGTGTCGCAGTAAATTTCGTCGCGAATTTCCTGGCGCTTTACTGCCAGCTAAATCAACAATTCTGCGTCTGGTTAAAAAAGTAAGAGAAACGGGTTCATTTTTTAACAAAAAGAGACTGTCGGTCAACCGTATTCTCACAGAGGAGAAAATTGACGATATCGCTTTTCGACTAGAACAGTCACCCAAAAAATCATTAAGTCAGTTAGGGCAGCGTGAGTCTCGAAATATGTTCAGAAGATGTGAAATGTGCATTACACAAGAGGGTCAACACTTCCAGCATCTTTTATAAGGTAAGCTAATGAATTACGTCACATTTAAATGCTTAGCACACAAGTTTATGAAGCGTAATTATTATGAAATAGTCCGCGGCCGACGGTCGAAAAATGCCGGAAACTGAGCGCTCGCTCGCCGGGAGCAGTTTCTTCCTTGTAGCGCTAACAGTGGGTTGCGTTTCCCGGCGAACGCCCTGTATAAGGTAACATATGTCAGTTCTTACGAATGGCGATGGCAGCAATGAAGAAATGCTACCATTCGTTCCTTAACTTCCATTTGAAGCAATGCATTGCAACAAGTAATATGTTCGACCACGATACATATCCTCGGTGAAAATTTCAGTTGCTTTACTGAAATGTCCAGCAGTTATGAATCGACCAGACAAAGAATAAAAAAAAAATGTGTTATTTATGCCTATTACAATGTTCTAGGTACGGAATTAGTTATTACAAGGTGCGTACTTCTTCCTCTCGTTCCATAAATATCAAATTTACTATCATTAAAACATATTCTTCCAGCGGAACTAGAACCAGGTAACCTCGGGCAAATAGGCTAATACAACACAGTAGGTTGGCATCTTAAGGTAAAATCTTATAACGTAGGCACAAAAATGTAAACAGACCATTTAACTATCAATAATAATTCAAACACAGATAGCTGTAATAAGTAGTAACCTACTTAATATGACACAACAGAGAAATATTGAAAAATGGAACATATTTAAATTTACACGATTATCATACTTTCTTCACAGCCAGATTATATAATAATAATAATAGTAATAAACAGTTTAGTACGAGTTGACCATTTAATGACCTAATACATATCTCACACGTGATAGGTCAAACAGGAGTCATTTGGTACAAAAATCAATCCTTGACCCATTTTCATGTTGCAACGAGCTGCTAATGTTTTAGAATGCAATTCACTCTGAATTTACAGAATTTTAAATAAAAATGTTTTAATATACTTCAAGTAACTACAAAATAAAAAAATTGCTTAATCTCACAACTTACAAAACTTGTTAGATGTAAGTGTTTTCGTATTTGTCATTTAAACATAGGTTTTAGTCAACATTGGGGACGAATTTCAGAGTCCTAGGCATAGAGTATCTGACATAGACCCGGTAGACAAAATGATACAAAATTGACTACTTTAACGACCACTCATGTCCTTATTTCACAATTAAAAAACTGGAAATAATATCTAGTCCTGAACTAGGCGAGTTCCAAATTTTGATTCCTCACCTAGTGAACTACCCCTTTATTTATAAATAAGATATTCAATATATGGTTAAAGAAACACGTCCTGTACAAATTTGAGGTCTCAAAACTTATTTTGTTTACGAGCTAGACTCCTGTGACAACTGACGATCAGACAGTGATGCGACAGCAACAAACTCCTTTTCTCTATAGCATATGAACCTTACAGTGAAATGTTATATTGAGCGCCTCTGTTACGTCATGCAGAGATTACAGCATCTAAAACGCACTACACCCTTATAAAACATTCCAAGTAATCAGATTAGATTTATTTTATATTATATATTGGTACAAGGTACGTTAGTTCTCTTCAGTATCATACACGAATACTGAAGGACACATTGTTTTGTATTTTCTACATACCACCGCGGTAATCGAGCGGCGTGTAGAATTCACTATCAAGCAGCTATTTGAACGCCAGACCAGCAATTAGCTTGGAATTCTCACATCAGTGTGCGTAATGTGCATTAAACACCAACGAGCACCAGACATTTCTGTGGAAATTAACAAACATTTTCACATACTACGCACTGGATATATTCTCGTTTAACATCAGTATTGTACTTCGTAGGTGACTGAGTTTCGCGACGAAGAATGTAACAGGTCAACGTTTCAAAAAAGCAATGGATGTTTACACTGATAAATGACTCTTTGCAGTAAGAGGTTACTATGCTGGCTGAATACAGAGTTCTCCGCTGCAGATTGAATATTTAATCAAGCGGTCGTCGGTTCGAATTCAGTGATCACGATAGCACCTCACAATAGTGCATTAATTGCGGGTTATCTACAAAATGAAACTGAAAGTCTTAGTTGTAGTAGAACTACAAAACACTATATCGTATTAATTAATTACTAAATAAAAAAATACGTGACCAGTAAAATAGCATCAAACAAACAGAAAATTCCTCTCAAGACCTACCACGAATTCTTTATTACAGGTAGTGGTACTTATACAAAGGAGAAGGCTACATGCTACTTTATTTTCGTAACAGTCTTATGCCTGTTGTAGCAACCATTACCATAACGCATAATCCTTCTTTGAACTTATATTTTCTATTATTTTTATGTATTATCTACTTCATTAACACGATAATTCAGATGCGGATCGCATAAGAGTTTTACATGCTACTTCATTCGTATATTCAACGAATTTATTCAAAAGCATTTCTATAAAAATGCAGTGTGGCGCACGAATTTCTAATTTATTATGATTATTTTTATGTTACTGTGTATTGTAATCCCTAAATATTTTTCTCAAGTTTACTGTACCGCGAAATGACACACTTAATTGTATTAAAAATGATTACATTATTTTTGTTCCCTATTAGTCACTTTCATTTCTTACCGTTTAACAATTGTTTATAACACGGTACAATATGAAACAGAACTGAAAACATATTGGACTGTATGACAAGCTTAAGTTTCTGTTTCCTGTTTACTATTATCGGCGAAATATCTCATCTCATTGATAATATCATCCACACAATCATTAATAAATTCTAAAAGAAAAGTGTTCCTGTTAACATTTAAATTTCCGTGCTTAATTCATATGGACTGCATAAGAACTCTAAAAAGTCATTATGAAACTACCTCTTCCTTTATCACTTCAGAATTTACGAATATCTAAAAGTAAAGTATGACGTTGTTATATAGCAAACACCTTAACGGATGTTCGACCTCATGGTAACACAATCAATTTGCTACACATTCTGTCTCTGTGTGACTGTACCTACATAATTACGTCCAACCACTGAGCGTCCCTGTCAAAACTCGTTGCAACATTGGAATTCGGGACCCTGAATTTGGGAAGGCACGTGCTTTAAAAACAGAAGCACGAGACCACTCAAGAAGTAATACTATTCGGTACGCTTGTGCAGTACATTTGTTGTTAAGACATGTCATTGGCGATATTGTAATGAATACTGCCTGAATATCAATAAACGATTAATACTGCATCCACTGTCAGTATCTTTCGTTAGGAAGTAAAACAATAAAACATGTAGGCAGTAATGAGAATATATTGCAAGAAACTTTTGATGCTGTTTGAGTATATGGTAATGCGTGAGTAAATCTGTTTCTAAAATTTAGATTTAGCGATTCAGTTGTATTGCTTTTGCCTAATTGAATATGAATGCTCGAATATCCGTACCAACCCTAGGTTCTTCATATTTTGTATAGTATTGAAATTGTATAGTATTTGTATAGTAGTTTGATCACCTTTCATGAAAATTAGTATTAAGTTCATAAAATTGAAGCAAGCGAAAGGTAAGTTTTCTTACAAATGTATAGATTTATTCTGGTAAACTTTAGTAAGGTCCTTGACTATAATCATTTTTCTGAGATTTTAATGATATGTTAACTCAATTTTTTGAGTGCTTATTAGTGTTTTATCAATCGAGGCAATAATTTGTTTCGATATACTGCGCAGATTTTTTATCCTTGCTTGTGAAACTGATGCATATTAGAGTTAGAACATTCAGCACAAGAGATGTAGTGAAAGCTGTAGTTTACCTGAAACCAGGAAACCAGAGATAAAAAATTAAGTATCATGAGTCGTTGTTTTCTGAGGATGTAGAGGAGTGGCTTGAGAGGTAATAAGTAGAAATTGATGCAGACGATCCTGTAATTAGCCTTTTTGGAGCGGGTATTTGTTTTTGATAATAGAATTGTGACTTATTCACTTTTATCAGATGAAAAATGTAAACATGTTTATGGTTTTAGGTGCGATAGAGAGAGAGAGCCTCATTTCGCCTCGTTATAATAGTGACATGACAAGACAAACTGCCTTCCAGAAGGTATCTTGGCGCATCCATTATAGCCAATCAACGTAATGCCTAACATCATTTTTCTTTTTTCTCAGGGCACACATTTCCCTCGTATACCGGTGTGTTTTAGCAAAATAACCCAGTGGATTAAATTCCTGACAGCGCACATTAGAAATTTTGATAAAAACCCCAACGGACGGGTCCGCACGCAAGCGCCAGCGTTTTTAATGAAATTGTAACGGAGACCATTAGCAGAGACTCGCACTTGACTCTAATGGCCACCTCCACTTACTGCCGTGTTGTCCGAATTAATGAATTTTAATTTGCGAGCAAGGAAAACGTGTCACAATTCTAATTACAATCTAAAATTCCTGGGGCGACGGCTTGAAAGAATGGCAACGATGAATTTGTTTTCTAAGGAAGGAATCGCTACGACAAAGTTATTTTAAAATTACCGTTACTCACAATTAACGTATTTCATATTTAATGCGATGTTGTTGCAGGCCATGTTTCCACAGTTGCTTAATTAATTACTATTTGAAAGAACACGCCAATGCAACTGTTTAGTTTATTTATTGCTGCGTCGTACGCGTTTCACCTCTCATCGAGGCATCATCAGCGACGAATCTGTGTTACAGTTTTTTTTTTTATATACAGTTTTATACTATTATTACATAATTATGGGCATGAGATATTTTATAGCTAAAAGGTAATTAATTAAGCAACTGTGGAAACATGGCCTGCAACAACATCGCATTGATTCAGTCCTGCCAGACATTTCCAACAGGCCTATTCAGCACCTACAAGAAAACACACCTCAAACTGCACAAAACCATGGCGAACATCAGATTCAACAAGAAGTGCAAAATTAATAATGTAATACCCAAATACATTAGTAACAAATGTAAATAGTAAGTAACTTTTAGCTATAAAATATCTCATGCCCATAATTATGTAATAATAGTATAAAACTGTATATAAAAACACAGATTCGTCGCTGATGATGCCTCGATGAGAGGTGAAACGCGCACGACGCAGCAATAAATAAACTAAACAGTTGCATTGGCGTGTTATTTCAACTAGTAATTATTACATATTTCTTTGTTAAATTCTAAAAAAAAAAAACATTTAACAGCCCAATCACTTTTTCAATCGTAACTTTCCATCACAGTTTTAATGTATCAAGCACTAGGTTAATAAAATTCATAAATGTTTGTTGGGAAACTTATATCAGTTATGGTTATCTTTGTTTACAAAATTTAATAATCTGGATGCACGGCAGTGCACCCGCCAAGTCGAGTCAACTGCGGCACTGCCTACCCTTTTCTCGGATCGATTCGGGTCATTTTTGTATCACAATTTCTTAGGTCTCATTGATGCTACAGGTCTCAAATTTCTGTTATATATATCAGCAATCTTAACAAACATACTAAATTTTATTTCGTTACTGTTATTAGTTCGGATGTTATTAATATGCATATTTTAGTGATTTTGTCACTCACTCACTCACTGATAATCATTAAAACTCTAAAGTACTTCGCGCAGTCGTAGAAAGCTGAAATTTGGTACACAGATAACATTTTACCCACATATTATAAGAAAAGTCTGAAACTCGCAAATTTTCATACATCTTCCCTTTACCTACCCCTTACGTGAAAATCGCTTTCTACTCTAATAACTTTATATTTTCATTGTAGAGTGAGCTTACTGAGTTTATCTAATGTGTTAAATTTTACTTCTCTCCTTTCCTTATTTTGGAAGTTACCGAAATTCAAAATTTTATTTCGACCAAGACATCCCTATATCAAAATTCCACGGTACTTCCAGTAAAACTAGACACAAATAATTTGATACACATATGTGGTTTCGTCCCTATATCATAAAAAAGTCTAAAATTGGTATTTTCATCGTATTTTATTACACGCTTTATATTAGCTTCACTTGTATGTATGTATGAATGTAACGTAATTTTACAACTCCATTTTAACCCACTTCCAGATGTCCGAGCTGTTTGAAATTTGGCACACATATTAAGAACCGGTGACAATACAATAATTTCATAGCTATATCCTGCTATTCTCATTACTTTGACTGTAACAACAGAAAAATGGTTGAATGTCGTGGAATTTTGCAATTTAATTTTAACCCAATTCCAGATGTCCAAATTGTTTGAAATTTTGCTCATGTATTGATAACTGATTACAATACAATAATTTCATAGCTATGTCTTGATATTCTGATTACGTTGACAGTAAAAACATAAAAATTTGCACACGTTTTAAGAACCGTTGACAATACAGTAGTCTCTTAGCAACTTCCTGCTATTCTCGTCTGGCGGTAACAATAGAAAAATGGTTGCATGTAATGGAATCTTTCATTTCAGTGTTTACCCGCTTCCAACGTCCGAATCGTTTGAAATTTTGCACACTTATTAAGAACCGATAAAAATTCAATAATTTCACTCTCACCACGTTGTCAGAAACAACTTAAAAGTGGTTGAATGTAATGGAAAATTTCATTTCAATTTTCACCCACTCCAGAAAGTCGGAATTGTCTGAAACTTTGTACATGCATTAAGAACCGATGACAGTCCAATAATTTCATATCTATGTCTTGGTAATCTCATTACTTCGGCAGTAAAAACACTAAAGTGATTTAACCATCTTATGAAAGATGCTTGAATTTTTTTATTCTAAATAAAATCTATAACACCGACAGGAACCATTATGTTTCATAAAGTGAAGTGAATACACATTATAAAGCGTAGATTTGGCTCAGAAGAAGATCTCATACTTTTTTTTTTGATAGTACACGAGCAGGAGACTTGGGCTATTTTTACAAGAATTGTTCTAGCACTCTAACCCCTACGCTGCCGAGGCCGGCTCCATGACTCTTCGAATCGTATTCAGAGGAATAGCATTGGTTTCTTCAGTGATGTCAGCGTTCAGTTCATCGATAGTTCGGGGACGATGCCAGAACACCTTTTCCTTGAGGTAAACGCAGAG
This sequence comes from Vandiemenella viatica, assembly GCA_031002005.1. Classification (NCBI taxonomy): domain Eukaryota; kingdom Metazoa; phylum Arthropoda; class Insecta; order Orthoptera; family Morabidae; genus Vandiemenella; species Vandiemenella viatica. Next base: position 159,196,353 of record JARYHS010009186.1, read on the forward strand.
AGAAAAAAATCTCATTGGGTTAAATCAGGTGATTTGGGGGGGGGGGGAACTCAATGTCACTTCGCAAAGAGATAAGATGACCGGGAAACATTTTTCAAAGAATATCTATCGAACGATACAATGTATGGGCCGTAGCACCATCTTGTTGGAAATAGATGATGTTATTTTCATGGTCGGGCAATAATTCATCCAATCTCGGTTTTAAAAAATTTTCAAGCATCTAACAATAGCGAGCAGAAGTCACTGTTACAGCTTGATCATATTCTTCGAAAAAGTGGGGACCCCAGACACCAAAATCTGCAGCAGCACACCACGCTGTGGAGTGGTCGTTTGTGAAGGTATTGGGGTCTATTCTGAGCCCAGTATCAGAAATTTTATTTATCTACAGTTCTGGCCAGGTGAAAATGGGCCTCGTCATTACAGATCAAAACAGCAGTATGAGGGATATTCTGGAGAATGTCGCGGCACAAATTTGATCGTGTGTCTAAGTCTCTTTCATTTAACTGTTGCATTGTCTGCACCTTGAATGGCTGCAATTTATGGTCCCCATGGACAATTCTTCTGACACTACTAGCAGAGAACCCAAGTGCAGTGGCGTGTTTACGAACAGAACGCTGGGGGAAATATTGAATTGAAACCTGCACCGAGCGTGGTGGTGTAACGGATAGCATTCTGGTCTCGCATTCGGGAGGACGGTGGTTCGAATACCCGTCCGGGCATCCAGATTTGGGTTTTCCATGGTTTCCCAAGTCACTCCAGGCAAATGCCGGGATGCTTCCTTAAAAAGGCCATGGCCGAATTGCTTCCCATTCCTTGCCCCCCATCCTTTCACGTCTCTAAAGACCTCACTGTTGAGAGACGTAAAGCAGTTAAAAAAAAAAAAACCTCGCACTCTATCCACGTTTTCCACTGACGTTGACGTCCTAATTCAGCCTCATGGTTTTCTTTTTAATGCCGAAGATGTCTCTCTAAAATTAGATACCTAATTCCTAATTGTTGTTGCAGTGGGAATTGGATCATGACGACCAAGAGCAAAATCTACACGAAACACATGCTATGTTTTTATCTCGGATCTGCCAATTTGAATGTACTCTTCCACTACGAATGCTCGATGTTGTCCAGACCAAGCCTTTGCTCACACTGAAAACTGCAAGTCATGGCGCGGCTAACGACGCTATCCGCACCCTTCTGCGGCCACCCGTGTTCGGACGACGACCTTATGAAATCCGAAAAATTTCTATTACTCAACCTGTATAATAAGAGTAATAGAAATAAATGTTAATGTAAATTGATATTAATAATAATCATCATCATCGCGCACTACTCTGTAATCTGGTGAAGTGTGTTTTAACTTTTTGCTGTTTTTCATTTGATTACGGGAATAGAAGTTTCTCATGTTGTTCGTGTACACTCTGATACACGTACCAGTTTTATTTTGACATCGAGGGTTGTGATGCCCATTGTTATCCCTCGGAACCTCTGGGTGCTCTAGGCATGATGAGTGAATCTCCGCCCTAAAGGAAGGAAGTGGACTGTGGATCAGGAAGGAGTTCGTCCATGGCATTTGAAAGGAACGATCTCGACATTCGCCTGGAGTGGTTTCGGGAACTCTTGGAAAACCGAAATCAGGATGGCCGGACGGGGATTCTAATCAGCTTGTGAATCCGAATGTGACAGATACTGATCATGCACAGTGTTGCTAACCCTGAAATCCAGCTGATAGTAGAATTTATCAAAAATTACGGTAGCTTTTCCGAAATTACGTTGTAATTTATATTTAAAATATAATAAAAAATAACATAGATTCTCTGTAAAATCAATAGTTACAGCTCTTTATACAGAGTTGTTATTTTCTCATCCAGATTAGTAATCAGAACAGATTCGCTTCGGAAATAGCTATTTAATGTTGTAAATTTTCGCAAAATTCAAGGCGAGAAATAATAATATGCCTTCATAATTGGGTAATTTAGGTATGAATGGATTTCATGACACTCTCAATCTATTAGTCATCTGCATTCAAAATATAGATGTAAAGTATTCCATTGCTATGAATTCTTTACAATTGCATTTGATGACAGCCATCGAGTCTGAGTTGGTCTAAGAATTTTGTGCACATCCACCTCTGCAAAATGTTGAAACTCTTTAAACTCACTTTGCTTTTGCTGTTGGATTTAAAATAATTATATATATCGTGCCAATTTTTCACAACTAATCGGTAGCTATTTGCGTGCATCATTAACGCAAAGATGAAGTGAATGCATTTAAGCACAATTATGCCTGGACAACGTTGATGTGTTTATTTCCTTCTTTGTGGCGTTTAATTACACTTATTCCGGCTATAAAAGATATATTGCAATAACTACACGTCGCCTTTGCTTAATCCTTATATTTTCTTAGTCAGTCACAATATTCTTTGTTCCCGAAACTTCTGCTTATAACGCATTCTCTTTGCTGGTGTTGGTGTTAGCTTACCTTCTTCTCCAGAAACGCTGTTGTTATCACTCACCATCTTTTCAAATTCAAAATTGACAATACAAAAGACCATAAAATTAAAAAATGAAACGCATATAATTGTAAAAATAAATAGTCTACATAAAAACAGAATAAAAATATAAATACCCAAATAAACTAAGGATGCATTATCATCGGTCGATAAACTCGTGAAATTTAAAGAATATATCACAATTACCTAAAATTCCTTAAATTACGGTGTATTTTGCTACCGTAGTTATAACCCTACGGTAGGTGGTAGATCTATGCTGAATACGGTGTATTTACCGTAATTATAGTGTAGCTGGCAACACTGGTCATGCAGCAAATACTCAGTCAATTATTAATGTTTTATCATACTAGTTCTTTATATGTCGTTTTGGCATAAGAACTAACCATCAGAGACCATATCCAATGATTCCGCAACAACTTAAAACATTGATACTTCAGGTCTGATTTACTCAGATTTTATAGCCTTATGGTTTAGAAATTAGCTGCGAGAGAGAATGTTAATGAATTTAGGCACTCAACATATCGCAAAATAAATAATTAACTAAAATCACCAGAAAAAACAAGGATTGTGTTCCTGTCTAAGCTTATGCTCTCTTTAAGGCATGAAGTATTGGCTACTACGCTTGACTTATTATTCTAATGAGAGTGTTTGTATGAAGAAGCCTACTTGTTCCAACTCCGCCTCCAACTGGTCCAGGCTGGACATCTGCAGCTCTTCGCTGCTCTCGTCACTGTCTTCGTTCTCCAGGGAAGACAGAGTATCGTTCCCAAACGCATGCGCCAGTCCCACCAACATCTGAAAGAAAAAACCTACAGTTACAACATTTGTTTCCTAGAAAACTCTGTGCGCAAATTTTAATATTTCTGTATTGCACATTTTAATCGATTCAAAATACTTTTTACTTAGTTTTGCGATTAATAACAACAATAATGGTAGAAACAAGAAACAGAGAAAATGAATTTATAGTCGCCAAGATACTTCAAAATTTTTGTAGTGAATCTTGTTTGACCGCAGTAGGGAGAAATTTGCTAAGGCTAAGCGTTACGCGATCAGTGGGCATGCGGCACAGCGTTCAACGTTGCTTTTTTGTTTTTATATTCTTTTAATGTTGATGACTGTGATATTCCCCGATCGCTCTAGAGATAAAACCTTTCATTTTCATGCAGAAATGTTAGTATTCGTCTTTACAAAAGGGCGTGACCTGTGTTTCAGGGCGAATAAAATCTGTAGAGCTTGAAGAACACAGAAGCATTAATAGAGGTAGGAATAAAACACGAACAGGGTGATAGCGCAATCGTATTGTGGCGACTCTTTGTGATAAGCGGGTTATTGTGGTTACTATGATTGATTTGGAGTGGTTCTTTGAAGTGATCTACGTTTTAGTCTACCGTCCTAATTATAACATATTATCTACTTGTAGGCACCAAGATGTTAATTGTCAGGATAAGTATATTTGACACCAGGGCGATCTTTGATATAGCAGGGATCCCGAACTGCTCTAACAGTGATATATTTATTACAGTTCTCACCTTGCCGATATATCACAAACTCTTCCACACAAATATCTGAAATAACTTGGGTTCTGAGCTAACGACTGTAAATGACTGAGGCGACACAACTGATAATTTAAACATGCTTTAATTATAAATACCTAACCATACATTTATCGTAAAATCTGTCTAATTTTATGCTGATGGGAAATAACACGCAAGCATGGCTACAACATTACCAGCTGACTAAATGAATTGCTAGTTTCTTTATACGAATATAACTGAACGTAGCTTTACTGATTAAATAGTAATTATTAAAAAATTAAGAATCCCGAATAAAAAACTTCATTACCAAATAGATTAACACGAGGCATTACGACATTATTATAAAGACGACAAACAACTCGTTTAAGTTACGCAGACTAAATAATTTATCTAACATAGTTTATCTAGTCAAGCAATAACTAACATGAGACAATGCAAGGCAAAGCATGGCTTTGCCAAGTGCCTAAAGCACAGACAAGACATACGTCTTACCTTCTACATAGCTGCTGGCAGAATAGTCAATCACCGAATAGACTGAGACGATGCCACGCTGCGGTTATTATGCGTTTGATCACGTGCTAAACGCATGATGTGTGCTTCGCACGCTGAAGTAACCTGAATCTTGCAATTCTGCAGTTCTTACGCACGTAGGAATCTACAATATTTACAATATTCACTGAATAAAATACCAAAACTACCAATTTAAGCCCCAATTCACAGACTGGCCGTTACAGTATAATTGCTTAAATACAAATTTGTATTTGACCCTTAAAGATCACTCAGCAAAATTTAAAAAGTTCCTGTTTGCTTCGAAAGCATCACGTTGTTTTTTTTACTGAGACTGAGCAAACACTCATATTGTAATCATTGGTAATAGTATCTGTAACGGCCAGAGAACTTAATACACATTCCATATTATTAAACAGTTGAGAAACTCCGAAGAAATGAATTGCCAGAATAGTTGAATCGGTAACATATTTGGTCTGATGTCCACTTAAAATAACCTAATAAAACTCTCGTACAGCGAACATGAACAAAGACCATTAACGAAAGTGGTCAGTAAAATGCCTAAAAAGCAAATAAACCGTAATGCATAAACTTTGGTGAAGCAACAACATTAATGAAAGTTTTAACTAAACAGAAATTTATCTTAAGCCGGAATGACAATTGGCATTCGTGGTTACAGCAGATACCATGTGTAATTTAGTTGTTTAAAAGTTTTTTAAGCTTTTATTAGCAACATGTTACTGAAAAGCAGATCCACGTTTTTTCAGCCGCAAAATTTATCAATATTTTTTAACTATGAAACGCTACAAAAGCCAACTTAATGAATGTATTATGGCAATTAGTTTGGTAGCAGTTGTTTGACTATTAAATTGTGGAAATAACCACGAATCTCTGGTCACTGTTTTAAGAGCGAATGCTGACACGTGACGGCATTCTCCATCCAATAGCTATCGAGGTAAGTGAACGAGTGAGTGAGCTTAGGGAATTACAGATACATAGTAGATTAACCAGAAATCTGAGTTCAGCTCGTCATTTTTGACGGGCTCAGAGGCTAGTTATTAACAAAAATTTTCACACTAATACATGAAGCAGTATTTTTAATTTCTTTTTGTAACTATGAGCTAGAAAACCTGCGATGCTGTATCAAGAATATTCTAGTCCAGACTCCATTTTAACCTATCTATAATTTCCGCTAATTATTCTTATTTTCGAATCATAAGTATCAAATACACAGTTAAAACATTGTGAAAATTAACAGCTTTAAACACATTTCGCCCAGTACTTCACAACCATGCCGTTGCTCGAAACAGATCATCTTGGTTGCAGGATGATGGGCACATAGGGCACTCCAGCATCTGGTTCATAGTTTGGTCCTTACCACATTCGCACTAGTGGCATTAGTTTAACCACATTTCACTTGGTTTTCCTTAGACCTGCCCACTCCTGTTCAATTTAAGGTCCGCCACACGTTCCAGTCCTCTGCCTGACCAGGTGGCCAGCGCTCTGCAACTGTCAGTGGTCTCGACATGTTAGGGACCTACATTTTTTTACAGCTGCACTTTTGCCTTTTCAGGAAACCCAATTAGTTCCCGCGATGTTCTAATGAAGCTTTTCTGGACTTGAGTTTCTGGGCTGGTGATGTAGGGCCGTGCAGTGGATGAGTGCTTTCCCGTTCAACTTTGGTCCTCTCCTTGCTCGCAGCCATTTCTCTCCGGATACTGGGTTGTGCAATTCCCGAATGTTGACAAAGCCTGTAAACTGGGGGAGGCTTTAGGCAGCCTGTCACTAGTGTACAGGTGTTATTGAAAACTACATCCACCTGTTTGGTGTGAGATGACGAGTACCAAACAGGGCATGCACATTCTGCAACAGAGTAACAAAGGACCATTGTTGATGTACGTATAGTTTGTAGTTGTCGGCCCCACTGTGATACAACTAGTTTGCGCAATAAGTTGTTTCTTCGCTAATATTGCCGCTACAAAATCAAACGGTGCAGACACAACTAAACACATGAAATGCATCACAAACTACATTTTGTAAAATAACGACATTTTCTAGACTACAATTCCTCCTTCGCATAGCATAAGTTAACACAATTAATTTCATCCTACACATTTAGTATGAACTGAAACTGGACTAAACCAGCGCAATCATACATTCGCCATATCGCGGTACAAACTTGACACAGGTGTTCTCCAATATAAAAGCTCTAAATAAAAAATACAGACTACGGCTAGGTCCAATATTCTACAATCCAACGAAATGTGTTTTAAATTTTAAATAATTTTAATTTTTTACAAGAATAACATAGGCAAAGTTCCTATTTGCTGTATAAATGCAGTGTAGTACCATCGTTCGTCAACTCAAGTGCTAAACATTAAAAAAATACACAGAAAAAATACATGGAAGTTTCACTTCTTGCCCGTGTACACGCACCAGGTTTTTTTTCTCAAATTTAGATAAAACGAATTTCATAATTAGTTTCTTTCTCGTAGCTTTAGAATTCAAATGCTGACGAGGTGACAGAAGATAAGAAATATACCAACAAGTAGTCGCGTGGAAGACGCGAGGCACCATGAAAAAGAGAGACAAGTAGTTGTTTCTTAAGGGTCTCGCGATGCCCTGGGGATGCCGTCCTTTACGATCGTGTCACGGCTTCTTCTGCAGCCTGTTCTTTCCCAGGGGCACCTTAGACGGAATGGTAAATGAGCCTCTGTGGAGGGCCGCCATTTGTACAGGTGTCCTGTGAGACAGTGAGCCATTCTGACGGCAGTGTGGACACCGACCACGCGGAACATCTGTCCACCCGCACACCTGTAGGTAGGCCGCCCCGCGTCACACGATACGCATCACGTGTCTCTGTCTCCACATACAGGCTTTCAAGTAGAATAGAAAAAAAGCAGCAGATGAATAGGTACAGAGAGGTTATTTTAATACTACATCTACATCCATACTCTGCAATTCACAAACATTGTGGGTGGCAGAGGGTGCTGAGCACCAATCTTAATTCGGCGCATTCCAATTCCGAATAACACGAGGAAAGAAAGAATACATAAAAGCATCGATACGGCATCTTATTTCTCGAATCTTATCCCTGCGATCATTGCGACGCAAATAGGTTGGTGGAAGAAGTATCTCACTGCACTCGTAGGTCATAGAATTTCGCATATTCTCCAATAAATTTAAACGTAAATGATGTCTTCGAAATTATCCCAGGCCAATCTATGTATCAATTCTGTGACGCTTTCCTAAGAGCTGTAACAACCAGTGACGAATCGATCGGCTCTCCTGTGTAACCTCTCCAGTGGGTCAATCAGGCCCTTGCGATACGGACCCCGAACTCCACAGCAGTAATCCTTTTGGTGTTAACATTAGTGGTCACTGGGTGTAAACTTCGTTTGATGTTAAATGAAGTACAATATTTTTTAAACGACATTCGGCATTTCGTTTATACAGCCAACTACGAATTTACATCCGTTCTTTCTCACCAAGCGCATGTTTTACTATTGCTTTTAATTTATCTCACAAAACGTACGATACAGGATTAACCCAAATCTCCTTTAAAACAAACCAAAGTTTTTAGCACGTGGGTAAAAGAAGCGGGCATAATGGAAAAATCCGTAATTGAGAATTAGATAAAGCCATTGTAGAAGTCTGATAAAGTTAACGAAGACTATTAAAATATAATATGATGAAATAGAAGGGAATCAAAGAACATGAAACCTGTAACGAGTTGACTCATACATAAAATGGTCAAAAATACCCTTACCGAGAGTGGTGGGTGAACGGTTAACGTTCTGGCCTCGCATTCGGGAGGACGTGGGTTCGAATTCTGGTCTGGGCATCCAGATTTTGGTATTCTATGGCTTCCCCAGATCACTCCAGGCGAATGCCGGGATGGTTCCTTCAAAAAGGCCATGGCCGAATTCCTTCCCGTTCCTTGTTCCCAGTCCCATCCAGCCTCTAATGACCTTAGCCGTCGACGAGGCGTAAAACCGTAAGAAAAAAAATACCCTTGCTCCAATAAAACGTTACTTGGAGTAGCAAATATTGGATCAAAATCAAAATGAAATTCTATAAATACACAAAATTTTAATCATGAAAGAACTATAACAGATTTTCTTAAATAATAAGTGAGCCCAATATCATATTCGTGAAAAGTCAGCTAGTTCAAGAAGTTAGGAAGTCACTGACATATGTAAAATACGGTCTAGAGTTGGTATCTGGAATGAATGGTAGCCTATACCGAAGATCTTCCAGTTATTCCGTTTATTACAAGAGTTGCTCTATTCAGCTTTAAGTAAAGTGGAGCGAGTGAAAATTACACTGCAGACGAAAATAGAAAATGAAACAGTACTACAGTAGGTAAGCACTGCGAGTCTCATAGACCGTGATTCGAGTTCTGTGGAAGAAACGTTCATTAATCGGAGTTGAAAGACAGGCGAGGAAACCTGATGATGCGCAATTCCTAATCACCTGGAGCACCCTAAGCCACAAACCTCTCCGCAGTGAGGGTACACGCCACTTGTTGATGGTAATTCATCCTTCGGATGGAGACGGAAGAGTAGTCCTGAATTGGTTGGCAGAAGGTTTCACTCTTCCCCTTCATCCATTAATAACTGAAGCAAAACAATACAATAAATATACACCACAGTGAACCAAGGAAAGAGTAACAGGTAAATACATATCAGTCACTTGGGAGGACAAAGGAAAACCACTACAGTTAAAATCAAGAACACAGCAAAAGGATTGTGCATAAACTACGTGGCTCGGTCTAGGGGGTGGGAGGGGTTTTCTGGAAAGCTACGTTGGACTAGGTGCGGAAGGGGGGGGGGCGGAGTTTCGAGCCAGGCCACGTAGCTTTTCGTTCATATTATTTGTCATTGTTAAAATGAGTTAGAGGACACACAACAGCATGTGAATATCTATTTCCGCCATTTAATTATCCCCGTATGTAATTTACGTTAGTCTGACAAGAGAAAACAGTACAAAATGTCTTCTGGAATCATTAGGGAAAAAGGCTACGTGGTTTATGCACGCCCCCAAACCAGGAGTAATTGTTTCCATGGAAGTCACCGAACCTGTGTTACCGAATAATGGACATAATCATCAGGTAACCACTGGGATTCACAACCATGTTTCATATTTTATTCAGAAGGACATGATAGTTACATGTTTTCTAACTCGATTTCTGTCGTGTCTGCTTTTTAGGTATCAGTAATTTAACAAAAACCGAAAGCAAGGCTTCAGATGATAAGATCAGAATTCTACAAAAAATTATTGCGTAGCGTTGAGCAATCACTAATTGCAGTGTTTTATCTGGTAATTAAAGGTACCGTGATGTTTAGATAATTTGCTGCCTTACGGAGCGAAACGTTATAGATATTTGTAATCATCAGGCAATTTGCTATAAGGAATGCTCAGGGTTGCATCTGAACATGTGAAATTACATTTTGTTCTGTGGTGCTAGTGGATATGAAGTTAATCAAAATGGCGGTATCAGGTGATTTATCCGAAATCGTGGCACAGAATGGCAATGAGTGCTGAAACTTAATTTACGCCAACTGATAAGACATGCACGAACGAAATGATTTGTCATACAAAATGTATGCAGTAGGCAAGACTGTGTGTAATTCGAAATGCAATGTAATACTGATATCCTGAAGTTGTTCTTGTACTTACCGTGATCAACAAAACCATTCGTATCTTCGAATCTTCCTTTATGATTTTTATTTAATAGATTATAATAAAATTTCAAGTATGCTGTATGATCGTAGATTCCTAAATATGATCTACTGCACACGTTATCAGTTTTCAAGTAGGGTTTTTGGACAAGGGCAGCAAGATTTTGATTATTTACTCAACAGACATAACATTTTAACGTGTTCAAAGTGTTGCACTGGTGCATTTTCTATTTTCTTCCGCAGCGAAATTTTCTCTCACTTCACGTTACTTAAAGTTCAATAGGGCAACTTTTGTGATAATCGGAATAAGGAAGTGTCCATAAACCAAGTAGCTCCGTTTTTACCTACTGTGAACACCCCTCTCCCCCCCCCCCCCCCCACGTAGTCCGACGTGGATTTTCCCTCTAACTCCCCCCCCCCCCTCGTAGCACGTAGCTTTTTTTTTCCTTTTTGATTCCAGAAGACATTTTGTATTGTTTTATCTTGTCAGACTATTGTAAATTACATACGGAGATAATTAAATGAAGGAAATAACTATTCACATGCTGTTGTGTGTTCTGTACCTCATTTTAACTGTGAAAATGTGGTCTGCCTCGGAACTCTCCACTGGCTTTATTCAATCCTCAATTAAGCGGAATAAGAAACTCGGTAAGTACGAAAATACAGTAAACAGTGTCACCATTATGCCACCCCAAAAACTATCACTTTTGCACTAATGAATAGGTAGCACGACTAGATTTTATCGTTGCATTCTTTTTTTCTTAATTGCTTTACGCCTGGTCGACGTCGAGGTTATTAGAGGCGGGATGGGACTGGGGACGAGGAATTGGAAGGAATTCGGCCATGAGTTTTTGAAGGAAGCATCCCGGCATTCACCTGGAGTGATTTTGGGAAACCATGGAAAACCCAAATCTGGATGCCCGGACGGGGATTCGAACCTGCGTCCTCCCTAATGCGAGGCCAGAACGTTAACCGTTCACCCACGACGCTTGGTCCGTTGTATTCATGCACGTGAAGCTTATATTAACAGAAACTTTTATTTTTAACCATCGTACCTTATAAGAATATATCAAAAAAGAAATGGTAATTGGAACCTCACGTCTGTATACGCTCATCTTTATGAAGTTTTAGAGTTCACAAAAACCTAACGCAGGCAAATAGGAGTGACAGACAAACAGCCGTCATGCTAAAATCGACCATAACAGTAATTTCGATAAATTACTGTAGTTTGTCCTTAACTAGGATGAATGGGAAACCACCCTTGAGGACAGGTCACAACTAGCTGGCTAGTTGTACAAACACCACCGCTGGCACGCGAAGCGAGGCGGCTTTAAGCTCTTAAAGGGGCACTGCGCGGGCAGGTGCGTAACGTGCCGTGGTCAGCTCCCCTTTAACAGATGACGCGGCGCGGTGTGTGTAGGATTCACTTTCATAGAGCGTAGTGGCACAGTGGCCATTAGCGATCACGGAGGGATAGACTTCAACTTCGAAGATTCACCCCTACACCCTATTGTCAAGAGGTACTACGTCGTGATAGGCGTATCGTCAGTTCAAGTCCAGCTTGGGGCATCGGTGCAATTAGTTAAAGGTTATTTTCGTCTTGGATTATCAATGTGCAAGAAACTATCTGTGGAGTAGACGAAACAAATTTATGCATGTTAAGCAGAAATGATAGTACAGCGCCAATAGCGATACCTGAGCAATTGGAATTGTTTATTCTTTTTTGTTTAATTAGCAAAAATTACCTAAAACAATGATTATGTGTTAAGTTTGGAATCATTTTATGATTATGGGCAAATATTTAGAAGATGAAATAAGGTATTTTTTTTTTTAATCGTAATTTTGCTAACGGAGATACTAAACATTAAGAGTAATCTGCCAGACTATGACATGCAAATGGTTCAAACCAAACCAACAATTGAAACCAAAATTGAGTTAAATTTCAAAGAAAAACATACATGTACAAAAAATTAAGGAGCATGGTGAGTGATCAAATATTGAACGCCTTGTTATTTCTTCGATCACATTTTATCAATTCGCAGAAAAACTGAATTTAAAATATTGAGTTGTTGACCATAAGAAATGTGAATTTGACTGATTCATGTTTTAATTTGTGAAACATATTTTATTTTTACTACGTGCCTTATTATGTAGAAGTCAATTACCTGCTAAAATTTATAGAGAAGTTAATTTTTGTTTCCAAAAACTATCGTGATTGTGTGAATTCAAGTCTGATTACTTATAAATGACTGTTGTGTAGGGACATATGTTATTAAAGTTACTATGAAAAGTATATTCTTACATATTTCTTGTACGTTTTTAATTGCCATCCAAAATCCCGAGATAATTCCGGGATCAAATTCTTTAATTTTAATACACCACCCACAGTTGTTATAGTGGCGTTATGATGGCTGTCAATCTTATCAGGATGTGTACTGCTCAGTCACTGTGCTGCAGTATTCAGCAGCAGAATAGATAAGGCCAATAGTGGATCCATTAAGTAATTCGATTTGTGCTCACCAATAGATGCCCGCTAGTTTCCTCACTATATTTACTTTGGGCTTGATTGTCCTAGAAATATTTTCCAGATGCTTGGTGTACGTGAGCGATCTATCAACTGCGACACCGAAATTTTTAGGATTGGCATTGTTTCGGAAAAGAACATATCAAACTTTAGTGATGTATTAGACCCTTAACCATGTTTATAAACATTAGTTTAACGAAAACATGGAATGGGACCTGCACTTTGATAACCAACTTTTCCGTAATATAAAGTCTTCTAATAGTCGTAATTGTGTCAAAATGTATTCAGATACTTTTCTATCACTTTGAAGACTGCATCTCACTGGTAGGGTATTCTCAAGGAACGATTTAGGAAAACCATACAAAATATAAAGTTGTAATTTTAAATTGGTGTTTCTTTTCGATACAAACCAAATGTTACTGCTGGAAAATCAAACACTAAGTTAATATATATTAACCTCTCACTAATCCTTTTTTAACAGTTACCGATTAGGCTCTTGTAGTTGGTCTTAAGATCTTCTACTATCTGAAGAAAACAATATAAAATTGTATTGTTTTAAAGAACTAAAATAAGTACTTGAAAATCGATCTCATTTATAAGCGTTTACACAATTTTAATTTAGCAAATGTTGAGAATAGTACTGTCCTTTTCATTAGTATCAACTTAATTGTTTCTGATCCGTGTATAGAAACATTTATTTACACGATTAACAAAACAAACATTTCCCGTAGTTTTAATAATTTATATACACACTTCATACATTAACAGATTGCTGTCCTTATACATCACTTTACCCACGCATAATATTAATCTCATTAGTTTTCATAAAACTGGAGTCCATTACAGCTTCAAAGAAGTAAATTCAACAATGCCACAAAATTTCAGACTTCACCTCCAGCGATGTTTTCTGCTATACGTCAACCAAAGATAAAACGGCTTACCTACCTAAAGAAAAAATCAACACAAACATTTAGTTCAAACAATTCCCTCACAATATGAAGTTAAGCGGAGAGCTCTGACTACGCTTTTACTACGCTTTGCAGATTCTGCTTTCGATTTTTGATTCCAGGCTGAACGACGGATATTAGTTGAGATTCTTATAAATGTACAGGAAATAAATTCCGAGATTCTATGTGGCACTGCCACGTTTAATGGATTAAGTCTGCGGAGTTCGCTTCTGGAAGTGAAGTCAGAATTACGAGCGACATGAAAAGTGTTCAGTTTGAAACGACTATTACTGGACTCTACTAAGCGCAGTACAAGGGGGTGAGAAAAATTCCACAGAGAACGCTTCGTCGTCCCGAGCATTTACTGCTTTATCTACTTAAGCAGTTTATTGCGAAGAGTTTGTCTGTTGACACTTCCTTCAAACGTTAAAAGGTCAGTTGCATTACTTTTGGTGTGTCTTTTGGTTTGCTAGGGTCTATTTTTAGTTTTATGTCAGTATTGACAGCGGTCTCTTGTGCTTGTCGTATAATGTGTGGTATTGCTGGCAATTAAGGGATTGTTTGAGTCTCTGGAAGCTCGGTAAAAAGACCCAGAGAAAGCTTGGAAGTGTCGAGTACATTAGTCGGGATCTCTTCCGACTTCCGCACGACTCGGGGGAGGGACGCGATTGGTCGGCTAAAGAAACGGTGACTCAGTGAGAACTAAGTAATCGTAGAGACCGCACACCACTTGACATGAGGTAAAATAATATAATTTCGTATGAAATACACTACGATGGACAGTTTAAGATCATTTAAAGAATATAATAGTAAATGTAGAAAATACTGATATTTTAATAGTGAAAAAGTCAAAGTATATATGCAAAAAAAGTGGAAGCAGAAAACAGCAAAATTCTGTTAGAATTGAAGCAAACCCGTTGTAAATGCTGAGGCTTAGGTTATACCTATTGAGGAAGAGAACCTAGTGCTTAGGGAGCTACTACCTCGGTGAACCCCGGTGGTGCGGGGAGGGAGTTACGGCGACAGAACGTGAACTGCTCAGAGGCATACAACGACACCACAGTCGACAAGCCTGGACTATTTAACCTCCTGTGAAACACCTGATGTAACAGTTCATTGCAAGGTAGAAGTTTGTCTTGTGTACCAAAATAAAATTCTAAGTTATAAGCAATATTTATTGTTTCACTGACTATTTGGATAAAGAAAGTCGTATTCGAGTTTAAATTTGTGGTGATACCACCGACTACTATCTGCCACCAGGATTTTCTTTTTGGGTTGTATTCTGACTTGAACCGAAATGACATCGGAACATTTACATAATTAACGAAATATCATCTTTTATGTCGGGCGCGACCATAAATTCTAGCAATGGTTTAGTGTATGTATTTATTTTAGTCGATTGTTCAGCACAGGCATGAATACCGTTGAATATTCAAGCCAAATTACTGCTTTTTTTTTTAGATTTGTGATGTCCAGGAATCAGTGGATGCTGTAGGCATCAGAGTTCCTCTCCGCCTGAAAGGATATGGATTGGAAAAAGAGGAACGGGAAGGAGTTCTTCCATGGCCTTTTAGAGAAACCATTCTGGCATTCGCATGGAGTGATTTCGGGAAACCAGAGAAAATCGAAATCCGTATGGTTTACGTACCCGGCGCAAAAGCCACCGCCATTATAAAGGAGGACTAAGTCACATGGGTCAGCTCTATCGAAATGGAAGAGCCTTCCCCCAATAACAGCAGGAGGTTAGCTTATCCGTAATGGGTAAGTTTCACCCGCTCGCCATGCTTACAGTTTGGCGTTGTAACTATTTACATAATAAAATTAGGTGATAGGTATTTATAACATGTTGTTTCTACTCGCTGTTCACTCGTTCAATCTTTGATGACATTAACAATTCAACTTTAAAAAGAAAAAAAAAAAAAACAACAACAACATTAATATGCTGTTTTAAACTCCTGTCACGGGAGACGTGTAACTATTTAAATAAAAATTAACTGTTTCTACCCTAACTGGTGGTTGGTTTAATCTCAGTTATAGGCGTAATACTAAAATTAAAATGAAGTTGCAGTTCTTTCGTCGCTGTTCACGGGCCATGAAATACCTAAATCAGCTGTTAATACAATACTTAAAGTTCTGCCGACCAACTCGGTTTACTACGCGAAAGGATTGCTGGCGTATACACAACGCAACAATAACGTGTTAAGACGAACACAGTACACACTTTTATTGATATGAAAACTTATTACACAGCTCGCCAAGGTAGCTCATCAGTAGATTAAAAACTAAATGACCAGACTCTGTCTCTGAATATTGTACAGTTCGGAAATTAGGAAATGTTAAGTCCAACATTCACACGCCCTATCACAATCCACTGTTTATGTACACGGAAAGTACTTTTTTTTTTTTTAAATTTCAAGTTCACAGTCACTTCAAAACCTTCTCGGAGTACCTCCGATGCTTAGTGGATAGCTCTGCAGATTTGCTTCCGCGTAGTAACTGGCACACACGCGTACCACGTCTTCACCTAATGCCGCGTTCTAACGGCGTCTTGTAAGCCGCGCTAAGCCGGACGGATACCCAACAAGACGCCGTGGGAACGGAGCTGCCTCTGCTGGCGGGGAGGACGCGCTGCTACCCACTCTCTGTCTGTAAACATCACAGGCGTGAGTAGTGATGCGCTGTTGCCATCGGTTTGCAGCAGAGGTGCGCACCCCCTCTGTTGCTGTACAGTGTTCTGTGCCAAACGACACTAGGCAACGTGGTGGGGAGTGAGCGGCGAGGTAACGAGGGCTAACCCGTGGCGAGCGCTCATCCCTACACTTCGGCTAATGAGGTGCGGCCTCCCTTACAAGACGCCGTCTTTCTTCCGTGCTTACAGCGACCATATCGTTCGTAAACTAAAGACTGACTGGCGTAATCTTTCTCCCGCAGCACCAATATCGATAGTACAACGATATTCTTGAATCGTTACAGCTTGTTGATAAGCCCTCGTTATTTGGCTTGCGTGAGAGATACCCTCTGATGTAGAGGACTCAGGGTCGCAGTCCACAGATTGCGCCGTGTTTTCTACCTCGTGCACAGTGGCGGACTGCAGCGCAGAGCCGCCTTATTGTCGTTTTCGCCTCGTCCGGCTTAGAGGGCTGAGCTGCGTGCGTATTGTGTGCTGTGACGTGTGCTGCCGGCAGATAACCCAAGCCTAATCCCCAGCAGGTTCACAGCTTTGTTCTGCCGTCTCGGATAAAGCCACTCGCAGTGGGTCTGATGAGGGCCATGGGATATGAAACTGGCTGGCAACGACTCGGCAGTTTAAAGCGCTGGGGGTATGACTGGTCACTGGCCAGGTCAGATTCATCATACGCGTTCCTCCCGTCCTCGATATTGTTGTAATACTTTTTCGTATTACCTTGGCGAATGCTCCCCTATTCTCCGATTTCCGTCTAAATAAAACACACATCTTAAAAACATATCAACAAGAAAAACACAAAGCAAAGTATCTACAGATCACATAGAGCGTGGTGGGTGAGCGGTAACCCTCTGGCCTCTCTTACGGAAGGACACGGCTTCGAATCCCCGTTGGGCTATCCAGATTTCCATGGTCTCCCCAAATCACTCCAAGCGAATGATTGGCCGGTTTCATCAGAAGGTCATGGGCGAATTCCTTCCCATTACTTTCGCTCCTCTGTCCTTTCTCGCCTCTAACGACCTCGATGTAAAACCATAAGCAAATAAATGACAGCACTTGGGATCTCCTATTTGATTAGTAGTAGCAGAAGTATCGAATTAAAAATGATGGAAGATCCGGTGAGAGTCTCGGAAAATGTTAATTTTGACTGACCTATGGATGGAAGGATTATTCAGAGAATAGTTCATCTCGGAAGAATCCAAGACTCTTCAGCATAACTAGATGAATTTACAGTAAATCTCCTGATAAACCATTTTGAAAACTTGGTAATTGAAATAAGAAGTAAATACTTGAAAAAATACTAAATGTAATATTTTTTTCCAACACACCTTATCTAAGAAAAAATGTATAAAAAGGATCAAAGTTTTTAAGCAAGTAGTTAAATAGGCTCTTTACCTGCACTATATCATTACTAACAAAGGATACTCAGTGAAATACTCCTGATAGACAAATTAGTCACTAAAACTTTAAACTTTTTGAGGTGTTTATATACTAGACGATGTACACACATCTGTCATATGCGCATTTTACTCACCAACTTTTCTTTATTTACCTATACTTCATTACATAAGCTACTTATTTCTGTTATAAATGTTGTAATGTACCTCTGAGTTGATATTGAGTTCTGTCAAGGAAATATTTTAGCTAAACGTATGTAATTGTGAATGAAAAGAGGAGCATTCACTATTATAAAAAGAGTGGTGCCGGAAACTAATTTTGTGTGGTAAGTTACTTACCTACCACCTGCGTCCCACTTTAGATGCAGCTGCCTCCTTCGAAGCCCCTACTTCCTATGCTACCGCAGTGCGCCAGTATCCTGGCAGCATAACATGTATTCTGCAATCGTCTAATAATACGCGAAATAAGAAACTTAGCTGAATTAGACGGTGAAATTCTTTGCTTACTTAGGAATTCAACATCAGTGTAAGGATGATTTTACGTTATGAAGGAAAACCGAAGACTTACAAAATATCCATAATACAGGGAAGAAATTGATACCAATAACAGTTCAGTACTTGAAAACACAGGATGCTGCTTCTAAGTTGGCTGATGGAATTTAATGAAAACTGTTACAAACTGTGACAACCTCGCATTACACCAATAATCATATATATTATTTCTATAACCAAAATCGATATATGAAGTATCATTTTAAAGCTTGAGTTATCCGCTTTTGTGCCACCATAAGTCGAAAAACTAATTTTTCCCAATTCGACTCTTAAAGGGCAAATTTGTTAATATTTCTAAAATACGTTTTTTGATTCTCGAGCCATTTATCTCCTTGGACACCCAACCGAAATCCATAAATGAAGTAAGATTATGAAGAATAATGTCTCCGCATTGGTGACATCATCTATAAAGATAGAAATGTTTTGCAATTCAGGCCTTAAAAAGAAAAAGTATCAGTGATTCTACAACACATTTTTGAGTCACGAGCCTCTTATCTCCATTAATATCTAACCGAAATAGATAAATGGGGTATCATTCTAAAGACTAAGGTGTACGCAATGGTCACGCCATATTTTAAGAAATGAATTTTTCAGAATTGAACCCATAAAGGGCAAAATTATCAATTTTTCTAAAATGCGTTTTTTGTGTCTCGAGCCATTTATCTCTCTGGGTACCTAACAAAAATAGATAAATGATGTAGTATTACGAAGAGTAATGTCTCCGCTTTAGTGACATTATGTATTAAGAAAGAACCCTTAAAGGGAAAAGTATCAATCATTCTACAAGGTGTTTTTGTGACACGAGCCATTTAACTCCCTTAATATTTAATCAAAATAACGTATCATTTTAAAGATTAAAGTCCCCGCTGTGGGCACATCATATTTTAAGAGAGCATTTTTTTTTTGAATTTGAACTTTAAAGGGCAAAAGTATCCTTATTTTCATATTTTTGGCCACAAGCCATTTATTTCCCTTGATATCTAACTGACCTCGAGAAATTGGTTGTTATTTTAGAGATTAATGTCTCTGCTTTAGTCATATTCTATTTAATAAAGGTTTTTTTTTTTAAGTTGAATTTGACCATTACAAGGCAAAATTATCATTATTTCAGTAACTTTTTTTTGTGACGTTATTTATCTCCATTCATACTTTACCGAAATCGATAATGAAATACTATTTAAAACATAAAGGTCTCCATTTAGGCAACATAATAGATTAAGAACAAAATTTTTCGAAATTTGACCGTTGAAGCACAAAAGTAATAACTATGAAAGTCGCTCGTACGAGACACTTCAGAGCTAAGCAGCTAGATAGAAGCAAAACACATCACAGAGATATTAATAAACAGCTTCACTGGAGTCAACAAAGATTAAAAGCGTTACCGATATATATCAGTATCGCATATTACAGAGATATTAATAAACTGTGTAGTTTCAAATACAGTAACTAGCTTATAGAATATTTTATCTTTTACAGAAACATTTCTGTTATTCTATACAATTCCTACACAAACTACGACCACAGCAACACTTATAACAGAGACATGGATATTCTGTGTGTATTTTGTTTAGCTTAGTTGTAATCTGTTAAGGTCAGTGACAGTGTACCATATATATGATTTACGCGTTCAAAAGTTTTTCCTAATTGTTTCGTAATATGTTATAAGTACTTTGTTACTTACCTATTACACTAAACAAATCAACAATTGCTACAAATGAGGCGTTTATTCTTTCATCCTATAAAAATCACAAACGTTACTGATCATTAGGCCTATATTCGCGAAATTTTCGCACGGGTCATCTAGTTTATTTATTTAAAGTGATACATAAATTGAGTACTGCAATGATGTAATTATTTAAAATTCGAACAAAAGGTTTCACAGTTCAGAAGAATGTACAGTCTTTGTGGTAATGATGGTTGTTAGCTCTAAATTAGTAATAATATCTTTGGTTGTTAATACGCTCAAAGATACTGAGAGCCAGAGGTAAGGAAGGTAATGTGGGTGAGAAATATTTGAAGTAATTGTGATTGTGGTGGCTGCGACAAAGCCGTGAATTGTATATGTCGATTAATACCCGCCAGTAGTTACATTCAATTGGTTGAAGTGTATTTCAACGCCTTTCGCAGTGTTTTTGTTAAATCAGTCTAATCAAACGTAACGATTGCTTCCAAAAATTATCTTTTTTTTGTTTTGTTTATAGCTTTACGCCTCGTCGAAGTCATTAGAGGCGGCAAAGGAATGGGAACGAATTCGGCCATGGCCTTTTGAAGAAAGCATCTCGGCATTCGCCTGGAGTGATTTGGAGAAACCATGTAAAACTAAAATCTGGATATTATCCGGACGGGGATTGGAACCCACGTCTTCCCGAATGCGAGGCCAGAGCGTTACCACTCATCCATCACGCTCGATCCAAACATTATCCATAAATGTTTTGTAACAATATTCCTTTCATTTGGGCTAAGAAGTTAATTAACTATGTTGTTATTAAAAAAAAAGAGAGATGAGCTGCAGCAATATGTGTTCTTGACGGAGTTGGCCATTATTAATTCGTCAATATCACGTTGTTACGTCTTTGGAGTGTAACTGATGAAATGTATTACATCGCAATTTTTTTTCATCAGCAGATATATTAATCAGCTTGCTTAACCACTCCAATTATAAGTTCATACACTGCAGAAGGAAGCTTCTACTGCTAGAACCTGGCGAGATCAGCACATCATTTTCTTTAAAAAAATAAAATACTTAAAACTAAAGATAATAGTAACGAGAATAAAACTTCAAAGTAAGACATTGGTTTCATATATAGCAAGAAAAACATTAAATTTATTCAACTGTTTTATTCTGAAACTAGTATTAACAGTAAATATGCGTAAATCGTTTGATCACTGTAATATACTTTAAAAATAATAGTTTTTAAAAGAATTTAAGGCGAATTATTTCAAAACACCATACTTTTTGAGTACAGTATGAATTTTAAAAGAGCTGTAATTTACTTCATGAGATATGAACTGTTCAGCTAACCACATGGACATAAGAGGTGGGGGTGGGGCGGGAAGATGAAGAAAAGTAAGAAATTCGGTGTTATTTGCTTCTACTTATTTGTTCTTGTGGATGGCTTATGGCTTTTGGACAGTTAGGAATGAAGGTTTTCAAAAAATACAGTTACTTATTTTTGTGAAATAAGGAACTTATATTTAAGTTACTTGCATTAAAATGTCTTCAAACAATGTTTAGTGTAGTTACAACTCTTCAGGATATATGGTTTCTTACCATAGATGCAAAGTGACAATTCTATCACATCCAAAATAAAGGATTAAAACTACAGTAGCAAACATCAGAACCCTGTTACAAATGTGATACAGCTTGGCCTATTGTCAATAAAGCGTCTGTGTGTGCGCGCGTGTGTGTGTGTGACCACTAATTATACGTTTATCATTATTTTAGAATAGTTAAAATGCACTCGACCATGAAAATTTAATAAGCCAGTGAGTGATAGAGTTAACATTACATTACTGCGGTTATAATGTTCACAAAAATCTCTATGTGACATACGTACACGATGCGGAAAAATGTCATCACGAAACGCCAAAGAGAGTGATCTATTGTTATTTCGCAGCTGGACGTTTGCACAGTTCAACAAGGTTTGTGTGCTATCAGATTTGGAGAAAAGAAGAAAATTGTTTCCTGGATGGTCTTTTATTTGATCTATAGCAGAGATGTTGAGGTTGACGCGTTCACAGGATTCGTATTGGAAGCCAGAGTGGTTGTGAATCGGGCCATCTGCGGCGGGTTACCTCCGCGATGAAAACATTTCCGCCGCAGACCGTCCTGCGGGGGCGGCGTTGTGGGTTATTTCATTTTGGCCTTTACCCGGCTGCAGATATGATGGCGGTCGGGGGCCGCAGAGGCGTGAATTATTTATCCTGTTGGGCGGCGGCGACACGTTCTGCCAGCCACATCCATAATGAATAGCGAACCTGCAGGGCTGGGGAGTCGGCCGGGCGCCCGATAGGTATGCACACCGGTGCCCCCGTGTGCACAAGTGATTGCATATGACGCAGGGGATTGCAGCAGTGAAATAGACTGACGTCGTTCTTTGCCTCATGTCAAGAGGCAGATGGCGAGGCTGAGAATGAATGTTCTGAAATGTCGACTAATGAAGACCAATACAAAATATAGGTATAACCAATGGAGTCATGAAGACTGGCAATCAGAAAATATTTTCCTAAAAATTAGGATGCTGCTTACACAAATTGGTTACCAATATAGGTGATTCCAGACTTTTTTTTTTTAAAGAAACAGAGCGATAATGAAATAATATTTAAAAAGTTTGTATTACTACTTTGGTCTCTGTGATCTTTATCTGAAACGACGTCATATCCAAAATTTCTGGACTAAACCTACAAAAACCGAAATACTTATTTTCACTCATCATGACATCCATTATATTCAAAGTGGTCCTCTTGTGCCCAATTATACTAATCCAACCGTTTTTCCACTGATAGAACCTTTATGAATTGTGTGTATTATGGTGTTACTGTATTTCTTTGTCACAATTACAAATTAGCATCTTGTGTTCGGACGTAAGCTGTTCTAGAACTCAATATAATATTACATTATTTTGTAAATTAAAATAAAATCTTGAATATTGATCTTGAACCACTAACACAAATAGAAATTAATAATATTTAAGTTAGTAGTTCCCTTGTTTTAAATACTCAAATTGTTCTGCTTTTTGTTTTACAATATTTATTGATCACAATACACATTCTCCATAATTTCAACAATTTACCAGTTCACTTCATACATTAATAGTATACAAAACGTTTTTCTTCTAAACTTTTACTATGAATAATACAGGTTGTATCATTTTCTATATTACACACAGTCCTTCATTTTAAGCATTTCAGCAATCCCATTTCATCTCTGCCTTGATATCCAGCGATTATATATGTTATTATTTGACCAGAGACAAAAAAGCCTCCCTATTCATAGAAAAATATTAGAAATAAACATTTAAATATTTTCACATTCGATTATAATTGATATAAGGTGTTTGTATTAGTACTTTAGTCTCTGTGATCCTTAACTGAAACGACATGCTATCCAAAATTCCTGGTCTAAACCTGTAAAATCTGAATCAGTTTTAGGCATCGCGACTTTTCATCATGTTGAAAGCAGACCCCCTGTACCCAAATACGTTGGATCTCCCGTATATCGATCCTTTCAGAAATGTGCGTATTGAAGTAGTGTTTGTAGTCTCATTAGCTATTGCATTAATTTCCCAACGACACTCCAAAGCATTTGAGAGTCAAGTGTAGTTCCTAGAATACTAGTTCCTGAACAATATGCTTTAATATTGACCAGTCCGATAAGTTTACCAGATTAAGATTCTTGCAGAAAAATTGTGTCACTTATTTGTACAGCATTTCGTAGTAGCTTCTTCATTTACGATGATAAATTATTCGTTTCTACACTGTTTGAAAATGATGATCGTACACCCCTTCTACTGCATAGAGTCAAAGGTTTAGAATATTAACAATCAATCGTTGCCCAAAGAAGAATAAAATACAAATCTTATCCCGAATAAAAACGTTATCTCTATATACCACACAGATAAAGTTCAGATACAGCTAAAAAGAAGAAGATTTATTACAGACAGAAAATCGTAAATGTTTAATTATGTTGTTACGATAATGGGTACGAGAGATGAGAAATTAGTACTAGATAATACGGTAGTGTATTAAATAAGGATTAATATGTGTAAGAATTCAACATCACGCAGTTTTAGGCATCGAGGTAAAGTAGAAAAGAATAAGGTATTAACTTAAAATTCGGTCACCAAGATTTATGTCTCAGGAAGTCTCTTCATTCGTATGGTCGAATGAGTTTTCTTACCGCAAACCAATGAAAATTTGCTTACTATACCTTTGTAAAAATTGATAAAATCATTACATCATATACCGAGCTCTAACGATCTTGATGCATGTCTGCCGTAAAGTCCCAAAAACACCACTGCATGGCATATTTTTTGTCACCTTTCGGTCGGCTCCAGTAACTGCTGATGAGTTCATTTGACGTTCTTCCACGCGATTATTGCATATTAGATTAAAAACAACATACCAGGACATTACGCATTTCTAAAGTCACTAATACCTTTCGCCGTCTTAAACCAGTATTCCGTGTAACTTCAGGTAAAATCACGGCAGCCACAAAGTTATCTGAGATGCCATATGTAAATATAAATGTTCTTATTCAATAGAAAATGCTGTATTAAGAAATGAAAAGGAAAGCAAGGAATCGCACAATTCATGCAGTGCGAGAGATATCTCAGCCATTTATCTAAATATGATGAGAGAGGCTTCCAAACGTTAACCTGATAACGCCTTCTAGCTTATGAGGTTGCTCTGTTATGGGGATGAGTTATTAATTTACGTTCTATCTGGACTGGGCTTATCACCGTAGAGGGAAGTTGCGGCTTGCTTGTTGGTGTTGGAATGCGAGCGGAGGGCAGATAGCGGCCGCAACAGATTTATTGGGCGTCGCAGCCACCAGTGCAATAACAACGACGCGATGGGAAAAGTTGCCGGAGAGGCCGCCCCTCAGACATCTCTGCACCGGCGTGACGTCAGCACTACGACCCGTCTTCAAAACTGATCCACATTCCCAACTGCAAAGAAGGTGGATGAAAACTCTTCCAGTTCTGTGATCAATGTTGTAATGAATTACAAAGTGGCACAGGTACAAGATTTGTGTTATTCCGTCATGGAATGGAACCAAAGACTCCGCATATTATTTACATGAAGTCAGAATCTGTTAGCTTTCACGTGATCGATCTCGTAAAACCTGAGGTTAATCTGTGATGTGAACTCATGCCATTCAAACTTTTTGAAGTCCAGTGTGGAGTTATCTCAATGACCTCATCGAAACGGTTTGGTAAAAGAATAGGTACCATGGTAAGTGTAAAAGCTATTTAAAGAATTATTCCTCTACATTTTTTTTTAAGTAGGAAGATTGAGGAAGGAACAGACAGTGGTACGAGCGTGGAAGGTAGAAATATTCACTTACACACTGTTGAGTGTTAGTCGTAAAATTCGAGAAACGCATTTTTTTTCATTCTGGATTTACCCCTTGTCGACACCGTCGTTAGTAGAGATGGAAAAGGACTAATGGCAAAGAACGGGAAGAAATACGGCCATGGACGTTTGAAGGAACCATCCCTGGATTTATTTGAAGAAACCAGGCTTGAATTTCTTAATAGTGATTTGATGATGTTGCTTGTGTTTCTACTTTAGTAATGCCGCTGACTGGTTCTATAGAAGTCTCTTTTTTTAAAAAAAAATAAAAAACCGCAGGCGTTCGTTTTCACTGATGTTCGCATGTGATTTTAACTCTTTAATGTTAACAAACTGAAATTCCAGGTTACAACATCTCATTTTATGCATAAATAAAATTAAAGAAGTAATTCGTGAAACTACCGAGGAAACTTGCAGCTTGGAAGTTTGATTGGAGGCTATGTACCGGGGGCATCATATGTAATCGAGAAATGTAAAATAAGATGCGGGACAGGTTTGAAACTCGTTACTGTGGTGCAAGTGCCTTCGCACGTTAACTGTTACACCAGAGCTTCTGCAGTCCTTGTTTACTTAACGTCTTGATGAGTGAACGTTAAGGTTCATGCGTTGATTGTAACGCATAATTGTTATCTTGCTAGTGCACGAAAGAATTAAACTACAGGAAGCGGAAAATTCCGCATACTGTTAGGAATTTTATAATCTTTAGAAGTTTAGAGTATACAGCTTTCTGTGAGGGTCAGACTAACTTGTAACCTCAATAACACACGTCGTTACAGAACGTGCAGCTCATCTTAGACAACGCTGCAAATTCATGAGCTCATTCACGAACAGTTGTTCTAGTTAACGTAACACCAGATTAAGTTATTGAAGACAGAAAATCGTTACAAAGGAGTTTTACTTCCCAAAACCACTTAAAAATGGGTGCCAAATATGATTAATGGAAATTAGAATTCTATAAATGTGTAAATGTCAAAGAATTTTTTTTTAGCACGCTTTACATTAGAAGAAGATTCGTTTTCGATGCACTGTATCCTATGTAGTGAATCGCAGGTATGCCACTATTATCCTGAAACTAAAATGTGACGTATGCATTGCTGTGCAAAATGATCACCAGCTTCTGTTAATGCGAAACCCCGTTTTTCTGTTTCAACGTTGTTTTTTGAGATACTAAACATATTGTGTACGTAGATTTCCTACTCAAAAGATGAATTCGTCAATGCTGTTTACTGCAGTGAAGTGTTGGAGTGGTCTACCAAAATAAAAGACGAAAGTTTCAGATCCGCAGTATCACAATGTTGCTACTACGCCAGCAAAACTGAAAAATACTACGTTGTAATTGACTGTATCATGTAAGCTATATCTTTAACCTTCATTTATTTGCTTTTCTTGAGCAAAAATGTATTTAAGGCAGTAAACATATTCACAAATAACACTGTAAAATAGTTTTGCTTAATACTCTGATCTAAAGAACCATGAGAAATTATACTGTTTTATTTAATCTTTTATCTGTTTTTCACCTCAGACAACGGAAGGGAATAATTCTGCCGAAAAATTTTCCGTTGGTCTGTAACTCATATATTACTTATCATGAGGCTATTATTTGTACTGTCTTAAAAAACAAGGAGGTCGAAAGATATTTCCCAATGACATCCAATGGTTTCTTTTTATGATGAACTAGATGTTGCCTGTAACTTAGTTCACTTGTGTGTGTGTATGTGTTTTTTGACTGTTCCCTCCACTATCAAATTAAACAATACAGAACGTCTTAAAAAGTAAGACTCTTAAGGCGGGCACACATCAGTACGAACAGGACCGAGGCGAGGCGAACAGAGGCGAGGCGAAACGTATGTACACTTTGGATGCACGAACTCACTTGCCGAGGCATCGAACGAGACAGGTAACCGTCTATTAATTTTTTCTGACAAGTTGGCAGTCCTGTGAAGTTAGAGCGTGGATATGGAAATAGCTGTCCACATGGGATGCGGCGCATTCGCAAATTCTCTTCGAATTACCAACTCGGGACTGATGGCGTCCGACCCGCCTCGGATCGTCCGGCGAATGGCCTGAACCGATTTGCCGTACCTCGGCTACAGGTACACACTGGTATGCTCGCCTCGCCTCGGATACGTTCGTCGCCTCGTGTACCCGCCTTTATCCTAACGTCTTTCCTCACCCATCACTTCTAGAACACATCATTTCATACTTTATCTGTCCACTCAATATTCAGCTTCTTCAATTTTCCTTCTTTCAGTATTACTAAAGTCCATTCTTCACTACCATAAAATGCCGTGCTCAACGCATAGAGTTTTAAAAAGTTCTTTCTATGTCCTAGATCAATGAAACTAAAAGATTTCTCTTATGTATACAATTTTTTGATTCTTTTATCTTAATTTCTCAGCTTTTCATCGTCATATAAAAATGAAACATTTCCTATTTTACTCATGGTATCAAGAGCTGTACAGTATTCTAAACCCCACAAAATAGTGACCAGCAGTTTTTAAGTGAATCGGGTTCAACGAAACAAATGTACAGACGAGCAGAGACGTTTTTCTTTCAATGAAGTCTTCACGGGTGTTGCGCCGGATTGTGTTTTGAAAACACGATATTTCGATGACTAGCTCCGTCGTCTTCATCAGGTGCGGAGACATCTGCACTGGTCGGCTGACCGTCAGATACTGAAACAGCCCAGGTGCCGAACTTCCTTCCCTCCGCAACCTATATAAGGATATAAGGAGGTGCTGCACCTGAGCTGTCTCAGCGACATCACTCACTCGGAAGAGACCACTCGCACAACGTTTTCCCTCAAAAACTTCGTGGAGATGGTGAGCAAACAGAACTTCACGTCGTGGACGCTGTGGGTAATTCATGATGGACTAAAGTACGGCTGGTCCATGCCAGAAAAGTACTATGAGATCGCCATTGCTCTGAGATTTACATCCCGGCAAGAAGAAGTGAAGCTCATCCACGATGATGCGGCGGCAAACGGACACGCGCGCCCGGAAGCCCTTGGGAACCTGCCCTCTTGCCTTCGATGTGGACTTCTGCATGAAGAAGTTCTTCCGAAGGTTAAACGGAAGGCGTAAGCGGCAACACGGAAACAGCAACCACCAGCAGCCAAGGACTGGCAGGTCACGGAGAAGAAAAGCCCCATCACTTTAACTGAAAAACTGCCGAATACCAGAAGCCAGGAATCACATACTGAAGAACCAGTCTTCAAAATTCCTGATCCGCCTGTCAGCCATTTCCAATATAACACAGCGGGCAGCCTCGCAACACCGGAGTCGCCTTCCCTAGAGGAGGGGGAGCAAGCACCAGCCATGGAGAAGGGACCGAGCAACCAGTAATGGTACCTTGGACGGGAGCTGGGGCAGCCTGTATGTCCAGCTCCTGCTGCCTACATAACTGCCACTGTTCTGTTGGCTCGCTGAAGGAGGCATTAAGATGTTAGCCTCCTGCCCTTCAGACCTGATGACGGCCACCAGCCTGCTAAGAGACGTGGGCATCAGCTCACGGAGCAGCCAAACCCACCAATCCAGCCGCCGCCTCTGGCTGCTGGAGTACTGCTGGGAGGGCTTCCCAGAAAAGTCTTCTCCGCCCGAGCTCCGGCAGTGTTTAAACTGCCAAAATCACGGGCACCATGCAAATTACTGCTCTCATCATCGCAGGTGTGTCAGATGTGGGGCTGACCACAATGTAGCCGATTGCACCACAGCCAGACAGGAAGCAGTCTGCTGCAACTGCGGCAGCGGGCAGGCGGCTTGCTTCCCTCGTTGCGATACCGAGAAGGAACTTCGGGCGGCGCGTGGCTGGAAAGCTGCAGCAGCCAACCACCCTGCCCGCCACGAAGCTAGTTCCAGACAGCCTCCCCACCAGCACAGCCCGGTGGACGACACTGCGCGCGAGACGCATACGCGGCCCGCTGCGCGCAGCCAAGAACAGATGAAAACAACTGGTCGTACCGGATCCAGCGACCAATTAACGGTGGTGGTGAAGCTGTTCATGCAGCTAATCACTGTCCTCATGCCACGTACGGCCACCAACTAGACGGCGACCTCTCGAAAAACAAGGACTTATCCAGAAGACATTTCAAAAAACCCACTACAGATATCAGTAGTAGGAGTCATCCTGGAACTGTATCAACACAGTAGGAACTCTACTCATGATGACACTGCTGCTGCCGCTGCTGCTGTCTCAGTATCTCACGGTCGTCGAAATATCGTGTTTTCAAAACACAATCCGGCGGTACACCCGTGAAGACTTCATTGTAAGCATACGCTGGGAAAGTCTCCGTTTTTACACGTTTTTCTTTGTTTCTCAGCTTTCTGAAGTAGTAGCAAGATAAAATAAATTTCATTTTAGTCACTGGATCCTTGGCTGCATACCGTTTGAAACTCGGTGAAAATCCGTCCAGTTGTCATTGCTTGGATCGCGCCCATCGAAAGAGAATTCGTTTCTCGTCGAAGTATTCGGAAACAACTTTCTTTGAATGCTTTTATTTACTATAATATTATTTCTAAAATAAAAGAAGTGCATTTTTGATCGAAAAGAATGTATAGATAAGATGTAATTTATTTTTCAACACATAATCGTATTTGTTTTGCTAGATACTCGTCTAGTGAAATGCTTTTAAAAAGATCTGGTTTATATTTTATCGAATCTCGTAATTCCACCGGCATGTTAACACATTGCTCATCCGGCACTAATATTTGTGTGGTTCGTGTTGAAGCTGGAAGCGATGTTGTGAGGATTACGAGATCTCTGCTTTACGCGCGGAGTAACTACCGACGTCGTGGTGGTACACAGACTCGGCGAACCGAGACTAACTCTGCACCTGTCATCAAACACGGCTCCGCTCTAAACCTCATAACGCAAACTTTTTAACCAAACTGTGCGCTACAACGCGGTATTATTTCCGCACCAGTTCCTTAAACTCTGACTGTGCTGGGTCTAAATTTCGAGGAAAAATGATACAGCTTTTATAAATATTGTTTTAGTAAACATATCTTTTAATTTGCTATTCAGGGTTTCGAGAGAAACTGAAAAGTGAGGCTTTGTTTTTTAATTGTGTATTTTTTTTTTTGACACATACATTTTACCAGGTCAGAGGTAACAGTAATGCATATTCATAACTGTAATGGGATCTGAGAAACCTGCGCGTGTGCCCGAAGTAGGCACTGGAAACACAAGGTACGCGAGAGGTGAATTGTTTTATTTCAGGGAGTTATACTTTCTGGATTACATCCAAAAACGATAGCTTCCTCCTGCTGGTTAGAAATAAAATCTTCTCCGCATTAAATAACTGTCAAAAAAAAAAAATTGAGAAAAATGACATGACTTCTATGTAATCTCATTTGAAGCTTTCGGTTTGTTGTTAAAATTATGTTTTGGTATTGACTGACTATCAGAAAGTGTATGGATACCACAAATACTAAGTTACACATATAAAACAAAAACTGTACATTTATTGGCTGATGGCTCTACGCCTTGTCGAGGTCTAGGTCATTAGAGGTGGAAAGGACTGGAGACCAGGACCTGGAAGGAATTCACCCATAGCCTTTTGAAGTAAGCGTCCCGGCATTCGCCTGGTGTGATTTGGGGAAACCACGGAAAACCCAAATCTGGATGTCCGCATGGGGATTCGAAACCTGCTTCCTTCCGAATGCAATACCACAGCGTTAACGCTCACCCACCACGCTCTCTTTTTCCACTATCAAATATATTTTCAAACATTGTATTTATCGTTTACAAATCCTTTTCTTTACGGATTACGAGTCTCCAGTCCTCAGACTCAGCTCAACTCTCTCTTCGTTATAACAGCCACATGTTAACTCTTTGATATCCATCATATTTAGAGGCTTGCCAACTTAACTATTTACAATCTTACGCTGGAGCCCTCCACCATGTATATCAAGATATTATTTTACATACATTACTTCGAGTTTATTAGTTTTATAGTTGTTACCTCATAACTGTACAGAAATAACATGTTTTTCTCTCCAATTATTACTTGCGGCAAAAGTTTACCCGAAATCAAATTATTTATAACAAAATTGGTGATATAAATTTTGATGCTTCTTTGCATCAGTGTATTAAGTTACAGTGTTTTGAACAATTAACATCCAAAGCTCTGATTTGAGCATTATTGATAAAATGTGCTGAAATTAGGCTGTAGGGGCTAAACGATGTAAGTTTATTGACACTGATCATCGTGGTTAATACTTATTTACATAGATGTTCATAATTATTCATAAGCCATTGACTAGTCAAAATAATAGATGCACTAAGATTATCTGCAGGCAATGTAAACTTAGAAACTGGACGATAAGCTGGCTGGCTGGCTAACTCAAACTTAAACAGACTAATCTAAACTGAAAATCCATTCGAACTATCTCGAGATCAGACACAGTTCGGTTCCAGTAGTACGAGAGTTTTTCCATCTCCTGCGGCGACACGAAGATGGCAGTCTGCAGCTGATCTGCCATGCTTGAAGCAGTGAGAATCCGAATGAATGTGAACTGACTCCTGCAAAGGGTTTTCACTCAACCCTCCCACTCTAGTAATTTTTGGAGCGGTTAGCTTAAGCCAAATGCTAATCGTTTCGACGCCGTCATTGGAGGTTAAAGTACGATCCGACGTTGCTAGATTTTGGCTTCTTACTGCCGTTTGTTTTAACAACTCAATGCGTGTCACTTGTCAGCGGTTCATTTGCCTCTCAGGCTGCACATTGTTCAGTTCAATGCTCACTGCCGCTAATTGGAAGAATCTACAAATTATTTCCTATACCCTGTTCACTCTGAACTGTCGGCTCAAGGTCATGTCCTCCTGGCCTCGCTACTCGCCTCATACGCCTACCCTTCCTGCTTCTCCAAGCCGACTCCAGGTCCAGGTAGGCTACTGACAAATTTCTCCTATACATGTAGGGCAGTGGAATGGGAATAGAACTGAATGACCTACAGCCGCCCCTGTTAACTGAACGGGCAATACAACAACTGCGACCGCAGGTCACCATACTCACGCAGGCACTTTCTACTCACTAATTTATCACAATTTTAAAGTGCAAAAGTTTTTGTGACTGTATATGACTTCTGGCTGTGTTATGTGCTAATCTGCTTTGACTATGAAATGAAACGTTGGGACTATATAACACTATATTATCTATAACATTTGGAACAAGTGAGGGTAAATACGAAAGAATAATTTATAAGCTGAACCGATTCACTGTAACGTTGCGAACAACTGAGGACATTTTTGTTAAAAAAATGTCGCGATTAATGGTATCCAAATATATCCCAAACATATACTAAATAAAAGTTAAAGCAGTTTTAGCAAATCTTTATCCACATTACAGCATCCTCATGTATATCAATCAACTATTTTTTTAAGACAATTGATAAAATAGACTTCAATGCGAAGCGAATCGGGCAAAATCTGCGAAACAAATGACTGCAAACAACAGTATGCACGCTTTTACAATAGCATTACGTCATGTTTGGATTTAAAATCGCAAAGGAGCCGTACGATTTAGTAAACTTCACTGCTGAAAAAGAAAACTAGAATAATGCTATGTCACGTAGACGGACACTAAATTTGCTTTAGATAATTGAACTGACATTAGAGCAATATAATGCTGCTGTTAAAGATACGTCACTCGAAAATCTGAGATAATTCAAAAGAATAAGCTTTCATACCTCTGTTAGGTCTTCAGAGTTAAGAAGCGGAAAATGCCTAAGTGATTTTTAGCAGCTCTTCCAGTAACCCTACTCCCACGTCCACGAAGGCGTATGCCGCGCACACCCTACACCACTCACTCCGCTTCGAATGTACAGAGACTGGGCAGCATGAAAGGCGGGTCGCTGGCGCCATAAAGCCTGGGCCTTCGGGCTAAGGGAGAATATCTGTGTAGAAAAACAATTAACTGTGGGAACTTGGAGGTGGCAGCTTCACAACCCCCCCAGTACGAGGCTGGTAACCCAAAAAAGGAGAAATTTCTATATACTCAGTGGCTTTAATATTTTTGGAACATTTTTACGCACCTACTTGGTGTACTGAAACGAAAATATATTACCAGCTTTTGAAAATATAGCAGATACTGTATAGTGAATACTTCTAACAACAAAAAAAAACTCGAATTGCGCGAAACTACAAAGAGACACGATAAAAATATCCCGAAACAATTTAAATGCGGTATTTAGGGTTGTGTTACATCAAAGTTAGGAAAGGATATGGTCGGGATCGGGTCCAGAGGACCACAGAGTACTTTACGTGGAGGTAGAGCTACGTATTCCCTTCTCCGACCTCCGGCTTTGAGTGAGCAGGTACTGGGGATTGGAAACCTCATGATCAGACTAACTTAACGTCGCAGTGTAGTTTCCTATACAGTGCTTAATGCACAGCAGGTTTAGTGGAGCTGGCAAGTCGTTCCAAACGTTCAGTTTCGACGAAAAATTTTCCGTTCACTGCGTACAGATCATCATTGCTAGTCCCTAACTTAGTCAGAAGATGTACTTCTTGAGCTGAGCGGTCCCTTTTATGTTATGTCCGTCTACTTTTACTGTATATGGCCGAAGCGAAAGCCGTATAAAAGAAAACTACGAGCATCTTTTCTCCCGTTGAAGTAAAAAGTCGTATTACAAGATATAACTTTCGTTTAGAAAAAAGAAATGGCTCCACATACGTAGTCTTGTCTCACAGCTATTGAAATCAATACAAGAGACATATATAGAGCGTGTGGTAACGGAACTCTGTCTACACAGCGCGAAGGAGGGGGGCCTCTCATCTCTTATTCAAGCGACGACGAGAATGGGAGGGGAGAGAACAGGTCCCTGAGATAAAGACACGTGACTGCGCGACAAACGACGCTCTAACCCCTCGAGTGGAGAGCGGTAATTAGTACGCACCCGCGCGGACATCTTGTAGCTGATAGGTGGTGTAATCGCTCGTCAACAAATTCGTCCTTATCTCAGGACAGCTTGTTAGTCCACCGGCCAGCGGCGAGTCGCCTGGAACAGCTTAATTAGGAACCACAATCACACAGCAAACTCAGTCAACACCGCTCACTATACCCTGTAGGGTTCAGTGTTTAAGGTGCTAACACATAGGCGCGAAGACATGTTGCTGGAGGGAGATATAAGGTAGCTCCGCCACCCGTATCGACAAAACCCTAGCTGAACACTGTCGCAAGTACTATGTCTCCTTCACCGCCTCTTGGAGTTGAAAATCTTTATTCTAACATCACATGCTTAGTGAGTTTCCTCTGAGATGTCATTGTTAGTATTGAAAAATAGGCATTTACATTATTAATAAGTACCTGGGTGACCGATACTCACTCGGCATCTTTCGATTTCTGTTCAATATGCAAAATTTTGCCTGAAGTTTTTAAGTTAAAACGTTTTTCTTGAGTGCTTCCAAGTGCTCAGTTCCTTGTCCTATCCAAACAGAAGCTTAGCTACTGGTACCTCAAATTTCTGCGAGATGATGTTAAAGCAGTTTCCGAGATACCAAGTACAAGAATTGCTTTTTTTTAAATCGTGTCGAAAACTTGAAAAGCAAAACGTTATCTACATTTGAAATTTCAATCCAAATCGCTGAAGTCATTTGCGAGGTCGTCCTGTTTACTAGACCCTACCTCATAAATTGATTTTAAAGTAAAATGCTATGATTATGTTAGAGACACACAGTCAAAAAGTAAACGATGATCACATTATAACTACTAATACTGTTTTCAAAGAAGTTTTGTAAAGTCCTTTGTCTGACAAAGCCAATGCCTATTTTTTGAATATCTACTTTTTAAATGTTTTACAATTAAACATATAGTATTTAAGGATAACTACTTTTTACAATAAAAGTGATACTTATTACTATTCTTCAAAATAAAATACGTTTCATTAATAAATATACTTGCATTTACTTATTTCCACAGTAGTATATCGCCATTCGGTCACAACCACGATACTGTTCGAAAGTATCCAAGAATTTTTTGTCCAAAAATATAAAAGTTCCTTACTCTAACCAAAGAGAAACGTAACAAACATCAGTAGGCTTACTGGTATCTGAAACTGCTACGAGATGGCGGTAGAGTCGTTTTCAAGATACCAAATACAAGAATTGCTCAGTTTTTATTTCTCTGTATAATCGCATTTTTATAGGCAAGATACCTATTTAGATAAACTTTAGCAAACGTTATCCAAAAATGAAATTTCATACAAATCGTTAGAGCTGTTACCGAGATAGCAAATGTGTATATACAAGAGATAAAACTGTAGCGAGAGGGTGGGAATTTTTCTTTTGACAGAAGGTGGGCGTGTTACGAAAAACTTTGAGAACACCTTTGCTAACTAAATATCGATAGATCCCATGTTAGAATACCGTTACTGAGCTTTAAAGATAAATAAGTGTGGCATTTTTTGACCGGGAGTAGTTCACCCAGGAAGTGGCAGAGTTTTGATTTGCCACGCATTTCGTTTCTATAGTGGCTGGACCTACAATTTAATGCGAAATCCAAACCACGAGATTTGAGTCTGTGGTACAGGATTTTTAATCACTAAGCTACCAGACCGCTCACTTAAACCTATGGAAAAATTTTACTTTGGACGCAGACCCTCCATGGCTCAGAGCACAAGTTAAGATGTTGGTCCCCCTTACTTGGTAGGCTTACCAGGAAATGTTAAACTAGAAATAGGCGTATTGAAAATCAAATAGAAATTGTCTTGCTTGGTGGCGCACAATTACTATTACTTACTTTAAACCATTTATTTTGATGAAACTGAAAACAAACATCAACTGCAATAACCTAATGACAGGTAGCATGAATATTTACGTCTCATAACATCTGAAGTTCTCGGGTAGGCCTACAGACTAAATAAAAAAAATGAAGAAAAATGTTCTGTTTTAAATATCAATGTATCTGAATCGCGAGCAAAATTCGCTCCCCAAGTATCAATATGTGGTGAAAGAAAGATAGCTTTGAAATTTCTGAATTGTGGACAAATATTTTGTATTCCAGTGTCTCCGTTCTGCAGGTAAGAAAAAGAAATAAATTATTCCCCAACTGGGCTGCGAATCTGCCATTCATGGTATTATTTGATTTGCAATCTCTTAACCCTCCTCGTAATATCTGAAAATCTACAACTATCTAATGACGATTGACATACGCTCTTTGGTTACATTAAAATGCGTGTAATGCGTAGTGGACTAAACATTTCATTATACCCGTAGCTGCAAAGTAAATATTTTACTTCAGCTTTATAAGTAATTTGTTTGGTTTTGCAAGAATATCAAATCGCCCTAAGAATTTTTTTCCTGTATTGCGACTGTTCCTATATACCGATATAGTCTGGCCTTCTGCGATAAGGGAAATAAGAATCTCTTGTAGGGCTAGCAGCACGAAAATAACGCAGTAGTATGATGCCCATAATACTTCTAACATTACACGTATGTGGTGAATGTGTGTTGAGTGTAGAGTTTGTTTAGACTGTGCCTGAACTTCAGACCTATTCTTCCAATAGCTTTTTATTTATTTTATTTTTATTTTTTAAAATTGGCATCGGCTACTAGGCCATACAGCCAGCTCAATGTGATTTGTTGCTATGAAGTATTGACACAAGGACACTACAACATTGACAAGACATTCACAGACACAACACTAAACACCCATGCCCTCGGCCGGACTCAAACCGGCGACCCTACGCTACCGAGGCCGGCTTCCAATAGCTATCAACAGGTAGGAGGATTTATTGTCCTTGTTCATATAATGAATCACCACGAATCTCTTCACACAGTGGAGAGCCTTAGTATTTGTTGCATAGTCAATCTATTACGATCACTTTTCCTAGTTGCTGGCCCAGTGGCGGGAAGTGAAAGTTTCATGCACCACCAGCACTTTCGCCCCATTTATCTTGCTAAAAGGTGACTGTTGCCAGCAACTCCCATAAATACCTATTATGCCGTGTGGAGCTTAGGCTTAACACGAAATTCCGGAAATATTATTAAACAAGCTGCATTCTGGATGGAAAAGATAGTTTTTGCGACCTGCTTTGTCCATTTGTAATAATAAAAAAATTTCTATCCACCATATTACGTACGGATTTAAAAATTTGTTCGTGAATTAATAACAGTAAGTTCCTGTAACATAGGGCTCAATGGTTGCTATAAGTTTTACTTTAAAATAATTATAAACGATCTTTAAAATTAATAAAAATAAATGTGAATAAATCAACAAATTAATTAAAAGATTTTATTTTAAACATTATTCCTACCTTGTTGTAATGTACCATCGATTATCTCCAACAATTTGAAAAAGATTAACAAAATTATAATTAAAAAAATATTTTCCGACTATCACTCGGGTGAAATATCCAGCAGTTGCAGAATGAAGTCTCGTTCTGGAACTAATGTGTATGCAATACGCGTCAACTCCCTGGTGTCCCAGAGACGGAGATATTTACAGTCCAGCACCACATTCTAGACCATTTCGAAGTGAATGGCATGCATATTAAATTCGGAGTGACTAGTTACAACAGTTTACACTTAAGGTCGATTGAGAGGAACTAATAGATGGCCCAAATAGTTTTAGGAGGAATGCATAAAGATACGTAGCATAAACAAAAATACCTCCCCTCCCCCCCTCCCCCTCCTGCCCACTCACCCGGTCATGTATAACCGCGTTATCAAACGGTCAGTAACGAACTGACTAATAGAGAAGAATATCTAAAAAATTATCGTCATCGATAAAAATGTTCTATTGATTATTTTATCTTTTTTTATTTCAAACAAACTTAAAAATATCGTAAGAAACTAATAGATGTATTTGTTTTGGAAATTGATGATAATATTTTTTAAATTAAATTCGGTTTTCTTTTTGTTGTGGGTAGCACTTTCACCTAGTGCTTAGGATCAGAACTTTGCAGCCAATCGTCAGACGGACAAATTTTGTAGATCATTCCTGAATGTATATCTTAGGTGAAGAAGTGAGATATATCAGAAAGCTTCAGGTTAAAAATACTCTAAAAGCAATACTATTCAGCTGATCTGTTTAGTTGTGCTTAGTCATTTTTAATTCGGATTTTATACAGGTGAGAAAAGGAGAACTAAGGCATTCAACACATCTTGCAGACATTTCCTCAACCTGCAATTTTAACAGTCGATACAGTGGGCTCAGGTATTTTATAAGTGATTTTTTTCAAGCCTTCGTCTTATAAATAGTAAGCAACAGAGTCATAAAACTGAGTTACAGGAAATTAAAGCAGTATCCCATACACAAAGAAAACGAGGTTACATCGTTACTCACTTAAAACACGTCATTATTTAACTGTGAAAAACTTCCTGTTTCATCAAATGGGAACATCCGAGGCTGTTTCACTATTTTCGTTATTTGTGTTGTAACAACACTCTGGATTCGTCTGCGCTGTAATATCCAAAGCATACTATACTGCGTAGCTAGAAGACTCTTAATTACATTAAGATAATAACTTTGCAATACAAATGGAATACATTAGGAACCTACTATTAGTAGAGCAGCTAAGGACAAGGCCTAAATATCAACCTGTCATATGGACAATGGTGACAACTTGATAGTAGGTTACAACTTAGAACTTTAAGTGAGAATAGTTATAGTTTCATTACATAATATAGTGATTTAACAGATTCTATAAATCTGTATCAATATTAAATACGCTTCTACGGAAGTAAAGGATTATAATGTTCCAGTTGCTGCCTTATTGTTTGATAGTTTCGCATTGAAATATATTTCAAATTATATCTGCTGCCTTCGATTCATAATCGATTTTTTTTAAAAATATACAGATGTATGTTAGTAGAAAACCTTAACCTAGTGACGCTGGTGCATTCTTCTACCATACAACTTGGCCGAGCATGTTTAAACACACTGCCAACGTTGGTATAGGGAGGCATGTACCGATTGTACAGATTTTAAGATGCATTTTGCAGTCATTCTAGACCAGTGCTATGATTTTCGACTACGAAACTAAGCGTTTCCCAACCCAATCATCTCAAAATACACATAGCAAAGCATACATGATTTCCTTTAGGTTAGTACCGAGACCAGCAATGGCAAACAAAGTAGTCAGGAGGTAAGTATGAAAAAGGTAGGAATAAGATCATAAAGATGGAGAACTTTGTGTGGGTTATAGCATCTGTGATGCGCTGCAATGGTATCAAAGGCCGAAGATTCCACCCTAGTAAACCATAAAAAGATTTGTTAGCAATCTGATGATAGTACACAACAGACACTGTAGAAGCGAGAATCTTCTATGCGCTTACTCTCAGCTGAAAGTTGAGAAACGAACAACATTTCAGATATTCTCAGTGTGAGACACTCTGCTTCCGTATTCCCTATGTCTCGCAAAGTTGGAACGAAGTCTTTGAACCGTGAAAGTTGATACTCAAGAAAAGAGGATATACTTTGCTGATGCACGCACGCCAGAAATACACCATAACCAAATCCCAACGGCAGTTCCACCAACTAGCTAGACCACAATTCCTTCAGAGCCAGAAATAATAACGTTATCCGACATTTCTATTCGTCTATGCATATAATAATACAGTAACCAGCAGAAAATCTGTACATTTTGAAAAAAAAATGTTTTGGGAAACCTATAGAAGAGGAATCAACTTAAAAAAAATTGTCTGCCAGTCTCTGTGTTAGTCTAATGGGATAAACAAGATTCATGCAAAAACCACTGATCATGTTTTTTGTATCTGTATCTATATTCCGCAATTTTCTGTGGCAGAAGATGCATTGCACCAAACCTAACTCTTTTCATTCCAATCTCAAAACGCACGAGGGGAGAAAGACGTCATATAAACATCAGGACGCCATCTTATTTCTCTAATCTTATCTCTCCCGTCATTGTGACCCAAATAGATTGGTGGACGACGTGTTCCACCGCACTCACAAATAGAGTTGTTCGCATGTTTGTTGATAAACTCAAACGAAAAGTACGCCGTATGTCTACCAAACAATCTCAGCCCAATCTATGATAGCATTCTGAATAACACATAGCCTCGGATACTGGAGTAAAATACGATATGTTTCATTTTGATGTAAAATCGGAAAGCTGAGAAATTTAAGATGAAAGTGAGTAAAACTTAATATCCATTTTTCAGTGAACCCGATTCTTGCAAGACCTACCTGTCGGATTTAGTTCATTCTCGCATTCGAAATGTTTATTGTGAACAGCATCGCATTGCTCCCAGGCATTAAGTTAACTAGCAGGCAACAGCTGGTCAGTATTAATACAAAGCTAAGCTTGGTCATAGTGTAACTGTGTCCTTAATGCCGGCGTCACGCTCCCAGTCTTCGTTGCTGGATTAACAATTGCCAGAGATGTTACTATTTAGCAGAAGTTATCAGCGTCAGTTAATAACTGTCCTATTTAGTTATACTCCAGTGATGAAATGAATTGCCAAAACGCTGAAAGAAAAGTATGTATTGCGTTTAAATGATCATATACGTACATTACGAATTGCTTTTTATTTATTTGTATTAGTTCGGTGTAGATGGTTTTTTAAAATTATTTGCCCATAGATATGTTAGATAAAAACCCTTATTTTTCAAGTAGCAATGTTAGCGCGAGTTTTCATTAGATTGAAAGTTAGTCTAGATCAAAACGACAACAGGCATTTGACGTTATTTCGGAGGGTAAGAGTTAGTTAAGTTCTTTTTTTAAAAGAAAAAATAATAATTTGTTTCCATGTTAATAATTCCAATTTATCTCGAGCTAATCGGCCTGAGCTAGCATTAAAACTAATATTAACTGGTTTAACGTAAGTTGTTAAGATTATTTTTATCGCTTTAGCCTCGTTGAGGTCATTAGATGAGGGAACGGGCTGGGGACCAGGAACGGGAAGGAATTTGGCCATGGCCTTTTAAATGTAGCATACCTCATTACCATTGAGTGATTTTTGGAAAACATGCAAAAAACCCAAATCTTGATGCCCGTACGGGGATTCGAATTTGCTTCCTTCCGAATGCGAGACTAGAGAGTTACCGCTCACCCACCACCCTCGGTGATTTATTTTTAATTTCATTTGCATTCACTGACGTCATATTACTGAGGTCCTTATTTCAGTTTGTGATTAGGTTGAAATACAACCTGTCCCAGGATGACAACTGAAACTCTAAGCTACAGTGTAGGTCACGAGAAACTGCATTGAGTGTTAGTTTATAACAATTCTGCGAACAAATGACTTGCGAATGGGCACCGTTCAAACCGTAGTAGGCTAGTATCTAATAAACAAAGATCATAAAGATATATATAGTGTCAGCTTATTGTCAACTCATGACTCATGATTCCTACACTTATTTTCCTGAGTGCCAGGCAGGTATGAAAGATACGTCCGACTAGAAGCTGACGTCATACCGAACTCACCGACTGATTTGCTCAGTGGGCGTGAGAAGACAGTGGATCGTGTGGCAGTGTGGAGTGATTTTGACGCGGCTGTGCTCGTGTTTTAATAATCCGCCTGCTCTGCTGTCAGCTGCTGCCTGAATAATGCACGACGTGACGGCTGCACAGGCCTCACAGCGCTTTGAGGTGTCCAAGTGACGAGTACCAGGGAAACGTCCAACAAATTCCTTTTAAAAAATATGTGTTTATTCTAAGGCCAAATTTATGTTGCTCTAGATATTTTTTAATTACTTCCATCTCTCGTTTTTACTACTTATTTTTCTTATTATTTTTTATTCCTCTTTCTCCTTCTGGTGGCCTGTTACAGTTTCGATCCATCTTCTTGCTGGTCTTCCTACACTTCCTGCCTCTGGTTTGGTATTTGACTATTTTTTAAATTTATTTGGTTAATTATAGACCGCTTGAACCTAATACTAGATTACAGTACTTTTTTCCTTCACTTCCAAGAACTTCTTCTTCATGCATTTGCTGATGGCTGCCCCTGTTCATCTGACACCAGTCTCTTGGGTTGTAGTTTTTGTTTGCCCAGATCTTTTGCAGCGTCAATTATTCTTCTAAAATCTTCTCAGTTGTTAATGATGTCTTCTGTGATATAGAGTCTTTCCACACCCCCTCTTGTTCACTTAGCCATCATCTTGTGTTTATCAATTTAGAAATGTAGTTGAACATTTTCTCTGTCGAAGAACAGCAGTTCAATCTGTATAACTGTTCATAAAATTTTAGTCGTATTTTTCTATGTGTGTGTCTGTAATTTTCTCTATGTTTCGTTCTAATTTTTCCTTTTCTCCAAATATTATCTTTGTTTTTAATATGGCCCTAAAATTTTTAAAGTATTTAACTTTATTTCTTCTTAAATTCTTCCTGTTCTGCTCTTCTATTCAATGTTGGCCATTGTGATGCATCAAATTCATATCTATCTTTATTTGTTGCTAGGCGTTGCTCACTACTTGTGTCACTTATACTGTTAATGTATAGACTTCTGAATCAAACTGATAATTTATAAAAACTTCTCGGGTTTCGAGCCGCGTCAAAATTGAGCATCAGTGATGTTAAGCGGGGCTTGACAATGGAAGCAGTACAAGCTTCCAAAACGTCGCCAGACGGCTCAATTATGACGCGGCTTGAAACCCGAGTAGTTTTTATAAAGCATTGCCGCCGCGAGAAGGTACATAGTTATCAAACTGATAATGTTACAGTTAACAAATAGCATGTTAAAAAAAAAGTAACTTAATTCCTCCAAACAGTATGATGTCACTCTTTGTCTGTAATCACATGCATGCTTATATGTGAAGATATGTATGCACAAATGTACTGTATAGAAATGAACAGAACAGGTCTGTTTACCTAAAATAAGATCGAAATATTATAACGTGGAATATGCATTTATGATGTTATGAGAAGTTTTCTATTGTTCAATGTCAATACATTATAAAACTAAACTGCTATATTATTATCCATTCTGATTTTATGTAGGCATCTCACTTTTTTTCCATACGATACGGGCAGCAAATAATAGGCATCGTGATGCGAAGAAGAAAATGGATACATAAGGTTTCTTTTGTGTTATCTTGGTTTTACGAGCAACGACAAGTCAATATAATATCCATCAAACTTGCTGCCATGTTTTACTAACTTCTTCAGGGCAATAATTCGCTGTCTATGTTTTCCGCGCTCGTTTATGCCATTGCTCAGCTTCTCGTCGGCCAATCAAGGGGCTCGGCCTATCAGAAACAGGGAGGGGT
The DNA here is from genome assembly GCA_031002005.1 of Vandiemenella viatica. Lineage (NCBI taxonomy): Eukaryota > Metazoa > Arthropoda > Insecta > Orthoptera > Morabidae > Vandiemenella > Vandiemenella viatica. The sequence continues at coordinate 159,239,931 of JARYHS010009186.1, forward strand.
ACATACTGGTCACCTGTGAGGACGTTCAAACATGATACGATCGGATACCTGTATCCACAATGATGACGTTTCTATTTATAAGTATTTCTAGCGCATTCTCCATGTGGTCCCCGAAGCCTAGGTAACTATCTTTCAGCTGTAAACTGAGTGGTAAAACATCAAAATAACTGCCAGAGAAGGTAAATGAATAAATTTTGCGCTCCAAGCATTGACTATTTCAATGATATATATTTTACGAAGCAGATCTGTAGATTAAGTACAAGTGTATTTATCGAATACCAAGCTAAGGTTTCCGAATTTTCCCAAAATAAACGCATTTCAGAAGTAATATATATGATAGCCGCGCAACGTCCTGTGTTAGCACAGTAGACTGACTGTTCAGGACGAAATCATATCGGTTTTCTGCAGTCAAGTATACTAAAAGGTCTTCCAGACGGACATCGCAGTACGGATAGAACATTTGTGGCAATGAAATGCCCTTGAAGTAGTTTCATTAAGCTATCAAAGAGTTATAATTGATTGAAAGAAGTCTTTGTCTTAACGACTACATTTTATGATTCTTTTCAAACTAGTAGCTCCAACATCCACAACATTACAACTCGAATCGAAGATGGCAGGTTTGTTTCGCATTACCTCTCTTATTTAATATTCGAGAACCAAATATCTCAAAAGGGGGAAGGGGATCCTACCAGATCTCGACACGGGTGGGGGGGGAGGGGGTCCGGATTTCAAAAAAAAAAAAAAAAAAAAAAAAAAAAAAAAAAAAACACCAGACGTAATTAGTGGACGTCCCTTTCTCTCTCTATCTGAACTGTTAACCGCTACCCTTCTTTTTTTTTCCTTCATTTTTACTCTCCTCTTTTTCCAGTGATTCCAAAATAAGCTTCTATCCCACTCTCAACCCTGCGAAAACTAATATTTTTATGTATTTTATCTGTATACAAAATTATGCAACATAAATCTGTCAATTCGTAAGCTTGGTTTACGAAATATTGAACTGTTCTGTGACACACTCACCTTCAAAAGTTTGTGGGGGAGGCAGGGTAAGAACCAGTGACCTCCTTGCTGCAGTTTTCAGCACGAGAGCATTAACGCCGACGAAGTGGGTTGACCCAGAAGAGACATAGCGCGACCGCATCCGTATAAACAACGGTCCCCGGCGACTTTAGTGCTGCAGTGGAGGAGTCTCTTGAGTAACGACGGCGGTGGAGGCGGTACGGATAAATGGGGGTGGCTACCCAGTGCTGCAGCGCAGTAAATCCGACGCGTCTACGTGAAAATGCCGGCAGATCTGCGTACCACTAGAAAACCTAAGCAGGGGATAAATTTAAAGAATCATTTGTGATTCAAATACATCTATTATTACTCCGTGATTGATTAAGAAGGGGGTGGTGGAGGGTGCTTTACACCTATCCTAAGGAGGCGCCCAATAATTGCGTGAGGTGAAATGGGGGGGGGGGAGTTGTCCGAAGAAATCTCACCAGGGAGGGGCGAGTAGTATGAAAACGGGGGAGCGTGCTCACAAAGGATGCCACCGCCTATTGTTCTACTGTTCTTGACCACGCCACCTTCTATTGTTCTGTCAATCATCCGACCACGCCTCCGTCCCCTACAAAATGCCAGGCCCTAGCTTTACAGCTGACCCATGAGGCAAGGCTAATTGCGTGTCTGTTTCCTAGATCATTCTTCGAACAGTGTTTTAGTTTATCAACTTTGTGTACATTTTCAACTATTTTGAGATTTTTCTTCAAAAATTCTGTTGTTAATTTACAAAATTTTAGGAGAAACGCCGTAATAATATTTGCTAAGGGAGATAAATCTTACTACCTGCTTCCAAAGTTCTCGGCTTCGAACACAGATATGTGACCTCTGGCTGACCGGAAACGGATTCGGGAAGATACGGGTTCATATAGCTGTCCTGCCTCCCAGATTTCGGTGTTCTGTGGTTTCCAAAAATCACTTCAGGCGAATACAGGGATGAGTCCTTAATAGAACCATGGCCGTATTCCTTCCCGTTTCTTGTATGACATCCTCTCCCACTACTTCCAATGACCTCATGTCGACGAGGCATAAGTCCCTACGATCTTCCCACCACTCCTCCAAAAAAAAAAAAAAAAAAAAAAAAAAAAAAAAAAAAAAAAAAAAAAAAAAAAAAACGAGCCTGGTGGTGTAATGGTTAGCGTTCTGGCCTCGCAATCGGTAGGACGGTGGTTCGAATCCTCGTCCGGGCATCCAGATTTGGGTTTTCCATGGTTTCCAAAATCACTACAGACAAATGCCGGCATGTTTCCTTCAAAACGCCATGGCCGAATTCCTTGCCCCCCCATCGTTTCCCGTCTCTAAAGACCTCGCTATTAAGAGACGTTAAGTAGTAAAAAAAAAAAAAAAAAAAAAAAAACCGAACATTGACAGCGATACTAGCAGCAAATTACGAAAATTTAAAGATCATTACATCAACAGACAAATGTTTTCCGAGGCATTTTGCAAATTAATTTATCTTTACGACTTATTCGGCATCTTCAGTATAGAAATGATACATTAATATAGTATATTTTATTATTTGTGAAAAATACATTCTGTAGGTTTGAATCATAATTTATTAGAAGAATAACAAACGATTAATACACTGTTGAAATCCCCATGTTTTCAACGGAATAGTGCCATTCAATCGGTAGCCTCCACATTCTTGGAGAAATATATTTATAGGTACTTATCGCTGAGAACGATTCCTTATTAAAGTTTTTCTGGTGGTTTAATTTATCTCTCGTAATAAATTTTAAGGTAATGCGTTGTTAGACTCTTTGATTCAGTTCTGATTCACTCATATCTGTTATGCAAATAGCGGCCTGGCTTTTGAAACCGTTGATATATATTGGTACCACTTTCTTCGTTTCAAAAGTTGCTAGCAATTCCGGCATTTATTGAAATTTGAAAAATGTTCGTCTTTAAACGTGAAATTTTCTCATCTTGACTGTTGTATTCGGTATATTTATGTCGATTGTTCAATAATGCGAAACGGTCTGTCTTCGATTCTAAGCATCGTTCAACTGCTTGTACTTACGAACATTTGAAGTGAAGGCACCTCAGTCGACAATGTAGCGATTTCTTCATTTTATCCGTTGAGAAAACAGTTTATCACAAGAAAGCTAACTTGCAATATTTTTATTTTTAAGTTCGATAGTGGTTTGAAAATTTCGCGAGTGGATCTCGAACCCACTACTCCTGGGTCGTGCTCCACGCGTGGGGACTGCTCCCTAGATACCTCGACCATGAGAGGTGCTTAGTAAAATATAGCTCTTGAAATAGCGAAAATATGATTCATGGATACAGATGACTTTTTTACTGTTCTTGTATAGTCCAGGAGCTGTATTCGTCTTGAATGAGTTATCAATAATTCGTTTCGCCGGTACAGAAGGCAGTGATGGAACAGTTTTTGTAACAAATAGATACAATAAAATAATGTGAATACAGCAGATTTTTGATCCCTCAAATCCTCAATTCATTACGGAGAATCGAGTGTGTGTGCGTGTGTTTTTTTAACTGCTATTCAGCCAAATTAAAAGCAACCAGAAGAGCCCAGAGATCGCGCTGAGTTTAAAAGTCCGAGTATAACGCTGGAATTTTTTGCTTCTGATTAATAACTGCGCCAATTATTCACGAATTTACACCAGACTGGGCAATAATATGTGCAAAGTGAATTTATATTACGATTATAACACCGAGGACAGTCAAAGCGTTTTAATTAAAAGCAGACAGCCCCGGTTCACTATAAAATTTCTGGCCGCTATGTATTTGAAATTTTTACTGAAGTTCCCTTGAACAAAGAGACGACACGTAAAAGTGGATCAAGTCTACCAATCAGGTTGAACGTTTACATCATATCAAGACCATACCACAAGTTATTTGATTATCTTGATATTGTATTTGACAGATAAAGTTGTCATAGCTGGAATGGAAAACATTTTCCACAGTAAGAAAACCACGACCATAACAAGAGAAAACAATTCTTATTTTTTTCTTTTTTCCATTTTTAAATAGTGTTTGGTATAAATTTAATAGCTGTAAATATTTTTTTATTATTATTATCATTAGGTAACAGCTTCTTATTCAATCTTTCACATATGCCACATGTTCTTCGGATTTATTGGATAACAGGGACTGCAAAACTGTAAATCAACTTTTTGCGTTACTTGTCCTGAATAACTGTACTTAGCAAATTTTATCGTCAAGGTGGAAGTAATAATGCGCAGTCCAAAAGTTCAAATTTAATCGTTACGTAAAATCACGGCATGGCTAAAAGCTTTTGTATTGAGCATCTTGGTAAAATAATGAAACTTAAGTCTTTTCGTGAAATTCCATGGAGCACTGGAGATTTCCTCCCGCTCAGAGTTCTTCAATCACATACAGCTGTAAAGTGAATGCACGGTGTATTTTCATTTACTGCACCGCTACGGAACCCCTGCATTCATGGCACGCTGTGGTTCCTGACTATTACTCGAGCTGTGTACCACTGAAAGAGACAACATACAACTCCCAAAGAGGTCGACCTGAAACTCTACCAACAAAGGCGGGACTGCTCGAACGGGTTTTGTTTGATTCATAAAAAGTACTTTGAATGCAAAAAGAATGTAAAATCTCCACATAAGTATATGCATTTTTTTACATCTCAGGTTCCAAGCATGTAATTATTTTCAGTGACTTCTGATACATTCACTTAGAAAAATAAATCTCCAACATAAGCAGGAAGCAATGTTTTTCATTACTAAAATGAAAGCCATGCAAATTTAACTATGAGTTAAATAATGACTCTGTGACATCCTGAACGAGTTTCGAGATATTGCAAGAAAACATATTTTCCCTACTACGAAGCTCTCCAGGATGGACAACAGTTTACTCCCCTCCCTAAAAGAAATAACATACGCGGCCTCTCTCGCGATTATCTATCTGCCGTGCCAGTTAAAGTGTATTCAGTGAAAACGTGATCTCCGAGCCGACCCTTCCAACCTCCCACAAACTAAAAGGGCTGCTAGATTTCTTTCTGGAAATGATCGCAGAATTCAATCAGTGACGGATATGATAAAGGAGCTGGAATGGAATTCATTGCAAGACAGGAGGAGGATTAGGAGGGTCATGGGAGTGAACAGGGCATATACTGGCGATGAGGCATGGAAAGATATTGCAATAGGTATGAAAAGTAGTGCATGGAAGGGAAAAGATGACCATGACCACAAGCTGGCACTCGATTTCAGGCACAAGGGTGTGGGAAGATTCTCTTTTTTAGGTAAGGGTGTCAGGGATTTGAATGAGTTACCAAGAGAAATGATGAATAATTTACCAAAAACTTTGAAAGAATTTAAAGATAAAATTTGTAGAGGGCAAATGTAGGTAGGTGCAGGATAGGGGGAAGATGGACGTATAGGGAAATTGCCACCGGAGCGTGCGTTCCATTGCAATTAAATTAAATTATATTATAACTATCAATATCTGCAGTTCAGGCGAGGGGAAGAAAACCATATCGACGGGTCTTCAGCGGTTTCGTGGCTACCGACGGCTTCCTGAATCAGACCAGTTCCAGAGGAGAGTGCTGATTTACTGAAACTTGTACCTGGTGTTATGATAGTATCTGCTGCAACTGTCTAGTTTCGTAAGCGGTCTCTTTAGTCATTACTAAAGTACCCGATCGTGTACGTTTTGGCAGGATTTATTTTGTTGAGATCTGTAACTGTTCTTACCCGCAAGCAAACCTTGCTGATTGCGTTGATGGCAGGGCTCTGAGTAAAGGACTTGGCCGTCATACACCTGGTCAGCTACCTTAATATTCGTTCTTCGAGAGGATTAAAAAAGTTAACTTTTTATGAAGTCCATTACTCTGCCCGATGCCATACTCTCCTGTAGACCAGATGGAGTATGAGGCATGTTTGTAAATCACTGTTGTACACTCCGCTGTACGTGATGTTAGTGGGAACTCCTGTTGATAGTTAAACAGTTTTCAGAGCAAATACAGAGCATTGTCTTACAATCCCTATGTCCGTTACCCTACAGCACTGCTTTCGTGTTAAAGGCGTATCTAAGAATAATCTTCAATCCTCCCCGCAGACAGCACTGATGATCCCTCTTCTATTACTACAGGTCTCACTGGACAAAGAATTTGCGGATGCGAATGTGTGACAGAGCTATGATCTAAGGCTTCGGTACCAAAAATCTTCCGAAGATAAGGAAACCATCGAGATATCAAATAATCGTTGTGCACGGGGATTTCTGAGTGACGATCAAACTACTGTACACAGAAATAAGTCTGAAGTTTGTTCCAAATTTTGTATCCTAGTTTTTCTCGTTGAAATGAAATCTTCTTCAGGTCTGAAGAAGACAGCGGAGCAGGCTGTCGAAACGTTGTATTTTTACGACGCTATCCGGCTGAACTCCTGTGAGGATTTCATTTCATCAATACGCCGCGAAAGTCTCCACTCATACATTTCCTGTTGTTCCTGCCGGTTTCCCTATTCCAAGTCTCTCTTTGTCGGAAACGGCAAGGTAGTTACAAGCGCGAACTTAGATTACGGATGAGCGATAACACTTCAGCCTCGCATTCGGGCGGATGCTGGTTCAAATCCCCAACCTACCACCCTCATTTTTGTTTTACTTAGTTTCCCGAAATCATTTCAGGCGAATAGCGGTATGGTTCCTCGAAAATACCATTGCCAAATTCCTTACCGTTCCTCGTTCCCAGTGCTCTAATGACCTTGACATCGACGGGACGTAAAGCCCGAAGGAAGGTAAGCCCCTCATCTTCTCTTGAAACTAAAGCCAATTTGAGTTGTGTCAGGGCATGGGTAGTTTTATTTAGGTGTTGTGTTTGACTTGTATATCGAATACGCACAGATGAATAACACGCGCATTATGACATGGATGAAAAGTGTTGGAAAGAATAGCCTCAATGACGAAGGGTATGCTATCAAGTTTTTGCTTTCTGTGAAACGAAAGAATAGAAAGTCTGAGTTATTTTTCCTTCATCTTTCTCACTTGCGTTCAACATTCTGTCGTGACTAATAATAATTCCGCATGGTGGTAACGACCTGGTGACAGGGTTCCTATTGGCTGAGCATTTCGCCCCCGTCTTAACCACCCTAACCTAACCTGGTAGTCCTACCGGGTACAGGGACGTACGGTTTAACGTGGAAACCGAACCACGGAAGCGTTCTGGCGTACTTCACATTACACAGTGAGCTAAGCTAAAAGTGAAGATTGTGATAAAGTGCCTACGAAAATCTTATCCGAATCATGGACTCGAAACGATGACCTTTCGATCCCTTAATCACTGAGTCCCCAGGCTGCTTGTTTCGTGATTGAGATATAGAGCCTAATCTATTGCGATAGCGAACGGACTTACTGTCTGTGATGTTCTCTAAATAATCCTAAAGCAATCTTCGTTCATTCAGTGGGTTTTAAGTGGTTTAGATAATAAGTTTTAGCCGATGCGCAATACGAGCTGTTGATTGCATGGATCCTCGCGCGTATAGCAGTAAAGGGGTTGTGTATCACTAGTACACCATTTCTTCTTCTTACTGTAATGTCGTTATTTCGCCTTTTATTTACATGTTTCTTGAATTTAAAAACCACTATAAACAGACAACTTGAAAAATTGTATGTGGAATCCAAACCACAGAGCTATCTGGCGTACTTTGTATGAACAAAATTAAGCTTTGCGAGTGGTGAAGATTAGTGCACCACAAATATACCAGCAGAGACTGGGGTCCTCATTCAAGCACCTTAATCAAATGAGCCGCCATAAATACTTCAAACAAATGTCAGGTTCATTACGTAACGAATGATGTCTGGTACACGTCTGTAAACACTATCAGTGGGCATTATGATTTCAAGTCTGGTCTTGGGGTAAAAGAGGAATTGTTAAATGAAGACCGTGTTAACAATCTCAACACCATTTATTTTTATATTGTCACGTCTCCTATTCACGTCATATTATTACCGTTTTCTGTTTTTACCCTTACAATATAAAGCTTACCAGTTCATATTGGTAAATACGGTCTGCCAACGATTCTTATGATCATAGGTAACTTTTACAAAGAATAAATTTAGATCATCCCTTTGTATTATCTGTACCTTAATGATATACGTAAACCATGTTACCAATATACATGTAATGTAAGAAGAGAATTAAGTTTTAATTACTTCTTTTCGCAAGCTATTAAATAATTGCGAAAACGGTTATGAATATAGTACAAGGTGAACTTATTATGCACGGGTGAACAGTTCGAACATGTTACCGAAAATATAATATCAGTCATTGTAAAAATGAAAATTAAACCATTATGTAGGCCCAATAATCAAATAGTAATTGGAGTAAAATAAGTGAAAAATGAAATTATACAAAAGTCCTCCGAAAATTTCCAAAAATGCTATTAAATGCCAGCACAGAATTTTTAGGTATGTTGTTCTAATTCACAAACATATATGATAAGTTTTAGGGCCATGGTTGTTGCCAAAGAAATTATAGATTTGCCTTATTGTGGAACCATTAGTACAGACATGGGCATAGTGTATGAAATTTTTAACGAAACATAACTGAAGGTGCCTTCAGCAGCAAATCTAAAGAAAGTAAGGATATGAACGTAAACCGTATAGTCGCTGGTTAATTACGCTCTTTATTGTGGTACACTTCAATTCGATAAACTATGATTGTCGCGCACCAGAACAGAGTATCCGGCATATAGTCACCTGATGTAGTAACATAGCGTAACCAGATTCACTGAAGGACTTTGCTCAAGCCTCTAGAGCTTTTACAGTGTGGCTGAACAAGCTGGATTTAAAAACCGAGCTTGGTGGTTGAGTGATAACGTTCTAGCGTCTATTTCGGGAGGTCATAGGTTTGAATACCCGTCCCGACCATCCAAACTTTGATTTTCCATGGTTTCCCCAAATCACTCCAGGCGAATGCCACGATGTTTCCATCAAAAGGCCGTCGCCGAATTCCTTCTCGTTCCTTGCCCCAGTCTCTTCCCACCTGTAATGACCTCGAAGTCGACAAGACGTAAAAAATGTACTTAAATGTTTGAAATTTTTTTTCAGCTGCGTTGTTTTTTGTTTTAGTACGAAAGATTGTTATTTGTTTTGTATCGTAGATATTGTGTAAATTACCATCAGCTAAAAAAATAAAAAAAATATACACCTACAAAAAGTTTGAGGTATATATATATATATAACAGACATTTGCGTCTTTATTTCCATAAAACCTGTGAGTTCAGGTAATGGTTTGAACTTGGTTTCAAACTTACTGATTTAAAGCTGGAGTTAAGCAACAATTTTTATAAAAATTTTATGAAACAGGTGGCATGGATTCAAAATCGATGTATGAACCGCGTAACAAAATCGCGTTGTTCCATTTTCTGTGATTTAGGTCACATTATCGATACACAATTACAGGAGCAACGCTCCTTCCTCTATCCCCAAATCTGATGGTAAACTGCCACCAATAGCGGAACGAAAAAAGACTCGAACTAGTGGTGAATGAACAAGAACGTTTCTCAATTTATTTACGGATAGAGGACTGAATTGGGGGCCGGCCCCCTGTTCCCTAGCTAGGGGGGCAAACAGCGCGCAGATGGAAAATAGTGTCGGAGGGGAGAGATTTGCATAATTATTCCCGCGTGTGGTTGCGCAGCTTTGAACAGGCTCGCCCGTGTTTGGCCACGTGGCGCATTCGGCCCGACAAGGCTAACGAGTTTAGCACTAATTTGACAGAATCAGCAGCAGCGCGAGTACGGGGAGCATTCCCGGCACGTACCGGCATGCACCGCGCCGACACGGGCGGAAGAATGCGCTACCATCACTACCCCCGGCATCGACCAGTCCCAGGTTCCAGAGTCACCGCAAGGGCTTAAGCCAGGTCTCTTGCATATAAATCACGTTATGTATACCAGGAACGCTCTATGCACCATTTTTTTTTTTTTGCTGACGTCTGTCTTTTGACTGGTTTGATGCAATCCTCCATCCTTTCCTATCCTGTGCTAACCTCTTCATTTCTACATACCCCTCACAGCCCACGTCCTCAATTATCTGCTTCATATATTCTAATCTCTGTCTTCCTCTACAGTTCTTACCTTCGACTGTTCCCTCCACTAACAAATTAACCAATCCAGCATGTCTCAAAATATGACCTACTAGCCTGTTCTTTCCGTAAGTTTCTTCCACAAACTTCTTTTCTCACCCATCATTTCCAAAACTCGTTCATTTCTTACTTTGTCTGTCCACTTAATATTCAGGATTCTTCTGTAGCACCACATTTCAAATGCTTCAATTTTATTTATTTCCGGTATTCCTAATGTTTCGCTACCATAAAGTGCTGTGCTCCACACAAAGAGTTTTAAAAAGTTCTTTGTAATTCTTAGATCAATATTTGAAACTTAAAGGTTTCTCTTTTTCATGAAAGCTCTTTTTGCTAGTGCTATTCTGCTTTTAACATCACTCCTGCTTCGGCCATCGGTTGTAATTTTACTTCCCAAGTAACAGAATTCACTTACTTCTCCTATTGCATCCGATCCTATTTTTATATTTAATATACTAGTATTGGTATCATTTCTGCTACATTTCATCACTTTTGTCTTGCTTTGATTTATATTCAGTCCAAAATCCTCCTTCAGTATTTTATTCATGCCATTCAGTAACTTCTCAATATCCTCAGCTCTCTCTGCTAACAAGACAATGTCATCAGCAAATCGTAGCATACTGATTTTTTCTCCATGAAAACTTATGCCACATTGAAATTTTTCTTTGAGTTTCTTCATTGCTTCTTCTACATACAAGTTGAATATTAACCTTGTCTCACACCCTTTTTAACTGTTGCATGTCTCTCGTGATTCTCTACTTTTATTATAGCCACTTGATTCTTATATAGTTTATAGAGTATTCTTCTATCTCTATACTTTAGACCTAACTTCTTTAAAATTTTGAACATCTTGTCCCACCTAACATTATCAAAAGCTTTTTCTAAATCAACAAATGTCATTAAAGTATCTTTGTTTTTCTTGATCCGCCCTTCAGGTATTAATCTTAAACACAGAATTGCTTCCCTTGTACCGCGATTTTTCCTAAACCCAAACTGATGTTCACCTACTATCTCTTCTACTACCCTTTCCATCCTTCTGTATATTATTCTGGTCAGTAATTTTGAAGCATGTGACGTTAGACTAATGGTGCGATAATTCTCACATTTGTCGGCTTGTGCTTTCTTTGGAAGTGTGAAGAAGATATTTTTATTAAAATCAGTTGGAATTTCTCCTGTTTCATAACTATTTCATATAAGCTTGAATAATCTTTCGATTCCTTCCTATACTTCGTATTTCAAGTTTATCTATAGGCGGATTGGATGGCAACTCTGAAGCCTCTTCTCTAATGACTTCTCTTGCCATCTTCCAGTCATCATTCTCATCACATACACTATTTCTGAAAGGTGTTTTTTTTCGAGTCAGCACTATCCCTTCTTACTTAAAACAATCGATAAATAATGTACCATTTTAAAGATTGAGTTCTCCGCTTTGGTAACACTACTAATTGAGATAGGAAGTTTTCGATATTCAACTCTAAAATGGAAAAATTATGAACAGTCAAGGTCACGGGTACGCGATAGTTCAGATTAGAGCTGCTAGGCTTCGCTGGCGTCGATGAGGAGTGATCTCATTACCGCTAGATAGAAGCACTATACATCGCAGAGATGTCGATGAACTGTGTGTGTTTTCTATAGTAAGGAGCGTTACGGATATTTTTGTTTCTTTTCGGGAAACATTTCATCATTTCCATTTGTTTCGTAACACGTAGTAACTGTTTTCTAATGCAGTTATTTCAGCTGAAAAAAAAACATCTGCTACAAATGCGTCGGTTCGTCTTTAATCTTACTATAAACCACCAACCTTGCTGATCATCATACATAATTTGTCGTCTAATATTAAGAAAGTAGTATGGTTCAATACTGGCTACAGTACTAACGTCTTGGCGTTATATAAGTCGGCTCACGGGACTGAGTGCATAGTAAATACTAGGATGTTCGATTTTAGTCAGTTGCTCAGTACGACTATACCAATTAGCGGAATTAATGTTACATGGGTAATTTGTAAAACACTTTGCAGTTGGTTCAATGTCTATTGTTGATCAATGCTTTTTTCTCTCTCTAAATAGCTGTTCCTTAGTAAAGCACCAAGTGCTGCGTTGAGTGGTTGTACAACATTTTTTAATATTTTTTTTTTAAAGTCACTAAAGAAATTAATCGAGATTTTAGTCTTATAGATTGATGGTCGCAGTGCGATATGATTTTATGTCTGGCAATGAATTACGTTATTTTACGATCTAGCGCTTCAATAACCGCGGTACGGAGGGTCTTCTCTCCGATTTGCAATTCAAACGAAACAAAAAAGTAAACACTTCAGTGTTTCTGGGAGTCCGAGAAACAATACTGCACAAAAACCAACTATCTGTGTTCGTACTGGATCTCTGAAATCAGAGAAGTTGAAATTTGCTTAGGTAGCAGTGAGAGAGAACAGAAAGACAAAACTCGTCTTGTATAAAACTCTTCACAGCGCGAGAGGTAGTATATGTTTTGCAGCTTTTGTTAGTACTTGAAGGTTAAGTTCTATATTGTTGCCGATATTTCTTGTATCAAATATACAAAAAACCAAGCTTTCCAGTATTTATTCTATTCGAGGAGTTATAATTTTATCTTCCTCTAGATGGTGGTAGCTTACAACTAAACAACATAAAATTTGAGAAAAATAATTAACGCCAATGAAAGTTGGTAAACGAACACAAATAAACCTCGTAGTACCTCAGACATAGGTTTATTGCCAGTTTAAGAATCGTTAGTAATGGCGAAACGGAAATGGGATTCCATTTCACAGGCAGTTACAGAGATATAAATGCTAGTACGTTATTACAAGAAGCCCACGGTAAAGCGATATATCTTCTTGGAAAACACTCTCTGATCGTATATATAAAAGCACTCATGGGTGAAACGGCAGTTGTGGTTAACGAAATAGAGTACAAGTGACTTTTGCCATAAATGAATCGAGATTTTTTAGTGTAAAGCTGACTGAAAACATCTAAGCGAAAGACGGTCCAAGTAGATCTCTAACACGTAATATTCGTATGCCCTATGGAGAAACATTATTTTCAATTAACATATCCCTTAAACATATTAAATGTACTGATAAAATAATCTATTGATAATTTTACTTCATGTACAAAAGACAGAAGGGCGAGATATTATTGGAACATTTTCTCTTTAGAACCAAGATAAACAAGACGATATACTAAAAAATAAGTACTTTATAAGGAGACTCCAGTTGAAAGGCTTAATTAGATAACTGATGAGAATAAGTTGTGATGGTTTGAAAATGCAAAGAGGATGGAGGAGGAGATGATGACAATACAGAAGGTTGACTAGGTCTGTAGGAAAGATGGCAAGAAACGGATACAGGATTGGAAGAACAGTACGCTAAGAAGAAACACAGTTATAGAGGAAGAGTTATCTACAGAAAGAGGCAGGTGGCAAAGTCTGAAACGTGTTCAGATCTAGCTGGAGCTGGATAAGGTATGCTGCTGTTTTTGGTGATCTTTGTCGAACTACAGCAGAATTATGCTGATACCATGAAGGCCCGGAAATTCTCCGCTAATGTCACGGACAGAAAACTAAAGATGACCGAGATATAGGCATTGAAACTGCACCTAGCGAATGTGAGAAATTAAATGTTTCGTGACAGAAAAATAAGATCAGAGAAAAATTAGATTTACTTCTAAGAACAAAAGGATATGAAAGCAGCAAGAAATAGCAGAGACCCACGCTGGAGGAATGAAAAGATAAAAGTGTTTGGCAATTGCGTTTGGACAAAAAACCTGAATAATGAAAATCCAAAGCATGCTGACAAAACTAAAAGACAAGCCGGTTTCTGGAAGCGATAAGAATATCAAGCCTGTGTGTATCTTTCCTCTAAAGGCCACTGCTTTCATTATTAATTTCCTTATCAAGGAAAGACTGAATACCGATATTTTTTGAACAGGCAATACGTTAATGCGATAGAAAAATTTATCCTGATCTGAGGCTGGAAGATTTATTATTACGAAAGCTATGAAACGGCAGGTTTAATACTCAATATGATTGTTTTATCCGCTCCTGTTTCAAAGATTAGTGAAAGACATTTTAATAAACTAAAACATTGTTTTAGAATTCGACTGTTATGATTTGCTATGTTTGTCGCTGACCTTAAAAGAATTTCATTCCAGGGGAAAGGACTATATAGAGGATGGGCGAGAGCTGTTATATGTCGGATTCTCGATATTACTGAATCGATTGTGAGTGGACGGCGCGGTCTCCCCCACCACACCTGCCGCTTTCTCCGTGACTGGTGCTTCGTAAAGTGGCCGGCGCCGCTTTCTGTTGTTCCGTGTAACTGCAACCAAGTTTCTACCGACATCACGAGAGATTGATCGCCGTCAAATGAGTGAACTTACGTGTCACACAGTCTCCGCGATAAACTGGAGAGAAAAAGTGCGTAAACTCTTGTCACACCGGGCAAGTGGCCCTATTCACTACTCAAAACACTGTTCGGAGACTTCTTCAGGACCGTATGGGGTGCATTATTTTAATGTTTTTGCATGTAAAGTTGCAATAAAAAGTTTACTAATAGTTAAAAAAATAGATTTTCGGATTTTAATCAATATTTTTAAGCTCTCTAAATCCTTCCTGTGTCTTTGAGATAACGTTCAGAGAACTCTGGTTGTATATTAAGTTGTATATTTCGAATGGGGTGTCCATTAATCAATGTCTGCTTGGAGAACCCCCCTTTTTCTCCCTTGTGTGAGATATCTTGCTCACCCGCCCCCATCTTTTTTGAGATCAACCTTGTAATTACGGAGACCTTTTTTTTTTTAGCTTGTATTGGTGACCTTCCGTTTTCTGTGGAACCCCCCTCCCCCCTTGGTGAGATTTGGTCAGACTACCCCCCCCCCCTCCTATTTGTGCTCACGTAATTAATGGCGACCCCTATGTATACGGAGGCAGTAAAATCACCAGTGACTGGCAAAAATTTCTAATTGAAGCTTTTAACAAAATACAGCGTTTTTGGTTCTACATGTCCACTTATACCATCCACCTGTTCGGAAAATTGTAATATATTTTATAACCTGTAACAAAATTTGGAGTTTTCAGTACTAATGACTTCTAGTTTATGCTATCCAGGACATGGTGCGAATATTACAGTACGATTTTATAAAGTTTTAGCATAATTTGGGGTTTTGGTTCAAATGACCATCTGATACTATGCTCTATTAGTCGCTGATCACATTCTACAAATGAATTTAGTAGCTGATTCAAAAAATAACATTATAAAGTTAAATACAAACATTTCTCTTTCGTTTGCATTCGGGAGGACGCCGGTTGGAATCCCCGTCCGTGTATCCAGATTTATTTCCATGGTTTCCAAACTCACACCAGACGAAAGCCGGGATGCTTCATTCAAAAGGCCATGCCCAAATTCCTTCCCGATCATTGTCTTCAGTCCTTTCCCGTCTCGTTCTTGACGAGGCATAAAGCCTTAATGAAAAAACGAACATTTGAACGTTTATTTACAATTTGAGCTCTCTTTCAAAATAACCTTCAGAAAGTTACGGAATGTATTAAATCGTGACATATTTCACTCATACGGTGGATACACGAAGTTAAGTAAAAGTAAAAACTTTCGACGGGTCTTCTAATCTGGTATTCCCCGGAGTCATTTCATCCATTGTGAGCACAATGTAGACTTTTCTTCTTTGTAAGTGGAAGATATCATTTGTAATAACAATGAATTGATGGACGATTCAATACGGTTGCAATATTTTTTCATGTTGAGATCATTATATTTAAGACGATTTGTTCTATATTATTGTACAGTAACTTGGTAATAAATGTCAGGCTCATTCATTCGGTAGGGTATACCACTTTCTAGTCAATAACATCTAAGTCTGATAGAAACTTAGTAAATGAAAATTAGATTTCTATATAGTGTCAACTGCTAAGGGGTTGCTAGCCATTACGGACTACAGTAACTCCAGCAATAATGATGTGACTGACACAAAATTAAATATTTACCACCTGTAAACAACATATTTCTATCAAATATACACAACAGAACAATAGAGCGTTATGAAATATAATTGTAAATATCATCTGTCTGTTCTCCTGTTAATTAATTTCTTTTTTTAATATTTTTTTTTTTTACTTTCCGATTTTATTATCGGTCTCGGGGAGTCGTGATTATAAAACAGGAAAAAGAATACTGGTAGACTCTCTATGTTACAGATATTTGCGTCACAAAAATGTGAAGCTAGTGGATTTGACTTTATACATAAGGAAAATAATTAAAATCGGACTATTCAGAAATACGTGTATAACACAGTAAACATCTGGATTAAAAACCATAGCCGAAGTATAAAATAATCGGTTTAGAAAGAAACACAACAGTGTATATACAAATAAATAACGACTTAGCTGGAAATAAGTTTTCGCTGTTTGTTTAAAGATATGATAGTGCTGACCTTATGTACTCTAGTACCTTAATATATGGTTTTACTTTAACCTGAACGTAAAACTATTAGCGGATATCTATGTTATACTAAAAATGAATTTAGCATTTGATACTTAATAATCGAAGACCAGACTATGTTTGTATGAAATAACGAATCAACACTTTTGTGCCACATAATAGTTATTTTAGAACGGTTTCATCTATTTCCGTATGAACTCAATTATTATCTGACAAAAACAATGTACGAACAATCTACCGTGTCACCATGAAATGCTCTCATAGACGTTACGGCGCAACTATTCGGAAGCTCCATAAAGTAGATAAATGATTACAACATAGATCTGTAATGTCATATGCTACTTTTATTTATTTCAAATGAATTATATTTTGTTGTATATTACTAAGCCTAATGAAGTTTTTAAGTCTGTTTATAATTGTAGTCTTGCACCGTTCTCTATTTGACGTACGAAAGGAAAATAAATTAACAAGTACTTTAGTTTCCGAGATTTCTATAAGTAATCTAAGAGAGCTTGTTAATAATCATAAAATAAACTCTTCTTTTGAGATTCGTACGTAAAAATACATAAAAAAATATTGCAGACTAAGATTCATGTTCTCAATAAAAACCTTCCGTGTATATTTTTTTGGCAAAATGAAATAATATATGTTGAAAATATAGAAATATGGCGAAGAGATTATGATAGGAATTCACGCAAGGAGTGTGCAGAGAATTTATTCATGCGGCGAGTGGAGTTTTATCCTCTCTGCGGTGAGCTAATGTTCATTCATGATGGCTGTAACTGCAACTTGTTCGCCCGACGTTTCCCCGCACACCACGATACGAGTGAGTGAGCCATCTTCTGTCAACAGTTTATGCGCAGAGCGTAAGATAGTGGCGCAGCGGTGACTCACTTCTCAGCATTTCAAACGCAGGCGGGCCCATACATTTTAATGACCGTCCTGGGGCATAAAAGCAGAATTGGGATCAAGAACACCGACCTCTTGTTGTGAGCTGTATCTGCTGCTTCTTCATTCCTTGATTTTATATGTTCTCGTGTTTTATGAGGGCACTTACTCCTTGTCTGAACTGGGTGGAGTTTTCGTAGATGGTCAACACGTTCCATCACAGTATTCCAAGTCCCTGGGTTCCCAATAAGCAGTTCCCTTGTTACCCAAATAATACAGTTACCTGATACACAGCTTCCTTGCACAATGATCTTGAACCCAAATTAAATCCACATTTTTCCCTCCACTCTCGTAGTTGAACATAAATAATTCCAATTAAGCCGACTGTTGATTCAGTTTGTTGACGCGTCCATCACCCTGGATCAGAGGATGTTATGATTCTCATCTCGTCGCCTGCTCACTATCCATCCTGATTTCGGTGTTTGGTGCATAATGAAATGGCCTTCATCTACTGTGGTATAATGCCTTACAACCAGTCATTACCATTTCAGGGATTCGTACCCAAAGGGAAAAACAGCCCTAAAGGCATCGCTTTGCTGTCTGTCAGCTTGTCACAAGACTCTTGTTGTTAAACACAAGATTCAGGCTTCAAATTTGTACATGTTATGTGTATCTTGATCCAAAACTAAACATTGCATTACAAATTTTGTATAATTATATCATGGGTATGTTCCATACAGAGTACTTTTTCTTTTTTTCCTTCTAGCTTTACGACACCTCGACTTCGAGGACATTAGAGCCGGAAGACTATTTGGAATTTAGAAATTTCCTTTCGAAAGAATCATCGCGGCATTCATCTGTAGTCACTTCGGGAAACGATGGAAAATCGAATCAGGATGGACGGCGTACTCTCAAAAGTCAAGCCCTAGCCCCACCACTCATACACCCGATTCGGTTTGTTCCATGCAAGTTGAGGGCTTCATAAATAAAAATTTATTATTTTTATTTATGCTATCACATCAAATCGAGTACAGATTTTTACAGCTTTTCAAGAAGAGGACTGAGGTCTTTTTTTAAAAAAGTGAAATAAAGTGTGCAGCATTAGTAATGATATGAGTGATCTACGTACTAAAGCCGGAGAGAAAAATAAATCGTATATATATATATATATATATATATATCGCTTATGGCTTTACGCCTCGTCAACTTCGAAGTCATTAGAGGCGGGAAAGGAAAGTGGAAAAGAACTGGAAAGGAATTCAGCCATAGCTTTTTGAAGGAAGCATCCCGACATTCGCCTGGAGTGATTTGGGGAAAACATGGAAAACCCAAATCTGGATGCCCGGACGGAGATTCGAACCTCCGTCCTCCCGTATGCGAGGCCAGAACGTTAACCGCTCACCCAACATGCTGGGTTTAGGTTGATTTTCATACGACCAAACATGTGTACATGATAGTAATAATTTTCAAGACGGGTGGGTAATGGCAGAAAACATTTTATTCTATAGAATAAGGACAGTGTTAGTCCGTATAAGAGGCTTCATATTTCTTTTCAGGACTGGACTATTGAGCATTAGATTGAAGGTGGCACGATTAGCAACACGACCCGTTCACTTTACACTCTCTTCCTCTCGATATTCCCTTTGACGGCTTCCTGTTTCGGTGAATAAACCCCACACTGGCTGCTAAGCCCATTGATAAACTGTAACATTCATTGAGGACCTCAACATAGAATTTCAACGATAGAAGCTACGTCTGATAGCGAAAGGTAAGTAATATTCAGGTATATTACAGTGGTCGACACAATTTATTAAAAGCTAATTGGAAATTATGCAGCAGTCAGTTGCCAAAAGATCTTTTTGGTTGATCGTTTTGTTCATAAATTCGAATGCACTTAGCAGGTCTGTCAACTCAATTAGGAAGACACGTGAAACGTAAATGAAAACTGAAGTTGCAAGGACGAAGGAAGCAGATTGATTGTTAGTTAAACGGCTCATTTCTCGTTTATCAGGGAATAACAGAATAACTGAGTTGCAGACTAGTGAAAACATACCATACTGCTGTTACAGCGGTACAAATTGACAGAAGAAGTGATCAATTTTTATTAAAACTGGAAACAGAGATTTAATGTTGTACAAACATCCCTCAATATCGAAATAAGTTACTAAAATTTGTTTTATTTGGTATATATTACAGCTGTGAGCCATGTTTTTCTCGGAGAAGAATGCAGATTTCGGTTAAAGTATGACTTTACAAATACAATATAGTTTCATGATTTATAATAAATGGGCTTCGGACGACGGTTTGTATATAACTCCCTACACTTAAAATTTTAGGACAGCGCTGAATATAGGCAGGATTCCAAGCCACCTAGAGGGCACTCATAACTTCATAACGCCTTCACAAATTGGTCAACTAGTTTCGTCAGTTAAGTGACCAATATTTTTATTCATTAGTTTGCTTCACTCATTTACTAGGCAACAATAATGCTCTGTAGTTCTTACACTGCTGGCAGATTTGCTGCTGAAGTTGCTGGATACCGTGTAATTAGTTTAATGAATTTAATTAGGAAATTTTTAATGAAATCCAGTGATGAACGAAACTATACTTTTTTGAGGTAATTATCCTATGAGAGTATTTGCGCCGTGGTAAAAAAGTTGGTTTATAATTTAAATGAATTTACACCTACTCATGCACACTATTGGGACACGGAGTATTACGACTCTATTTTTCTTTCTGAGCTGTTGTAATTCACATAAATTAAATTAAAAAAGGAAATGAAGTAGTAGACTGTTTAAAAATTCCTCTATCTACCATTTGAAAGGATAAATGACAGAAATGTGCAGTTCCCTAAAAGCTTGGTGGTGTTAGAAATTTTTATGTTTCATGTCCGAAAATCTGTTGAATAACTACAAGCCAACTTCTGGTAGGTATTTATAAAGTAAGATATCTATTTTTTTGTGAAAATATCGAGAAAGGCATCTCAGAGACAAGGGAAGAAACAACTGTAAAGGCTTTTTAGTGACAGAAATTAGAGAAAGCACTGAAAATTGTGATTATAATCTAGAAATTTTAACTCAACCTATCAACTTCAAAATTGCAGTAAGTTCTTTTTTAGAAATAAAGTAACGAAAAGTTCATGCTCTCATTCACAAATAATTTTCTCCCCCCATACACACATACAAAACTCAAAGTATGACTGTTTGTTTCACACAAAAGTCAACACCGTTCCACCGACTTTGAGTTAATTTCATGCTGTTGATTTTCTCAATAATGTGGCTAACACTGTGCAACTGACAGCTCGATTCTCAACGTCCTTCAACGAATTTCACCTACGTTAAATATCGCGAGTGCAGGCTGGCTGTTACCTATTTACTCAAGTTGTGTTAGACAAGTTTCAATTTAACCGCACTGAAATTTAGTTTGAAATAAACAGAACTAGAGCGTGCAAAAGCTATCGGCGGTACGCTTAACCATCATATATGGCCGGAGTATAGGCTACGACTAGTAATATACGAGGTGTCTTCAAAAAGTAACAGGAATTTTGTAATTTAGCGGGTTAATTTAGTCCGATTGGCACGATTTTTTCGTTGTTGTGTTGACAAACATGTCTTAAAAGTATCTATACATTTTGAACTACAGTATATTGGATGTTTAGTCTCTTGTCACCTGTTAAAGGGATAACACGTGTTTTGTTACAGTCGCCGATTTTTCATCTATATAAATCTTGAATCAGGGAATTTGCATTAAATTTGGAATTGAGTGCAACAAAGTTTTAGAAATGTTAAATATTACTTTTGGTGAATCTATAAAGAGATCGACAAGTTCGGTCAAATGTGAAGGTTATGCTCACTGACTTCTTCGATTTTAATGGCGTAGTGCATGAGGAGTTCTTTGACACAAGATCAAACCATCAATAAAGAATACTACCTTCAAATTCAACGCCGTTTGCGTGAAGCAGTCCGAAGAAAACGCCCGGATTTGTGGCAAAACAATTAACGACTTTTGCATCACAATAATGCATCTGCTCACATATCGTTGCTTGTTCGTGAACTTTCGGCAAAAAACAACACTGTAATGATGCCCCAGACTCCGTATTCTGTTCCTAAAAATAAAGAGAAGCTTGAAGGGTTGTCGTTTTACAAGCATAGATTACAAGTGCATCGCTGAAACAGCTCATAGCTGTCCTAAAGATCGAGTTCCAGAAGTATTTTTGGTATTGGAAGAATCACTGGTAAAAGTGTATAATATCTAATGGGGACCGTTTTCAAGGAGATAACATCGATGTAGATGAATAAATAAAATCCTTTCCCCAAAAATGAAAATTCCAGTTATTTTTTGATCACACCTCGCAAACGAAAGCAAAAGTAAGATTACGCTCAACAAATGCGTTTTAAATCAGTGGAAATGATGTTCACCACTGGTGAACTAATATAAATGTTTTGTGGCAATGAAGAAAGCGTACCACTTGGATTAGTGGGTGTACATGCTGTTAGCAACTTTCCCTTTGGAAGACACAGTTGCCGGCGGCCTTTGAAGTCGGGCTGTGTGGGCGGTGAGCAGAGCCCCCAGGGACTCGCCGGCTATTTCCGAATGGGCTCATTGATTCAGCTCTCGCTTTTTTTCTTTTTCTCTTTCCTTTTAGCTCTCTGCACGGAAGCAGTGTAGTGAATATGCCAAAACGAGTAGAAATGTGTGTGGCAGGGGCGAAGGGGGATAAGCTCCTTAAAGATGCACGAACGGCAGCCCCGGCCGAGCTGAGCATGACTTCACAGTAGTGCATGTCAAGTGGTTTTAACTTCCCGACGCTACGTAACATTAGTGATGCTGCTGTACTCCCAGAATGTATCACGCAAATAAATAGATTAAACAAAATTAAATAAAAACAGTATATTAGCTCCGTACATATACGCAAATATTCCCCACGCTCCTTCTGCTAATTCTAGATTACGATTCATACGTCGTATTTTGAGAAGTTGTTACTAGTACCTAGAAAATTGCGTACAAAACACTAGTGCGTCCGCATTTGGATTACTGTTGTGAAGTTTGGGATCCTTATTGCAAGGGATTGATTGACATGTTAGAGAAAGTACAGAAGAGAGCCACTCGATTCGTGACTGCTAGTTACAGTTCTTATGAAAGTGTTACAGAATTGATACAAAGATTGGGCTGAGATTGTTTGGCAGACAGGCGACGTCGTTTTTGTTTGAATTTATTGGAGAATATGCGAAAATTTTTAATTTACTAGTGCAATGAAATACTTCTTCCGCCAACCTATTTAGGTCGCAATGACAGGAGGGATAAGATTAGAGAAATAAGATACCGCACTGATCCTTTTATGTATTCTTTTCTCGTTCTGTTTGGGATTGGAATGCAGAGAATTAGGATTGGTGCTTAGTACCCTCTGCCACCCTTAATATTTGTGAATTGCAAAGTATTGATATAGATATAGAAATAATGCAATCCATAGAGCTCCCTTTATTCATTTATTTATTTATACATGTTATTTAATTAATAAACTTTTCGAAACAGTGATTCTTATGCTGAAGTGTATAATAACATATATATAAAAACAAATAAAGATTTCTAAAATTACTTTATTAAAAGATTCTAACAATATTTGTGTATTGTTCACAGTTTGTTTAAGAAGTACATATTATGAAAAAATATTGTTAGATGGTCGAGCTCGGTCTAATGACATTAATTTTTCGATATTTGATGCCAAATTTGTAATCAGCAGTCTTAAATCGCCGGTTTCCACTGTAGACAATCTGTTTCTTTTCTTAGCTGATAAATTTATAACTACGCTAAATTATTTTTTGGCTACATATTATCATGGCAATGCTATTAAAAACTTATTTGATGCAGCCCTTAAAGCCGGATATAATACTAAAAAGCACGGGATGGATTCCTTCTTCTTTTTTTTTTTTTTACTTATGGCTTTACGCTTCGTCGACGTCGAAGTGAGGTCATTAGAGGCAGGATGCGATCAACACAGATGGTGATACAATCGGCAAACCATGGGGAAAAAAAATTTAAGTTATATCAAAGACGGTGGACCGATGACTGAAAACATTTGTTTTAAGTGGATAATTACTACCGTTATTTTCATATCCAAATATAGAAACGGAAAAAGATTTTTTTAAATGTTATTTCGCCTAAAATTCTAACAGATTGTGGAATTAAAATAAGATGGAAACGGTTTCAGAGTCGGTAGTTTGCAAGCTTTCATTTGATACTCATCAACGTTATCTAAAGAAATATGTTCCCTTCAAGTCCATTATACTTCTCACAATCATTTTCACTTACACGCTTTTACGAACTACTCTTGGTGGGCGAGCGTTAACGCTATGAACTTCCATCTTGGAGGACGCGGTTCGAATCCCCGCACGGATATCCAGCTTTGGGTTTTCCATGATCTACCGAAATCACTCGAGACGAATGCCAGTATGGTTCCTTCAAAAGTCCGTGGCCGAATGTCTTCCCGTCACTCGCCCTGAATCCTCTCCCACTTCTAACATCGACGTCGACGAGGTGTAATGCCGAAAGCAAATAAAGCAAAATATGAAATTAGGACTTTTTAGATTATAATTATGTTTAAAGTAGTAAGACAAAAAACACGTGAGTCAATGTTTGCTAGATTATCTGATAATTCAGATAAATTGTTTGATATCTTTAATGACAGTTGCTAGATGTAGTTCGTCCTAAGAAAGAGAAAGGCTGTAGTACTTTCTTTATTTAAAAATTCGTACTCACCTTGCATACATTCCGAAAGCGCGTTAAAGTCAGTTACAAATTATCAAATATTTAAGATTTCAGAAGTTATTAGCCTGTGGCATAGGGACTGATGAGTTATTTCATATGTGTTTCTTGTTTCATTCAGAATGTATAGACCTCTCAAAATTGTGGAAAATTTTGTATAAAATTGGCTGGAAACCAAATCATTAAGATCCTCCCAAATGCATATTTTTTCAGCCCATATTACACTTTTTCTGAACCACAGAGTGGCTAAATTATTTGAGACTAGCTGATACCCGCGACTTCGTAAGCGTGGATTAAGAATTTCTTTGCCAGAATTTAATATAGAAAGTTGTTGGTAGCGAAGGATTGGTCCCAAACAACACCGAAGCTATCACTATGTCATTCTACCGCCGAACCTCTCTCTTGAAGAGAATCAATTTCCAACATATTTCTATCACCATTCGATAAGTTCTCAAAATATCGTGACCACAACTGTTAATCATAACGGAAAAAATGTACTGTGCTCTTCCTACAAATTGTGAAATTCCATCAATAACGGTATAGCCATTTAGTCGTTAAAACGTAAAAAAGACTTACTTCCGCATTTATAGTATTATTACTGCAGATCACACACACACTGGTTGCGAACAACCTTTGAGGGATCAATATAACATAAAAAAGTGTACACCTACAGCATTGTAAGACTACCTACGATTTGTCTCGCATTGAATCCCTAAATTTGTGACATCTACAGTTTAACATTGAATCCGAATAACCGACGGTCCAGGAGTGACTCTTACGATCAAAAATAACTTTTTAAAAATCTTAGCCTCCACGGAGATTTGAACCGGAGACCACGATCCAAACAGCAGTAGGCAAGCGTTTTAACCAATGAGCTACCACACATTACTAATTTCGCTCCAATAAGAATCATGTTCAAGGGATATGAACTATTCATAAGATATTCTAAGCGCTCGAGCTGATCTGACAGTGGACATACTCGTAGTTAATTTGTGCAAAGCAGTAATACTGCAGTGTTTCAGTTGCGGAAGAGGCAAAGCGTTTCAGCCGTGAGCCCGCTGTGGCTACGTGCGTGCAAGGTGGCGGACAATGGGCGAGCAGCTAATAGAGGACCCGCAATTGTAATGTCCGTCGGATTTGTCCACAATTAGTGAGACGGAGCGCAACTGGCCCTATTACACCGCTACGCACCGCATTCATCATTAACAGTTACAGGCAGCCCGAACAACAGCTGTCAGCTCGCTTAGGTGGGACCACTATCCAATAAACATGAAGGTGGAGCGCGTATTAATCCGAAGCAAAGAGAAGAAATGAGGGAATGTTATCTACATCTTCACTTACATTCTCCTAAGTCGTTCTGATTGTGTTTACTCATAATTAGAATTTGCCTGTGTCAGGTAACAACGTTATCTGACCATTTTATAATTTTTTAGCAATAATCTATACTATTATAAATTTGTAAGCAAGCTGCGTGTGTCTCATTATTTGAACGGGAACTGAGCAAAAACTACCGCAGCAGTTTTGATGGTGTTTTCAATTTTTAGAGCTAACAGTCACAATTAAAATCTGCGGAAATTGTTAATGACTTATACAGGGTGGTCAGAAATTCACTCATCGGCGGGTAAGGGCAGTGTTCGGGACGTTGCACTAACGAAATAAATACAAAAAATCTAGTAAAAGTCGTACCGTTCCTGAGATATTCGCAGCTAAAGTTGGCCAATAAGAGCGCTGCGCGGGCGAATTCAAACAGCGGCGGTGTTGCCAAGCGTACTCGAGGCATGCGACCGCCACAGAAAACGAAAAGAAAAATTCTCTTCGGAAGGAGGGATCGAACCCAAAACCTTCAGATTGGGTGTTTGCTGTCCTACCGACTACGCTGTCAAGCCACTAGAATTTACTTCTTTTTAGAAGCCACTAGGGCGGTAAGTCGGTGGTGGGGCTAAGGGACCATGCCAGAAGAAGTCTCGCAGTCGAACGCAACTTATTGATAAAGACACTGTCATCATGCAACGTCATCAATTTTCGTTTGAAGAGTACGCCGATATGCATTTGGCGTATGGGCTGCTGGACAAAATAGCGCCGAAGCGGTTAATATTTACATGACTCGATTTCCTAACTGTGTGATTCCATCGGCCAACACTTTTGTGTTGGTTGACAGAAGGTTGAGGGAGACGGGAAGTATTGTTGTCCACAGGCCTGACGCCGGATGAAATCGGTTCAGGCGGAGTGTAGGATTTGAAGACAATGTCCTGGAAATGATTGCTGATAATCCGAGGACAAGCTCTAGGGTCATTGCCAACGCATTGCAAATACGTCCAGTCTAAGTGATCCCTCAAATTCTCCGTTTAAATGCAGCCTTTCAATAGGGTCATTTTTGTTGTTTTTTAATTACCAGGCCTCACATGCCACTGTTTTGGACGTCCTTCACGACGAAGGGTTACATCCCTTTCACTTTCAAAATGTTCAAGATTTGGAGGAAGACGATTTTCCACTTCGAATTCAGTTTTCACAGTGGTACCTGCAGCAATGTAACGATTATCCAAACTTTGAAAGGAAGGTGCTGTGGACGGATGAGGCGTGCTATACCAGGGAGAAGTGTTTTAATAGCCGAAACAGCCACATCTGGGATGTCGAAAATTCGCATGCAATTTTTGTCAAGTCATACCAACACAAATTTAGTGTTAACATTTGGGCGAGTTTATACTAGGCCGTGTTCTACTTCCGCAACGTTTAAATGGCGCTTCTTATTTAGCATTTCATAAAAACGTCCTTCTGTTGTACTTAGAAGACGTTCCTTTGGCAATTCGTAATGACTTGTGGTTTCAACATGACGGCTCGCCGCCGCATTTTGCAGTACCGGTACGTCAACACTTAGATGCATTGTATCCTAATAGGTGGATTGGTCGAGGAGGCCCAATTAACTGGCCAGCTCGGTCACCAGACAACAACCCATTGGATTTTTATCTCTGGGGAGCTATCAAGGCCATTGTTTATGAGACTGAAGTAGAAACAGAGGAAGAACTTTTGGCTAGGATAATTCTAGCTTTTGATGAAATTAGAGAAAGTTACAATTTTGGAAGACTCGCAAATTCAGTAACTCAGCGTTGTCGTGCCGGTATTGCAGTTGAGGGAGGACATTTTGAGCAGTTGCTGTAAAATGTATGGACCCGTATTTTTTGTTATTGTTGTTTATTGGGATACATATTTACAACGGTTACTGTTGCGGGTTGGCCTTTATTGTAAGTAAATCCCTGTTGGCTTTCAATGTTGCGACTGATAACGTCAAGTTGCAAATGAAATTACTGTACAGTAATTTTGTCTTGTATCAGTGACATCCCTTAACACATCAATGAGTAACAGCTTGTTTACCTTTTGCGGCTTGCCGCGCGTTAGCGAGTTGATGCACGTTACCAAAATGTACATCTTGTTTGAATAAGAACAGACTTTTAGCAGCAGAGAAAGTTACGTTACAAACGATAGAATGGGTTTAATGTTCTTTTTTCCAAAAGTTTATTGTTTTTTTGTTTTATTGTTGCAAAATAGTAGGAAGGATATTCACGTTAATCAATAAAAATGTTGTGATCGAAATCTAGTGAAATACGATTTCATGGAATAAAAGAAGCTTCTTTGCAACGAATAAATTAAGTTTACAGATTTTTTTTTTTTTTTTTTTTTTTTTTTTTTGTGCCAGCAACTAAACGATTTTTGTACAAAAATTAAAGATTAATCTAGCAAGCAGATCAACTAATTAAAAAACAATTCCCATAAAAAAGAATACTCTAGCCCCACCACTGACTTCCGGAAAAATGTCGCGGATTACTGATCAATTCCGATTACGAACAAACAGTCCGCCGTAATGGCTTCTAAAAACAAGGAAATTCTAGTGCCTTGGCATCGTAGTCGGTAAGACGACAAACTCTCAATCTGAAGGTTGCGGGTTCGATCCCCCCCTTCCGAAGAGAATTTTTCTTTTCGTTTTGTTGCTGTCGCATGCCTCGAGTACGCTTGGCAACACCGCCGGTGGAAGGCTGTTTGAATTCGCCCGCGCAGCGCTCTTATTGGCCAACTTTAGCTGCGAATAACTAAAAAACGGTACGAATTTTACTAGATTTTTTTGTATTTATTTCGTTAGTGCAACGTCCCGAACACTGCCCTTACCCGCCGATGAGTGAATTTGTGACCACCCTGTATATACCGAGGTACGGAGGGAATAGTTAAATACATTTCTATACATGAAATTATGAGTTACGGTTTACACTGTAATTGAGATGTTCACTCCATACACAAAAACTGAAAAAAAATATCACACTACCTAGAATTCTGTTTAATAGTATGACTTCGAATATTTAGTTTTTCAGTTTTCTTGAATGCAGTAAATAAATTGAATCAGATGTATTAACCAATACTAACATTGGTGTTTAATTGACTGTAAAAATGATGCGTTTGACCAAACACGAATATCACTGGATTGTATATATTTATTTGTCTTTGGATATAATTTCCCCGGTTTTTCAATTTCGATAAAGATAATTATACGGAATTCCTTACTGAAACTATAATATTTCAACTCTTCAATAAGAGTAACAGTAGTGTAGGCTAATATTTACGGTAAGTAATTTTGTGCTTATTATCGATAGTAAGATACCGGGTAACCGAAATTTTGATAGTGAATAGCGATAGACAATTCGAAAGTAAAGAATAAAATTTTGTGATATATCGCTTGCAGGTAGTTCTCGAGATATTGGAAGTAGAAAATCAGTTATATGTATAGCTCCATTTGCCTTTGGCGACCATTTCAATCTGTCAAAGGCCGCATTTCAACCTAACCACAATCGCTAGGAAGAAAAAAAGTCAATAAACTTTACACTGCGATATAATCAATGCACTATTGCGCATGTTTTAGTCCTCTTGCAGTTCAAACAGAAGTTGTATTATGAAATAAATTGATATAGTTTATGTTACACGTAATTTGAATCCTGAAATAGACAATGTAGTCATTACCAAAAATGCATTTAGCGATGTATTTCATCTGTTTAGGTGTATCTGCATCGTTTGATTTTGAAGCGGCAATGTCTGTACAGATTATGGTTAGGTAGAAATACAACCTAAGCCAGAATGTTCTTGCAACAACATAAGGCATTAGGAATTCAATTATCGTTAGTAATTAATAAGCTGGTTTAATGAGTGCCATGTCATTGATGACGTGTACTCCCAGAAACAAAACAAACGTTGTGCATGTCTAGCCTATATTTCCGTTTGGCTTTGGTGACATGTTTTTTTTTGTCCAGGTCGCATTTCAACCTAATTACTTCAATTTTGAGATACAATTAAGAAAGATGGCTCGAAATTTGGTTAGAAGCATAGAAGTTATTAAGCTAGAAATACATGTTACTACCCACGGCATAAGATTATACACATATCATATAACGAAACTTTTCCATCCATTACAGTTTCGCCGCTACAAATGCTATCGCTGGCGGCAGAGATATTATTAGAAAAGATCGTCGACTTTACTGCCAACACTACCAGAGGCGGTACCTTTCGTGTTGCCTTATGTATAAAATACATTTCTTTTTGCCTTAATATGATACTCTTTTTATCACCAGGAGAGTGTGTTCCAAATTTTTTCTGAAAGGTCAACTGATTCATGATTCGTCCTTATTGGACCTTTAGCGATAATGTTTGACGTAGCTTTAATTTCATATATTATACTTTGTTAAAATATAAGTATAACAAAAACCGAATCTAAAGTAAAAACTAAAGGAGAGGAAAATATTTAAATGAAATTTATATTTTTTGTCTTCTCCAAGTTAATATTTGGTACTAAAATAAAAAATAGGGTATAGTATCTCTATACATACTAAGACCCGCGCGTGCGAAGCAGCGGGTAAATGCTAGTAATCTTTATAAGGTATGTGTACTTTGGAGTTGGTGGGTCACTTGACCAGAGAGTGTAGTGTTGATGCGGATTCAGTGGCAGAGAGAAGAAAGAAGCAATGAGGAAAAACGAAAGTTGTTATTTTTATTGGATCCCGATAAATGTATCAATTACTAAGATATGAAAATAAACATTCTTAAATGTTAATTCTGTTAATATAATAGTAAGTTTAGTTTAATCTGATAACTTCAAGAACTGGTCATTTCGTGGCTGACTGATGGGCAGCAAGAAAAGTCTCCTATTTATACACCAAATCTTACTGCTGAAATTTCGCTCGCACGATTCTGTATGTGCAGACATATAGACGTTAGAATTTTCGAAACGGTATTATTAGAAAAGGCTTGACCAGAATGAGAAATAGCATTTTGTATTACAGCATAAGACACGATGAATTTAATTTCCATTCTACTGACGTCATTACTAGAGCCCTCAAGTTTGACAGCGCTATGGATCCCTAGAAGCAAAAAAAAACCAACCAAGTGTCACGTAAGAGGCTTCAACTGTCATAGTTGCTGTCTGAAAAGTTCGATTTATGTTTCGCGTTTTTTCTAACGTACTATATTTCAGAAAACTGAAGTAATAAATAGCCAAAGTTATGAAGTCAACAACCAGATTAACAGCATCCAAAGAGTGTAGTGTTTATCTTAGGGGTAGTGAAAGACTGCCCAACTAATTTTGGAAATGGCCAACAATTTTGATTGTTAGTTAGCCTGCGGATCACATAATACTATATTTGTCTATAGTTAGAAGAGATACTTAAATATAACAAAGATATATCTAACACAGTTTAATTACAATCAAAAAGTATCAAAGAGACCATTGCAGAGATTTTTTAATCATAATCAAAAAGTAAAAACATCAATGAGAACTTTGCAGAGGATTTTGAGCTAGCATATTCCAGACCGCTGCTGTTGACGGGCCTGGGGTTGTGAAGCCTTGGTGTAGTATGATCTTTGGTGGGTACCTATTCAGATTAATAAAGGAGTGTGATCTTTGATGCCAATCTGTTCAAGTTACGAATTGATTATCATTTACTCCTTCATCCAGTGTCCAGGGTCATATGAAATATCGAATCCTTTCAGGTAGATCTTAAGCTTTTATGCTGTAAAAACTCCAACTAAATTGATTTGGTAGTATTTTGAGTGATTTCCCTTGAAAACCACAATGAAAATCAAGATGTGGGTGATGAAAAGGACAACAAAATACAAAGAAAAGTTTGGAGTCTTTCTGGAAAATGCGATAACATCACAAATTGCAGTATAATAAAATATTTAAATCTAAATTACATATTATGTTAATAATGTTTGAAATTAATTGTAAGTAATTTTATGTATTATAAATGTAACACTTTATTATGAATAAATAAAAAAAAAGGTCCCTTACAGTTTTCTATATGTAGTGAAATGATATATGTGCCAATGATAAATTTTTGGGAACATTATAAGTTCAGACATGGCTGGACCAGATAGTTAAAGACTGCGGTGCTGTCCCCATGTGCCGAGGATCGACGGTTTGAATACGATTGCTGGAAAGGATGCTGAATTAAGCGTTATGCTCATCTTGAGACACCCTTTACTTGAATTATATAACGCTATTATACGTAATAGTAACACAGATCTAAATGGTAGAAGCTGACTGTATGGAATACCAATAAAAAGGTACCTAAAGGAATGATTAAATAACGTGTATGCCACACAAAAGATTATAGTTTTCTCTCCTCAGGTTAATTTACGTTCTTGGTACATGATCATTCTTTTTTTTACATCGTCATAAATAAAAATGCTACAAATTTCACAGTAAACATACGTAGCAGAAATGAATAAAACTAAAATTTGGTAGTTGGAGCCATAAAATGTTGTTAAATAATGTGAAAACCATTCGAATGGATTAAAAAGTTACCTGCTCCGTGGAGGAATTCACCTGTTAGGGTGGGAAATTGCATATAAAAACAGGTGAAAGTGAAAATTGGAATGCGGCAGGATAGTGTATTGAGATTATTGCTGTTCATTATTCTAATTTATGAGATTCATAGTCAGTCAGAAGTTAGGCTGTTTGCAGATGACATAATGGTATAGCTGAGGAGGTCGACAAGGAATGAAGATAAATGGCAAGGGGAGTCAACATATTTATATATATATATATATATATATATATATATATATATATAAATCAGTGGTTGTTTATGACTTAAGGAATTGCTGGTTGAAAGCCTTAAGTATAAATACTTTGGCATTACATTTGACAATAAACTCTATTGGACAGGATGCGCAAGACAGGTAGCGCAGATGGCAGGAAAAAACTTAAAAATACTTAATTTATTGGATAGATTGATGAAGGGATGCATCAAAGAAGTGAGGGAATTTGCTAAATAACTTTAATCAAATCTTTGCTTGAATATGGTGGTGTAGTGTGGACTCATATTTTTGGTATTAAATACAGGAGTGAGGGAGAATGCAAAAGGAGGAAAGTTAGATTTGTTTATGGGAATTACTGCAGAACACAACAAGCAACTGATGTGAAAAGGACCTGGACCGGGGGACCCTGGAAGACGGGATGAAAGTGAAGAGAGTACTGGGTGTGTCCAAGGCGTATATGGGTGATGAGGCTAGTGAAGAATTGGTAGGAGTAGTGGGTGGGAGAGAAGAGATTAGCGATGATCAAAAAATAGCATAATGTTCGTAAAAGTTTTTATTGAGTTATACTACGTAATTTCATCAAACAGAATAAAACAGATTTGAAGGAAAACATAATATACTCTTTCCTAAAAATATAGCTCCGAAATTTGGCATGTTGCTATAGAAGAACAGTGACTCGACCTACATTACAATTAAAAAATGTAATGTGAACCAACCCCAGGGACTTAAATATTAATCTAGGGCTCTTTTTTCTAAAAAAGAATCTATTTAACCACTATTCAAAACATAAAATTATGATAGTGAACCTGGATCGATGGTATGTGAGTTACTTTCTTCACGATGTAGGGTAATTTAAACTATGATGAAGAAAAAAACTGAGGTTTTACTTAATCGTATTAAAAATTATGTGGGTTAAACACATAAATTAGAAGGATTCATTACGAGGGAATGGATGTCTTATTTTAGAGGCCAAATATTGAGGACAAGTTGGAGTGAAGCATGCGGGGGACTGTATGAGGTAATTTATGGACTAATGCTGTCAACGTCGCTAAATATTATTAAGTAGTAGGTACTGTAACTGAATCCAATGCTGTGATCCAGACTATTCTGCCATCTGCTGATGGCTAAAACCTCTTGACGATATAAATGAAGTAAAGCTCACTGCCTAAGAAATACAAGAACGGAGCGTAATCTTCACCACTCACAAAAGAAACTGATACTGTATTTTCTTAGAATGTTTATTGAGCCATTATTTTCTGAACGGAACTGTTACTACTTTACGTGTTTGCAGCATACACGTGACACTGTGTTGTTGTAGCCTTAGTGAAGTATTCTCAATTTTAATAACTGTTAATTATATTTCTTTTCGCATAACAGTTTCTTGGTCCGTATGACTGTCTCGTTAACACACTGCCCAGTGACAATAAAAAACAATATCCTAGAACTCTGTGCAGGCGGGCCAGCTTCTAAAACTTACATATTAATCCAGACAAATTACTTTGTAGTGAAACCTATGAAAGTAATCACAGAATACATAATTATCTATGTGCATCAGAAGCACTATAATCCTCACAGCCGTCATTACAGAACTATCAAATGAATCACTGTATTTGCCGACTCTATTATCACCCTGCCGTATTATCTCTGCCCGTAGTTGTTCTAATCTTGTAACAGACCACGGTGGTGTGTACTGCAGCGTCTGTCAGAAATCATTCCGAAAGCCGCTAAAACCACGGAGTGATCAATAAACTATTAACCTACATCTACTTAATAAGCGGTATCGGCGATCACCGGTGTTTCGGTAATTAACGTCTGCTGCTAAGCCTAGGGATCAGCGGCATTCACGTCGCGATTAAAAAGTAATTAGCAACCCTCCCCCTCCCTTCCTACCCCTACCCCTCAGGCGCAGCGCACACTCAGAGAGAACAACACCGTCCATATCTGTGGTATCTCACAAAAATCATCTCTGCCTGGTGTATAGTGATACTTTAGTTCTCAACAAACGATTTTCTGGTTGTTTTCAGTTGATAGAACTGGATTAGCAGGACTCAGCAAAGAAGTATATTTTAGACTATGTTTAACGGAGTCACTAGCATTACATGTGGTGTGATTGTCGCTAAAATGTACCAGTGACTTACTTCAGAGTGTACAACCAGAGATCAAACCCCGATCAGACAGAGAATCTCCCTCCCAAAGTCGGACATCAGGAAAGCCCGTGGTTTTGCAGGCCGCCCTTTGCAGGAGAATTGTACGGATCAGCACGCGCCACAGGCTAGCCCTCGTCACTTCGCAGCCACCTTCCCACCACGTTGCCTAGTGTAGTTTCAGCTACCCGGGCTTTTGATGTTTACCGACTGGGTGACTCTCAGCAGAGGTGGCCCGCTTCCCACGGCCCGCTGGTAGCTGGACCGGCGCGGCCGACGAATGCACGGGCCGTGGGGAGCCAGCTCAATACTTCTGTCTAACCGTTCTGTGAACTAAATTCATCTGTGGTAAAATCGACTAGGAAGAGGCACTGTCTACACCACGTCAACCTAAGTGTTAGAAATGTAATAGGGAGATTTAGCTCTCCAAATTCTCCCCATACCTCCGAGAGGCCCAGAAAACTGGAATATCATTTACTTTTTATTATCAGCTATGTTTTTAAGAGTGACTCAGGTAAAGAAATAATAAGGACAACACAGCATAAGCGCAACACAACGTGCTTCATCTACCCTCTAAGTGTGTCAGCTACATAATGAAAAATATTTACTCTCTCATCTACGCTTGAAATCAAGTGAAAGTTTTTGGTTATCGTCACCCCTTGCCTTCCATTTGCCAATACTAATTAGCAATATCCGTCTACGTATCATTGCCAATATACGAATTATACACTCCAATCACTCTCTTCAACACCTCCTAGCAACCAACGACTTCCATTAGATCTCCTTTACCGTATCCGTTACTGATTTCGTTCTGTGGCGATTTTCACAAACAAATCTAGCTGCACTCCTTTGCAGCACCTCCAACTCTTGAATTTAATACTCAGCATATTTGTCCCATACTACTCCATCATATTAAACAAATGGTCTGACCCGGTTTTCGTAACCCAGTACCCTCACTTGTCTTCTGCATCCCCTCACTACACTTTCCAATAAATGTAGAATCCTGTTCCTACCACCCGCCCAATGTGTCATTTGGTAGTGTTGTCCTTTTCCCTGTTGTATGATCTGTCGACACGGATTGTTTGAATACTGGACTTTGAGTTGATACCGCTGTGATAGATCCCGAGAGAATACATTTCAGGAGGTACAAAAGCTGAAAAGCGAACAGGAAAAAATAATTCGTAACTTTTCCGCTCCCATGAAACAGTTCAGTGAAACTGTGTTTCGCAGTAATTAATGTTTACCACCACTAAAGGTCAGCCGACTCTCAATGTTGCTTTTAATTTTAATGAGTTACGCCCTCGATCATCGGTTATCTACACTTCTAACCCGAAAAATTTTGGTATGCATAAAGCTATTTCTGGCAACTGCAGTCAGCAGTTAAAACATTATGCTTCATAACACAGCAAATTCTTTAAAAAGAAATGCTGTTTGATGTTACAAATAAACTGAGTACGAAGAAACAAGTATACTGAGATATATATATTTTTGTATAATCTTTTACGATACACGAAGATATGCCTAATACACGGGAGCAGAATGACACATTCTTTTTTGAATAGTGACAGTAGTTTTTAGTATGTTCAACTACATAAATGACATATTATTTGCATATATTTAACGCGTGCATGTTGCTGCTGTTGGTATACAGGTATATTGTAAAGGCAAATGTGGCTACCGTCTGTTAGTCATGTGTTGTTGTGTAATAAACGGCACCTCTTTAGATGTACCTACGCTTTTATTATTGGACAACCATTTAATTTATAAATTAACGAATAATTAATATCTTGCAAAATTAATTTAACAAAATAAGAATAAAATTAACGTAGGAACCTTGAACCGCTACTTTTGGCAGCCTAGGTGGGGTACAACGACCTTTCCGAGATCCATGCTTTGTTGGTTGGGAATTTCTCCCACACAGGTTGCAAATTCAATCTGCTAAATACGGAGCAGTACATTTTATTTCACTGTCTATCTCAGTCTTTCTTAATAACATCTATATACATTTTTACTAACAAAATGTAAGTATGGTAATGGTTACCAATACAATATTTCTATTAAATAGACGATCCAGTAAAACGTGAACAATTTCTTCGAAAAAGAAGTGTAAACGAGCATCAATAATTTCTGATGATCAGTGTCAACAGTAAATAGATCTTACTTTAGTAAAAAAACAATACGTCTCAAGCCCTCTTCAACTTTTCTACCAGAAAATAAGTTAAAAGTTTGGGGATAGTTACTAGCCAGAGCTACTGTCTCAAATGTTAACATTAATACGCCTTTCTTTGCACAATAAACCAGTGAAACAATAAATATTGTATATAAAATAACATTATTTAAACAACAGAAACTAGTGCTAGGTATCTATAACTGGTAAATATCTTATTGATGCACACACAAGGCGGGCTACTGATCAGCACTGCTACTACACGCGTTTCAGAGTAGTTTTACAGTGGTAAAACAAGCGCAGGCTGTATTATCACTGTGTTCCTTTGGACAGTCGCGTCCACCTGAGGAAGTTCTGTTGCCGTAAATTCCTCCCCCGCACCGGCGCTCCCTCCGAGATCGTGGCCGCACATAGCTTTCTCTCGCTA
Source organism: Vandiemenella viatica (assembly GCA_031002005.1). Classification (NCBI taxonomy): domain Eukaryota; kingdom Metazoa; phylum Arthropoda; class Insecta; order Orthoptera; family Morabidae; genus Vandiemenella; species Vandiemenella viatica. The sequence continues at coordinate 159,276,975 of JARYHS010009186.1, forward strand.
GGCTTACTTGCTCAATTGGTAAAGATGTCACTTTTCCTCACGCTTCAAATCTAATTTTAGTTCCACTGGTTCTGCTTCCACTTTCTTACCGAGTATTTTGGTATTTTAACTTTTAAAGTTTAAACGTTTTACGAAATTTATTTTTATTGATCTGGAGACGGTCTTAAATTGTATTTCATACACTCAAATAATACTACAAACGATCGGGTTTTGCTGTCTGAGGTCAGTCACTAGCCATGCTGTAATTACCGTTTTGTTGGATGAACATTCGCGAATCTTCCCTGATCTTGCGGGGGGGAGGGGGGGGGGAGAGAAATGTTGACTAACATACTTGTTCCTTTCAAGTTTCCTCTGTCGAACGCGGTGCACCCCGTTGTACTCCGTTGAGTAATTTTTTTAGTTATAGACGTTTCAACTTGGACAGTTTTAAAATCATTCTTTATTCTGGAATGCTAGCCATCACCGAACAGATGTATTGACGTCAAAACTATTTTAATGAGAAAAGGGGGGAGGAAGGCTGACAGTGATGAAGTACACTGCTCGACAAAAAAAGTGAAGTATCCGGTGGGGCATAGGGGAGGGGGGAACGAAATAAAACTTTACGAGTTGTGAGGGTACGTGATTTGATTTCAGTGACTGCAAAATTGAGTCAAATTTACAAAGAACTTGGCAGCATAACGTTTCAACCCCTCTGGCCGAAATTCATGCACTGATTCGATTGGGAAGGGTATCATAAAGACTTAGTATCCTTTCCTTGAGGGATGCTGACCCACAGGTGTTGTAAATGATTCTTGATATCCTGGATACTGGCGCTGGGACGGAGCTGTTTACAAATGTTCTGTCGGGGACAGAGCTGGGGATTATGCTGGCCACGGGAGTATTTCAGGATCATGCAGACAGTTCGTAAAGATACGTGCAGTGTGCGGACGGGTATCGTCCTGTTGAAACATGGCGCCACGGTACTGTGGAGTGAAAGGTAACACGTGAGGACGCAGGATTCCGTGTCGTATCGTTGTGCCGTCGGAGTTTCATCAATCACTACCATCCGTTACCTGATAGCTCCCCACACTATGACTTCGGGAGTAACAGTAAATCGCGTTGTTTCAGGTTTTTTTTGCGAGGCAGTATATGCACCTAAAGTCCTCACTATATGGTATTGAGCTTTCTGTGTTTTATGGTTGCAGAATATGTCGAAATTAGCAGTTGCTTTCGTCTATATAAATAGACACGGACCTGAACCTTTGTGGATGTCGTATTTGTTCCGAGCATTGTTCATGTGGACGTCGGTACCGAAGCTAGAGCGTTCAGACTTGTTTGCCACCAAACACAAGGGTAAGCCTGCTTACATGCAACCTCGAGCTGAAGGTACTCATGTAATGGTCAAACTACGGTCGCTCCTCTGTCCTTTGTTTGCTGGAGACACCTGTTTGTTCAACAGGCGTAGGCACTTCTTGCTCCTGGAACGTATCTGTAATCTCACCACAATAGCAGCAACCAAAAGAATTTTAATAAAAAAGAAGTTTCAAGAAAGCATTCACTTTTCCATGTGTGTTGGATTTTCAACTGAATTATTCGCCTTAAATCTGTGTTAACTGGGTATCCGAATTTTTAATTTAATCCGGAAAAATCAAACATGTTGTGGATTATTTTTATTTTGCACAATCTTTATAAAGTGTCTCCCAGGAAACTAGTTCTTGAAATTTGGCCGAACTGATAAGCGGTAAAATTGGAGCTTAGCATTAGGGACGAAGGATATTCGTTCTCTACTTGGGTCACTCCAGGCGAATGCCGGTATGGTTCCTAATAAAGGCCACGGTCAATTCGTTCCGTTTCATTTCACCCAATTCCATTTCAACTATAATGTTCTCGTCGTTGGTAAGCCACCAAGTTTCGATGAAAAAAAACCTTGATCTTGCAATTTTAATAGCACATACAATTTTACGAACATCAAAGAATAACTGTAACAAATTGGTTTATTTTCTTGTAAACAATGATTTCCTCGTAATGAATACAGAAAAACATACGAAATATCAGGAATCCTAGGTTAACATCAATTTATGGCCACAATCCAATAACTTATAGTATAGTATGAATATCACGTTTCTAGTTCAGTCCTATCATTATTATTATTATTTAAAAAAGAAATTAATCATAGAAACTATTGTATGACGTCTATTACAAAATTGTAAAGATAGGAGAAATTTTAAAGCAGTTTGAAACCAAATAGAGGTTTTGTTTCTTATTGGACATTTCTGCAACAAACCACATTTATTTTGAACGAAAAGAAAATTTCTAACTGAAAAATGCTACTAGTGTTTGGTAGCGAAGGCAACGAGTCAACGACATATCAACGGAGCGATTGAATCCGGTATCAGCCAATCTCGGAGCAGCTGTTTCTAATGTCGTATTGTGGCTGGAATGTTGCTGCTTGCATAAGTGAACACGGTAAGTACCTCTTGCCGTTCACGTCGGAGAGGCTCAGCTGAAAGGGGAAAAAACTGAAACAACCTTCAAGTTTCCTGGACAATGTACCAGTAGGATCGACCAACAGGAAATCTTAAGACCATTGGAAGAGTGTTCTGAGAGAAGCGAACTTGGTCGGCAAACTTCAGTCACAAAGACTGAGTCGGAAGCCAATGACCGGAATAGTACAACGCTAACAAAGCCACAAAGCAGGAGATACGCTCCGACGCTATCAGTTTGGGATTTAACACGATAACGCCAGCTGCTGATAGAGCGAGCTGAGACTCCAGGAACAATGATACAATCCCTGAGCAAGTGATATTATTGATTGTGTTGTGTCACTGGATTGCCCTTCATAGCCTATACGTGTGAATAACATCAGTTATCGACACAGATTTTGTTTTCTATCATCAGACTCCTGGCCGGTTGGATTCAATCTTCCAACTTTTCTGCCACGAAAGGTAATTTTTCGTCTGAGCAAACAAGTTCTAACATCCGTTTTCAATTCTCCACTACATGCCGGGATGCTTCCTTCGAAAGGCCATGGCCGAATTCCTTCCCATTCCTTACCCCCATCCTTGCCCCCCATCCTTTCCCGTCTCTAAAGACCTCGATGTTAAAAAGAGACGTAAAGCAGTTAAAAAAAATCTCTATTGTTTTTACCTTCGAGTGTTTCCTCTACTAACTGTTCTCCATCACAATTACCTCTAACTGCATACATCTTAAAAGGCGGTATTTATTTTGAGCTGATAAATTTATTTCATTTAAATTTTGTTAAATGTCTTTAAAACAGTGCAGCGTACCGGGACACATCTGTACTTTATAATAAAATTGTAGGAAGGTTGTGTCTGCAAATCAAATTTATTAAAAAAAAAAGAATAATTTCAATGAAAACTAATGATAATAATGATGCCACAACAAAAACATTTAGTATTTTTGTCTGTATGTTTGCGCATCCCGCAGAAACTAACGTGTGAATTTGGACTAAACTAACCTCGTGATATCGTATGTCGTCTTTTAGAGTATAGGTTACTTCATATCCCGATACGCTACAAATTTCCGATAGTTCCGAATCCAAAACCATAAATTTAGAAGTTTTATTCTGACTGTCAGATCATCACGCAGAAACTAATCAATGGATTTAATTGAAACTTCGCATAGGAATAGCTTATATCACCGGTTACTATATAGGATACTATTTATCCCGATTAAAACATACTTCCCCATGACACAGAGGCGAAAACCTTAAATTTTCATATTTTTTTCTGTCTGTTAGCGCTTCTCGCAAAAAGTCATGAGCGAATTTCAACGAAATCTAGCATAGGGATGCCTTTTGTCAGTTAATATACAATAAACTTCTTACCCTGACTATTTCCATATTTCATCCACAATGCAGAGGAGAAAACCGTAATTTTTTGTATATCTATTGTATGTTAATTGTGTGTGATGGTAAAGCTTTTTCACAGCTGAAGTTCCTTTCACAATGAGTTATACGAGGTACATGTATATATATGCTTTGAGGCTGAGTACGCCACGTTAGACTGATATCGCATTCCTACCTAGATTTCGCGAGGGTGGGTGAATAAATCCCCGTCCGCTTTATCCCGACTAGTGTTCTCCATGTTTTTTCCGTAGTTCCCCTAGGCGAATGATTCCTTCATAAGGCCATGGCCGACCTCCTTCCCGATCCCCATGTCCTTATGTTGGGTAGGCTGAAAAGGATTAGTAAGACCTACCGCAGCCCGCGTCTCAAGCTTCACAGGAAGGAATAAAACCTTTAAAAATGTTTAAAAAAAAACGAGTAGCCTACGTCATCGTGCCAGGTAGAGAGTAACACTGCACTGACCTGGCTTTCGGGTGGACATAAGGTCAAAGGTCAAATTTCGTCCAGCCATCCTGATTACGATTTTAAATAGTTTCCCCAAATACCTCCAGGCAAAAACCGACATGGTTCATTTAAAATGCCGCGGCGGACATCCTATCTGTTATTTTAGGTTGGCTGAAAAGGGTTCCTAATTAATATATAGCAAAAAAAGAAAAGAAAAATACAAGAATATTTTTAGACATAACCTCAACTTCATCTACACAGTTTTTCCCAGCCAACTGGCAGTTTTTTAAATTCCCTCTTCATTAAACATTTGTTAGTTATGTCTCTCACTTTTGCTTGCGTAGCAGCCCGTGTGTTATCGTGCAGAAGCGGGACACTTTCAACAGACAAGTCTATTTGAACTCTCTCAACATTTTAAAGGGCTACCAAGAGTTTATATTTCGTCGTTAGCGCAGAAAATATAAGCAAAGAACATTTTTTTAATGTCATTGGCAGAGTTCCAGAGTGTTTTAATTCATATTACCACCATTGTAAGTGTCTCTCACTAGGAACGTTTTGTTACTTTCGAAGCGTAAGCAACACAAAACAAACAAAACACTTAATTAAACCACCATTGCCCTAGGCCGGACTGGAACCAGTGACCTCTCAGCACAGGAAGATTGCAATGTAGCCCCTGCACTATCTTCACCATCCCAAAAGATGACCATACCACCATTGTCATCACAGAGAAGGGTTTTAACCTTTACCAGAGCTGTTTCCCCTTTTGTACACCAAATCGTACTTTGTTGAAGTAATATAGTGGTGTACCTATGATTCATAATATGTGAGGAAGCGAATGAAAATGGATTGTTATCCTGGTACAGTGATATAAAAGCCTTTGAGTAATTTCAGCACTTAAATTTATAATGACTGTTCTTACTCTAGTTACAGCACTAATTTAACGAAAGATTATTCGTGTGTCTTCGTCAATAATAACTTGAACTTACACAGTTAGCGTGAATTCAGTCTTTGACGACGTGGCCGTTTTGTAACCAATTTTTACGCTTGAGGCTTGGCAAACTGTGAACGCAGTCAAGGCAAAATTTATGCTGACTTAACACCTTCATGTACCGCAAACTTGAAATTCTGCGATGCAATGGACAAAAGAACCTTTTGTTTTTCATTTAGAAAACACAAATGTAAAAATAAAAAAATTAAACGCGTATCATTTAACTTGTCAACGCACCAATTCCAACTACAGTTCGTCATTACATTAATGATATTTAAATATCTCGCCTGATTTCAGAAATCGCGATTATGGTTGCGTGACTCTTGCATACCTTCACCACTCACTCTGCGGTAACAACAAAAGCAGAAAACCATGCTATACTGTTCTAATCTGCTTGCTTCTAGCTTTACGCTTCGTCAACGTCGAATTCACTTGAGGCGGAAAAAGACCAGGGGAAAGGACTTTTTTTTTACTTTTGACTTTACGCCTTGTCGACGTAGAGATCAATTGAGGAGGGAAAGGACTGGGGACAAGGAACTGGAAGGAGTTCCTTTGAAGGAACCATACCGGAATTCACCTGAAATGTTTTGTGAAAACCAGGGAAAACCCAAGTTGGGATGGTCTGACGGTAATTCGAACCCGCGACCTCGCGAATGCGATGCCAGGGCGTTACTGCTCAGCCACCACGCTCGGTAAGTGGCTAGGAATTCGGTCATACCGTTTTGAAAGAATTCATCTGGAGTGATTTGGGGAAGCCATAGAAAACCAAAATCTGGCTGGCCAGCGGGTATTCGAACCCGCGTACTCCCGAATGCGAGGACAGAGCGTTGCCACTCATCCACCACGCTCTTCTAATCATGTGGGATAGTGAAGAACACATTTTCTTAGTTTCTACCACCTTTTTTATAGTATTCACCCTCTATTTTCATTTTGTGAAGTTTAGTCACCAAAACATCTTGATGTGCAGATACATTTCCCTACGATACACGAATGATATTCTTAAGCATTTCACAAAGGCCGTAACGTAATGGTGCATTGTCTTTGTAAACACAAATATTTTCTTCGTCTGAAACTGTTCCAGGCGGACAGGGAGTTTCCATTAGCTCGCCCTATCTCGGTTGCTGATAACTTTCTCGCCGATGTTAACGCGATAGACTTCGTCAATAGGAAGACTGTCTAAGGAGCGGCAGTGGATAAGTGGTGCTTGTTGACACGAGACCATATCGATTACTACGCCGTAACCTCACAGGTTAGACACAAAGTTCGAAAACAACTTTCCTAGACTACAGGAGAGTTTTTTACTTTACGTCATGTGGCGACGGTGGAGCAGTATAATAATAAACGAAATATCTCTCATTCTATTGTGTTTTTTCCTTTCTTTGGCTTTTAATCAGTACAGATATTTTTTTGTGTTACGCTAGAAAATAAACCTCAAAGAACTTGAGTAAAAGAAATAAACCCATCAGGGTTTGTAAAAGATGGAGTGTAACAATATTCTAGGTTTCCCAGGCACTTAAACAGTAATATTTACATTTTCATCCAGGTTTCTTTTGTTTTCACAAAAAGTTACTGAAGTTTTGAATGTTTACGCAAAATGTGAATACTACAGAAAGGAAGGAAAAATTTATACCAAATTTTCGTAAGTGTCACTGTGCAAACTTAAATTCTGCGTTATTCTACATACCTTCCAGTGAAAGATCTGCCAAATATTTATTTAGCGTGTATCAATAAGAAGTTAAACTTTTTCTGAAAACAAATGTGGAATCGTTAAACGTGACCCTAAAACATTTTAGATTTCAACTGCAACTTCTGAATCCTTTCCAAATACAAGAATGTAATGAAATTAAAAAAAAAAAGATTGATAACGTAAATTAGAAATTTAGAGTAAATATATTATTTGTACGCTAGAGAAAAGGTGGTAATTACATACGAGTATTAGGAAACACTAGCAAATACTCTTCTTTAATTCACTTCTATCAGACGCAGGTTACCATCAGAATCTTCTATATTTTCAAATTTTAGTGAAATTATAAAAGAAAAGAAGTTGCTTAAAAGTGAAATGATTAAAAATGGTCATTGTTACATTATGCCATTAGATCCTTAGGTGGAAAAATTCGTCTGATTGGTTCTTTAGATGTTGTTTTGCCTAATCGACCTCTCCAATACCTGCTCGTTGCCATCAGATGTAAGCGCGATGTGGGTGCCTAATATCTTTGCCTCTTACGGTATCGAAGATATTAAATTAAAATTCTACATCATTAATGTAATGTTTACGAAAACTTATATTTACTACAGTATTTTGACTCCTGTAATATATCTATTTAAATAAAACATTTTTTTTCTCGGAACAGTCATGACTGCTATTTTATTTTCTCGTTTTTTCCTTTCTTTTACCAAAAAACTTCTATCCTTTAACATAACTTTTAATCAACTCAACGGTATAACAGCCTTTGCTGCCACGACCCTACTCTTTGCTTTTCCAATCAAAAAAAAAATTATGTAAGTAAACATGTTAATGCGAAATTGCACTTTAAGAACGGAACATCAATTTTAGGTAAAGACTGAATATAAATGAAGTTGTAGAACTGCTTCATATGCAGTTTTTTACTCTTCGATCTGTGTAGTACGTCGCTTAGAGAATCCAACAGATGGAAGCGGAGGCCGTGTTCAGGCTGTATTTTATTGGCTGAACTTTGGTCAGTCATCCAACTGCCAGAGAATTATTTTATCTTCCGCGGAGAAAAACTTGTTCATACGTCTCATTCGTTTTTATTTCAACAGCTCTTAAAGTTGTATTTCCTGCGCGCGGCATTTCAAAGCTATTTCTTTTAACTACTACAGCATCATTTTGATTTTATGCCGTCTGCAGAGCCAAGTGGGTTTGTCAGATCTGCAAGATTGGATTCTTGACAGAAATCCGTTCAAGGGCAAAGTTTTACTATGGTCTTGTTGGGAATGAGATTAAATGAGGAGTACTGAATACAAGAAAACAAAACAGCAGCATTAAAAATATAGCAGCTTCCAAGAAATTAATACAGATTGAGACCATCGTTTATTATACATTCTGCTACTTACCGTTCCTACCAATAAGAAAAGTGAGTTCTGTCACAAGCTCTAATTTTTTTTGTTTAAAAAAATATTAAGTTATGGATTTAAAAATAATTAATTTTTTGTTGTTGTGGCCTAAAATTTAACATTTTGCAATATTATTCCTGGGATCTCCTTTATACGTAAAAGCGAATGAAAAGATATTTTTTTTCTACGCCAGTGTATGGGTTATGGTTGTTAATATATTGTCAAGCAGAGAATAAAAGATGTTTTCAATATCTTTCACTGGAAATTTAAGATGAGAGTGGTTGTTGGCGATGTCATTATTCTAGACTGGTCTTAGAAACACTATTAAATTTGAAATTATTCTTCAATATCGATTACATCCTGTTATTTCCAACACAAATATGAAAAAATACATCAAATATGGTTCATAAGTTGCGAAAAAATAAGCTTTTCTATTATTATTATTATTTCGTATCAAAAACATATAGTTACACAATCACAATCATCAAATTATACTGGACAGCTTTTATATTGCATCCTATTCAATGGGAAAGAAATAAAATGTTTGGTAATAAAAATAGTAAATTTTATTAGTATTGCATGATTGATCTAAAGGCGCGGCATTTTAGGGGCGTTGAGCGGAGTTCAGGGCCTAATTTTTTTAAAGTTATTGTAATTTAATGTATCACATTCATATCTGTGAATGCCATGGAAGCCTAATTCCGAGAGGCACGACGCGAATATGACAGGTTTTATTTTTATTTTTTTATTTTTTTGGAGGTTTTCTACTGCTGTTAGGAGAAATAATAGTGTTCAGAATTCATAGACCCGCTATCATTATAGATTAATGCAATATGAACTATACGTTTGTTTTAGATTGTATAGAGTGGAAAGAAATTTTTTGTGGCTTTCATATTTAACTAATCTTAAAAATAGAGGTATAAATTATCAAATTTTGCATTGGTTATTTTAAAAATGTTTTTCCCACATGCTTTGTAAACTACAGCTTATATTAGCAAAAAATAAGAGAAATTGCAAACGCTTATAGCTGTTAGTAATTATTACAGTAATACAATCAATACTATAAACTAATTAATATTTATATATAAAGATGAATGTATATTTGTTTTGTTTGTTTGTTAGTTTGTTTGTTCTTCATACAAATCCACAGTTTTCATCCGATCTCGATGAAACTTTGCACACTTATCCTTTGAAACAAGGAGAAAAATACTGTCTACATTTGGTTGAAAAATTATCTGTATAAATAACACATGTTGTCTCATAACTTCGAAATACGGCGATAGACAGACACGTTGGATATGGTCGTCTCCGTACCGTGTTTCCGTATAGTGGACTGGCAGCTTAGTGGTTAAAGCGCTTGCTTACGAACGTCGTGGTCTCCGGTTCAAATCTCCGTGGAGGCTAAGATTTTTAAAAATTGTTTTTCATCGTAAGAGTCAGGCCTGGGCCGTAGGTTATTCGGATTGAATGTTAAACTGTAGATATTAGAAAGTTAGGGGTGCAATGCGAGGCAAATCGTAGGTAGTCTTGCAATGTTGTAGGTGTACACTTTTTTCGTTATAATGATCCCTCAGGTGGTGTTCGCAGTCAATGTGTGAGTGTGAACCACAGTAATTCTTCATACAAATCCACAGTTTTCATCCGATCTCGATGAAACTTTGCACACTTATCCTTTGAAACAAGGAGAAAAATACTGTCTACATTTGGTTGAAAAATTATCTGTATAAATAACACATGTTGTCTCATAACTTCGAAATACGGCGATAGACAGACACGTTGGATATGGTCGTCTCCGTACCGTGTTTCCGTATAGTGGACTGGCAGCTTAGTGGTTAAAGCGCTTGCTTACGAACGTCGTGGTCTCCGGTTCAAATCTCCGTGGAGGCTAAGATTTTTAAAAATTGTTTTTCATCGTAAGAGTCAGGCCTGGGCCGTAGGTTATTCGGATTGAATGTTAAACTGTAGATATTAGAAAGTTAGGGGTGCAATGCGAGGAAAATCGTAGGTAGTCTTGCAATGTTGTAGGTGTACACTTTTTTACGTTATAATGATCCCTCAGGTGTTGTTCGCAGTCAGTGTGTGAGTGTGAACCACAGTAATATTATTATAAGGAAGTAAGTCTCTGTCTTTTTGTTACGTTGTGATAATTTTATAAGGAAATCTGTGAAGGACAGGATATTTTTTCCAGTATGATTAACAGTTGTAGTCACGAAATTTTGAGACCTTATCGAATGGTGACAGAAATATGTTGGAAATTGATTCTCTTCAAGAGACAGGTTCGACGGTACAATGAGATAGTGATAGCTTTCCTGTCATATTATTCCTACTCGATATTGTTTGGGAGCAATCCTTCGTTAGCAACTTTCTATATTTAATTCTGGCAAAACAATTCTTAATCCACGCGTACGAAGTCGCGGGTACGGGCTAGTAATTATTAATAGTGAATAATCTGTTCCATTTGGATTCGTCTGTTAGCTAACATACGCAAAAAGGAGGTAGTTTTGAAGTACGTGAATAAATGTATTGCTTACTTTTTATTAATGAAGCTGCCTGTATGAAAACTCTTGTACATTTGGACAGTTCAAAGAAATTATTAGTTGCACAAGAAAACCATGAATGTTCTGCTAGGAATATTATCGTCAGTTTATATTTTAATCTCTAAAGTTGAGCAAGTTTCTAGATACCCTTCGTTTGGAAGTACTTGTTAAATCGCCATAGGTTAAGTACTAAACTTGGTACAGCTGTTTAATGAACCGTCAGAGGATATATTTTCTTACCCAATGTACATTTAAATACATATTATGAATGATAAATGTCATCTGCTTGGACTTAACAGTTCTGATATGGATGGTGTTTTGTTTAAACCTGACCAGGATAAAGAGCTATTTTAGAAATGATTTCCGTACTGACAACTCGTCTCTGCAGATCGCTTATACAGGGCGTTCGCCGGGAAACGCAATCCACTGTTAGCGCTACAAGGAAGAAACTGCTCCCGGCGAGCGAGCGGTCAGTTTCCGGCATTGTTCGACCGTCGGCCGCGGACTATTTCATAATAATTACGCTTCATAATCTTCATAAACTTGTGTGCTAAGCATTTAAATGTGACGTAATTCATTAGCTTACCTTATAAAAGATGCTGGAAGTGTTGACCCTCTTGTGTAATGCACATTTCACATCTTCTGAACATATTTCGAGACACACGCTGCCCTAACTGACTTAATGATTTTTTGGGTGACTGTTCTAGTCGAAAAGCGATATCGTCAATTTTCTCCTCTGTGAGAATACGGTTGACCGACGGTCTCTTTTTGTTAAAAAATGAACCCGTTCCTCTTACTTTTTTAACCAGACGCAGAATTGTTGATTTAGCTGGCAGTAAAGCGCCAGGAAATTCGCGACGAAATTTACTGCGACACTTTTTAAACGACTTCTTCTTCACATATGTATCGTAGAGAAATATTCTTTGTTGCAAACTGTAACGTACCATAATTTTACTCACACTCAAACACGGTACAGATTAATAAGAGTATGAAGCCCCAAACCAGCCAAACCGCAAAGAAACGTTTATTCACAACACTGATTATATAAGAGACTGAAGTCACAAACTATCTACAATGCAAAGAAACCGTTCTTAACAATGTAAGGGTCACTACACTGCACTGTTGGGGCAGCGGAGGTGTTAAACAGTGCGGTGATTCACGTGCCGTGTGGCGTGAGTTGCTGGCACCACTGACCGAGCAGTTGCCGACGGCAACAGACTGGGAGGGTAGCGTTTTTCCGGCGAACGCCCTGTATAAGCTTTACATAAAATTCCTGAATAATTCCAAGACTTCCGACCGACGTTTCTGGAATTCTAGCAATACTCAAACAATCAAAATCACATTAAAACAATCAGAATTAATACAAAATCATTCACAATTATTATGAAATGCACAGAATTGAGAATTAAAGATATTTACACACAAAATTATCACGTAAATCAGTCAAAACTGTCGCATATTGTCCTCTAAACATCGTAGCTTACTTTAACACATTGACTGCCACGTGAGCCAATGTTGGCTCACAGTTGCATGGGTTATGACGCCACGTGAGCCATATTTGGTTCACGTATACATTGTGCAGTGAGCCGCGTGAGCCATAACTGGCTCACATGCAGAGTTGTGTTTAGAGGCTTCGTGAGTCTCATGGGGCTCACAGATAATGCGTTTCAACTATGAGTTTAATAGTGGTGGCTCCACTGAACACTCTGATGTTCTTAGCAATCAATATTTTTTGCATTTGGTAGCCCTGGTGATTCCTAACTGCAACCGTCAGAGATCAACTTTCGACGACTCATCTGTAGTACTGTTTTGTTTTGCTGATTGCTCGTGTATGCTATTTGAGGTTACGTTTGTGTATTTGGTTAGTTTCCTAGTTTATTGTTATGACCAAAAGAAGACAAACTTTTGAAGAACTTGAACAGCTAGTGAATGAGGCTATGCAAGATGGCTTATCAAGTTATAAATTTTATATGTAGCTTATATAAGCATATAAACTAAGAGTTTGAATCATTTCTTGAAAAACGATTTTTTTAATACCTATTGTGTTTTAAATGATGTGAGCCACATGTGGCTCACGTGGCTACAGATCGTAATTGTGTTAAAATGTAGTTGTTGGGCCACGTGAGCCATATATGGCTCACACCTGTTATCAATCCAGATCAGTCATAACTTGATATTTTATGAAGTAACTTAGTTCTACATGATCAAAAGAAGACATCTGATGCAAAAAATAAATTTGGCCTCACAAGTAATATTCGTGATTTCAATGTGGCATAGCAATACATAGTCCAAGTTTCATCATGGCAGTCAATGTGTTAAGACTTGGAATTACAAACTTTTAATCAATGTTTCATGTATAGTACTGTCCTTGAATATATTAAATAGCGTTTACATTTTTCCTTTCAATAGAACAATGTTAATTTACACAAATTCACAATTAATTGCAAGAAACACATACAAAACCTTATTTACTCAACCCCCAGCTTGCTACAAATAATTCTTAAAATACAATTTCATTAACGGTCTGGATCTGAGGCTGTTATAAGTGGCTATTTGAACGCCATTCAGTCAGGTATCAAATGGCGTTCTTGTCTCGTGAGAAATGTGTTGGACGATCCGACAACGTCTTTTATCAGTCCTCGTTAGCAGCTTCTCCATTTTTGAAGCCCACCCACAAGCAAGGTACTTTACACGGCTGAACAAACACGGCATCCTCGCGTATTGTGCCGCGACTGAAAAGAAATGGACACAATGTCGCGTGGTAACGAACACGGCGTGGTCTAGATTTACGGCGCCGGGTGTCGCGGGCTGCCGACCCGCCCCTGTCTTTTGAGACCGCCCGCCAGGGAGGTTGTAATCAGCTGAACGCACAATCCGGCCCGGCTGTTATTTACACACCCCCGCCCCTACAGGTCTCAGCGTAACACACAATACCATTGTGTCACTGCTCTGAAAGGAATCATTCACACGGATACACATCGGTTTACCGGTTTTTTTCGTTCGGTTCACCAATTCACATTTAGTCCACAAAAATTTTGAGCTCTACTAACAATTTCACGTTTTATAAACAGTGAATAATTATTCTCTTTTAATAGTTTTTGCTTGAAATTACACAATTCTTTTGTTGTTAAATGAAGAAAAGGTTTTGTCTGTACTTTTTTTTTTTTTTTTTTTTTTTTTTTTTTTTTTTTTTTTTTTTAAATCTTATTGCCTTTTTGGAAATCTGTTTTATGCTTAAAGATCGAAATGGTCCAACATAAATTTTTTTGATCTATCGTGCTGTTCGTCTATTTAGGGTTTTCCCTCAACGGATGGAGATTTTTAAAGATTTACTATACATATATTCTCACGTAATACCTGTAAGTTGTATCTAAAAGTTAATAAGGAGAACAGTTAAGAATATAACGTAAAAAAAGTATTTCCGTTATTATTATTTAATCCAAAATATATTCAACAAAGTTTTATAACGTATAACTTTCCAAAAATAGGATTATCCGAACCTTTATGATTCTGTCTATACTAAAGTTGATATTAGTGATTTATTTTTATTACAAAAGAGATACTGTGTCAGACGAGATCGCAAGATCATCCCGAGTGTGGTGGGTGATCGGTAACGCTCTGGGCTCACGTTCACAAGGACGCTGGTTCGAATTCCCGTCCGAGCATGCAGCTCTTTTTCCATCGTCCCCCTAAATCACCCCAAGCGAATGCCTGGATTTTTCCTTTAAAAGGCCATGGCCTAATTCCTTCCCGATTATTGTCCCAAGTCCTTTTCCTCCTCTAATGACCTCGACATCGACATCGACTAGGCGTAAGGACATAAGTTTAAAAAAAAAAAGCACAAGCTAATGGGATAGGCAGCAATGAAAACGAGTTTTCCATTCCTCAGTAGGTATCCTTTTCTATTCAAGGGAAAGAGAAAGTTGTACTATTGTATAGAAAAGGCTCTAACAATTCTTGGTGTTGAATTTGGTAACAGTGCGTATTTTGCTGGCCTATTTTACCTGTTTTTCAATAACATCATCTAGATCAGTGATGTCAAAGATACGGCCCGCGGGCCGTATCCGGCCCCCGGGTCCTATCAATACGGCCCGCGGTCGCAATGTGACACACAAAGAAGAATCATGTTTTTTAGAGCTTTTAGACTTCACTCGATTCCTCTACAGAAGTACATTTTTTTTATTTGAATCTGGCCCGCCTACACATTATAAATTTAAAATGCGGCCCTCTGCAAATTGAGTTTGACACCTATGATCTAGATATTCACGGCGCAGATGGTAAAACCCGAAACATTTTGTTTCAAGACGTTCTCAAATAACGTTCAAATCTTCTTTGATTTCTGTAGTAAATCTTTTGATAGAGAACTTTTTAATGGTTTCAGCTGTCTCACGACTCATTAAAAGACTGTGAGTTGAATGTTACTATAAAAAACGGTGTGAGGAGCTGATTCTAACTAATAAAGTACTGTATAAGCTTCCCCGAGACCTGGATCTCAACTTGGATCTCAGCATAAAAGCGAAGTTTTCTGTCATTCCGATGTGGCTTCCATTGAGTTCATCGTCTCTCCTATTTTACACTCTAAAGTGAAAAAGCTGGTTACTTAACTATATCTAACGTGCTGTCATCGAGGCCTATGCCTGAAGCCACTCCCCCTCCCTCTCTCTGAATAGCTAGTACCTGTGCAGTCTGTTCCAGCTTTAATTTGCACAGCATCCGTTGACTGGCCGTCGGAAGCCTCAGCCGTACACGGGAAATTACTCGTCGGCTCGGCGCGGCCTCATAAATAAGTATAGGCGGCGGCGGGGCGAGCGTGACGTATGCAGTGGCAGCGTGGACGCCAAAGTGAGCCCTACAGCCCGCCAGCTCATCTACCTTCTACTATTTGCCGCACATGGAAATACATCTTTCATTTGCTGATCGTTTTATCGTAGTTGAAACCGAACACTATGACAAGATTTTTTTCCCTTCATTCAAAATGAAACGTGAAGTGATAGTAGGATCAGATAGAGTGTTATTTATTAATTGTGCGTAAAATACAAATGTAGCTGCGCTTAGTAACTGCGTTTAACGCTCTGGCCTCGCTTTTGGGAGGACGGCGGTTCGAATCCACATCCGGCTATCCAGATTTGGGTTTTACATGGTTTCCCAAAATCACTCTAGGCGAATGCCGGGATGCTTCCTTCAGAAAGGCCATTGCCGAATTCCTTTCCGTTCCTTGTCTCCAGTCCCATCCCGCCACTAAAGACCTCTACGTCGACGAGGCGTAAAGCCATAAGTAAAAAAAATAGTTTCTGCGCAGCTTAGAACCAAATATCGAGATGTTGACGTCAATACAGAGTTTCTGGAGTTACTAAAATTTCTTCATTGTTTATGTCATTACATCATATTGTTATAAATTTGTACGTTTCGGCCTCAAACTGTCGTTATCATCAGTGGTTTGCTTTCTGAGTATCACCAAGAGACACCAAGCTGTGACTGAAATGTAGGGGTTTATAATCAGATAGCGCGGGAAGACAACGCGCGAAGAAATTTGAATAATAATTGGATGGGTGCAAAAAGCGCAAAGAATATCGTAGCTTGTGGAGTTGCTAGCAAAAATTTCTCCCATCCTTCTTTCCGCGACCTGACAGCTCTTTCGGTGATAACGTGAAGGAAGTTACGACTCGAGATTCCACAGTAACTCTCTTGATCTTACACTCTCTCTTACACATCACGTTAATGGATCTGTCATGCCCTGTTTTTGTTATATTTAGCCAGCGCAAGTCCCGCACGGCAGACGACATTTGTTACAATGTTTAGCACACTAAAAAATGGGTTGCAGTTGCATCTCAGTTGTTGCTTTCAACCGGTGTTTCCAGTCTCTTAAACGGTTGAATCCACTAGCAACCATATCCGCGACATAAAACAGATATGGATGGTGTGATCTTTGACTGTCAAGAACAGGTGCTTACAGATCTCTATGGAGGAAACGTTTCAATTAGTTTAAATATTTTTTATACAATTCCTCAAGCTCTTTCGACAGTTTCAAATAACCAACGGCATTGGAGCCAGCAAACATCTCCTGGAAATCTAATTCAATAGCGTAATAACGTGACAAAAAAAGACTTTTCCAGAGTTGACTAACCGGTATGTAAGAGATTGTCAACGTCATTGAAAGCCACTAGTTACACGACGATCACATTTTTACTCGCATGCAGACATCAAATTTGAAAAGTGTATATTAAATACTGCTTGGTAACAACAATATTTCTTCATTTAGAGAAATTCACATGCGTTTTGATTATACTCTAAACCAGTTTCTCTAATTTAGTTTGTAATTCTGGCATAAATGATCGCAAATCTGTATGAAACATATCTCACAATCGACGTAAAAATTACGACCCTGAACATAAATAACACAGTTATCTAATTTTTATTTGATTTCACAAGCGAGATATTGATCGACTTTTGGATAAGCCACAACTCTCAGTTGTCTCATTAAAAAAAAAAAAAAAAAAAAAAAAAAAAAAAAAAAAAAAAAAAAAAAAACAACAACTAAGAATCGATCCTTAGTCCTACTACCTAAATAGTCTTGTGTCTGGTAAGTAACTGCAGGGAGGGAGTGAACAAAGTATCGTATATAATTTGTATAACAAGCAATTTTGTTTGAAAATTCGTGAACAACAAAAGTTCGCAACAAATAAAAAAATATTCGTGCAACGAATCGTTTTTGCTGTTTGAGATTGCATTATTTTAATTCTATGACGTTTTTTAAAATTCAATTGCCCGGAATGTTCACTGTTCATTGTTCTAAAAGTAAATGAATTCGTTAATTTGCGCTATTGGTTGCAGTTGAATTGGAGGTTTGATTGCCACAGTTTACGGCAAATGGAGAGCTGCAGTTGAGTTTCACTCCAAACACGGCGTTTGTCGATAACTGCTATACTGGGGTGCGTTCCGTTCCGTTCCGCTGGGGGCGCTGGAACTAATATGCACACGGATATCCCTGCAATACAGGTCGTCTTTTTAACGAAAAACAATTAAATTCTAACCAAATGGACGTATCTCAGCGAAATAAAATCCAGTTTGTAGTACAAATAACCGGTATAACAGCTCTTAATTTTCATATACCATAGACAATAGTATTATATATATATATATATATATATATATATATATATATATATATATATATATATACAGTATTATTTATATATATCAAGGCAGATTTCCTTCATCTTGCTGGCAAAATGTTCCTTCTTCCCTCACCCCCACAAAAAATAAAAACACATTGCAACGAAAAGCAACAGAATAGACTATTTACATTAAACTTGGACACGAATTTTGCAACCTCATAGCATCGTAGAGTGCCAAAATTATTATTATTTTTTGAATCAACAGCGAAATTGCTGCAGTTAGTTATCCATAAACAATAATTTTGGCATTTGTCTATTTTCTATACACAGTATGTATACTAATATTGTATTTGAGTGTAAGTGTAGCATATTATGATGTTCTCTGTATTAAAGGAAGATCGGAAATGGTATAACCAGTGCTGCCTTTCTCTTCCGATAAACATTAAGTGGACCAAAATGTTTGTTTTTTTTTTCTTTTTTTTTCAAACGCGTTGCAGATAGGTTTACGGTTTGCCCCAAGACTTTGTACATAATTAATCTGGAGACCTCGTCCTCTACCAATATCGCCCCGTACCTTGTTGGACATTTCTTCCGCCACCGTGTCTAGAACCACTTAAAAATACGTTCAGCGCCAAGCACAATTAGTCTCATTACCAATTACGGTGCCGTGGCAGGTTTATCTGTTGTAATTGGCACCGAAAATTTCAAAAATGCCAATGTACAGTACATATTCAACTATAAATGCACCCAACGTTGTCCAATATTTTTCCTATAAAATCATTCAGATAGGAAAAAGAACAATGTCGAATAGGTAACATGGTGTTTTATCATTATTTTATTCATGTAATATTTACCAGAATTAAAACATTTATTTAATTTGATTAAACGGAATACTACATTTAATGTCATGTTGGAGGTATGAATCAAATTTTATGGGGATAAATTATTTTGGTATATGCGTTTAAATAACTCGTCCCTCCACCTGCCCCCCCCTCCCCTCTTTTACTTAAAATTTATTTCGGTCAGTGAGGAAAATGTTCACCAAGATTCATAAAAATTTCCCCCTCCATTTGGAAATATTACTGGAACTAAGAAAATCACATATACATACACACGTTTACTTTTATATAATTTAAATATATAGTCATCGAGATTTTCTTATGAAATTCCACACTGAAATAATTACAGATAATTTTTTTTTTTTAAGTGGAGTTGATTTGGAAATGCCGATACAATAGTAAAAACAGAAAAAATTAAGGGGTACGACTATCTAAAACCGCAGAAGATCCATAATAATCACTGGTTACTGGCTTTGATCTTACAATGTTTATTCCAACTGATGGCCATCTACAGTACTGTAATAACAGAAGACAGAAGCTGAAAATACAGAAGTAAAAATGTCGCGAAGTGTTACAAGTGGAAGGGCCGCGCACCCTTCCCTTTACAGTTGTGGCCTTGCTCCCTCTTGTTATTCCAGCGGCAACTAGCGCCCCTTTCGCTGGCGCAGTTCTCTTGCTGCACTGCGGCTTTGCTGCAACTTGCTTCCCCTCCTCTTTCCCCTCCCTTCTCAGCCTCCTGTACGCTTCCCTACTAAACAGGTGGTAGGTTCTGGAAGGGATGCTGTTTATACTGTATGTAGAATAAGCAGTCTGCGTTTATGGATACCAGTAACACGACTGAAAGATGGAAATGCAGTTGAATTCCTGTAACGAAAGCAACCAGTTAAAAACTTGCTTTTTACAACCATTATTCTAGCTGAGGCTTTAATGCCTCCCTACACAACTCGAATCACATTTACATCTAGTTTCCCTAAATAATTGTGCGAATGTTGCACAATGTGACATGTAAGGGTGAAATTGCTTCTGAGTCTTCAAATAATAGGAACCAATGCTAAAGCTCGATACGTATAACCCTGCAAAATCTATACCAACCAACTGAAGATCTTGAAGAACTACAATGTTTAATTCCTTATTTAGTAAAAATATATCTATAAAGACGCACCGAAAAATTAATGTCATTATTTTTCTAGATCCTTAATAGTTAATTTACAGATTACTGACATCCATAGTTTACAAACAGAGGAGAGCAGAGTGCTAATGAGATGACTTTTACCAACTGAATTTGTTGCAGTACGTAATTCTCTATGGAAATAATGAGAAACTGTCAATATTTCGGCCCAGTAAGAACCCAGCCTCAAAATTACAACATTACCTTTATGATCGAATATTTGAGACACTCATACTCGTTGGGTCGCCACAGTACCAAAACTATGATGAAGTCTCGCCAATGTATTCTTTGTGTAAGGCACTTAAAATTAGATAAATTACTTAATGAAATGAGCAATGCCCACCTCACTGCAATAATGAGATTACCACTTAAAAACTGACAAGCTAGTAAACTAACGCAAAGAAAATACTGCCTAAGATTTGTCACATGAGGTTAAATTTATGTTGCGGAAATAAAATTATTATGATATAGTTCTAAGCCACTGGTCCAAATACAATATAGTTCATTACATTTCAATTTCGGAAAGAATTAACAATTTTACCCATAAAGATATCCTTAAACATTGCAGCTGCTTTGGTAATTCTTAACAAGAACCCAATTTCAGTCTTCAAATAAGAGTGCTATTATTTAAGTACTAAAAACACTTTCAGCGTTCTTCTATGTAACTCTTCCCTTACTGGGTCATAATAATTTGAGAATCAAACATCGTCAATTTAAAAAAATCATGCAACTAGGATAAAATTATTAAGTTAACCCAAGAACAAAGTTTTTCTTAGTGGTGTTTTATCAGAAAAAAAAACAATCCTGGAACTTTGGTTTGATAAATTTTTGTCATACATGGTGGTATTACAAATTTGATAGAAGACACATGGTATTCCTAAAATCGTATTCCTAAAATATTTCAACTATTAATAACTATTTAAGGGAAATAAAAATAAAGGTTCATCTTACATTGTGTATTAATGCTCAAATTATTCGATTCTGTTAAATCGACGTGAGTGTAATATTGTGAATTCCTCTGCTCGAAGCCCTATTTCGAATGTTAAGTAATCTAAGCTATTTTTTCTGTTCTATGGCCAAAGGTACTGTTCAATGGTGAGTTAATTGTATTTTCTTGTATTTTTAATGCCAAAAACTAAGAAATTTTGTATATTTGTATGTATTCTGGATATAATATAGGCATCCACCAAACTATACTGAGTCTTATTTCGGATAGGCTGATCTAAATCGCCAACCTTTTAGTGCAAACTATATCTGCTTGTCAGAAAATTTAGGTATTTATGAAGAGCCATTCTAAAGCATACTATAAAAGTCAAAGCATGTTTTCTTCAAAATTAGTATTATTTGAAAGAAAAAAATATATGAAATTCAGCTACATGTGTATTTTTTTTGTTATATTTTTTCGCCACGTCATACTCCGCGGTGATTATAGGCTGGAGAAAATTAAAACAATGAACAGGAAGGAATACAACCGACGCCATTCAAAGGCACCAATCCAGCATTCGCCTGGTGTGATTTCGGTAAACCATGGAAAACGGGATTCTATATGATCGGACCGGGATTTGAACCCATGTCCTCCTAAGCCCTTGCGTAACCGAGCACCCACTGCGCTCGAGTATTCCCTGTGATGTATTATCGCTATTTATCATTTGCAGTTCCTGAGCTCTCTACAGGAGTTTTAAATATATAATCCGACAGTTTAGGGGAGCTTTTAAAAGCTCCATGTGAAGTTTTATTTTCACGAAAGTTTGAATTACTTTTCGTCACTCTTTCAAATTTGATAACAACATTGTGTTGGTAACACTGCACGACAGTGTTTTTTTTGGGGGGGAGGGGAAGTAAGGGGTGGTGGGACGAGAGTTAGAAGAATTATGGCGAGAACGTGGGAAGTAGGCACAATCAGATCGTTAATTCTGAAGTGTATTTGGAGCCATTGACAAACTGGACGGGCAGAATACTAATGAGTATTGATTTGTGGAAAGGATACAATGCTTCTACTTTTTTGTGAACGGAAAATGTACTGAGTAATAAAGACGAGATTTTTCCATGTGACTTCGATCGCGTGGGCATAATCAGTTTGCTATAAAAATTAGTCACGGGAAGTTGCGAGATACCTCAAATGACGAGTACGGGCTTGACGTTACTGCAAGGTCAGAAAGGGGAATGCGGAGTTCTAACTCAAAGTCTGAATAGAATTTCGGACGTAGTTATTACCTAGACTTTTTAATATTCAAATCTTTAAGTTGAAGAGTATATTTCCGGTTTGGGAAAGAGAAATAACGTATTGTAAACAGCTATCATTAAGGATTGCAGTATTTCGAATTAAGAGAAGAAATTTTGAATAAATTTTATCTGTCGCCTTACTAAAATAACTTGAGATTCAATGAGCAGATGGGAATTGGAGTCTCACCTTTTTAAGGATGGTTCGAATCCGCGTCCAGGCATTCGCATTTGGGTTTCCCCAAATCACTCCAGGGAGATGCCGAGATGCTTCCTTCATGGCCGAATTCATTTCTGTTCCTTGTCCCCCATCCCACATTCCCCATCTTTTCCCGCCTATAATAACTTCGACGTAGACGAGGCGTAAAAACATAAGATTTTTTTTATATATATAAGGAAATGCATTAGAATTAATTACGTAGAACCACGGATATCGAGACCAGCTGTTCGTTTTTCGAATTGAACGAAGTATTTCAGAGTGAAAGAACAAATAAATATTCTAATTCATGTAGAGACTATAAAGGCCGTATCGAAAGAAGAAGAAGGATTAATTTTTTTTTTAACTAGTTCTGCAAGTGACAACATTCTTGTGTTCTTTCTCCTTGGTGGATAGCTTGGTGGATAGTTTTCCCTGGGACAACTAAACTGGGATGGTTTCCACTCACTTTTACCATTTGACTGTTTCGTTTGTAAGACTATGATGTGTGTATGTTTAATGTAGAGTGTTTTTTTTTTTTTTTTACTGCTTAACGTCTCTTAACAGTGAGGTCTTTAGGGACGGGAAAGGATGGGGGGCAAGGAATGGGAAGGAAATTGGCCATGGCCTTTTTAAGGAAGCATCCCGGCATTCACCTGGAGTGATTTGGGGAAACCATGGAAAACCCAAATCTGGATGCCCGGACGGGGATTCTAACCGCCGTCCTCCCGAATGGGAGGCCAGAACGCTAACCTTTACACCACCAAGCTCGGTATGTAGAGTGTTGTTCGCATTGCAGATTAATGTAAAAGTCGGCGTCGCCCTGTTTAGACCTACTCTTCCGAAGGAGACCAATGCTATACGTTCCCATCTGATGGATCAATCACCATCAAGTGTGCATAGCCACACTAGACAGGCACTGCGGAGAGGTTTGGGATTCAACTCCGGAGTTTGGTGCTTAATGAGGTGATTAGGAATTCTGCTCCTCCTATCCACGCCACACAGTGGTTCGGGATTGGAAAATAGTGAACATTCGAACTAAAGTCATAATATCGATCCAAAAAAAAAAATTGATTTAGGTAGCATTTTTTGTCCTGATCAAAACTTTTTATCTTCAATTTTTGATAAAAAATGAGTCCTTCACCATTAAAATAAATAAATAAATAATAAGAAAATGTATGGGTGAAAATCTATTTTATTTTATTGTCATGGCCATATATCAAAGTGTCAAAGTTAAACCTTATGCAATTGTAAGTACTTATCCTTCTTAATATTACAACATAAAACTTTCTTGCATATCCTTGCCGCTTTGACTACAGGGTGTAAAAGAATTTCTGCGATTATAATACAGTGGACATTCGAACTAAAGTGATAATATCGATCCAAAAAAAAAAAAAATTGATTTAGATAGCATTTGTTGTGCTGATCAAAACTCGTTATCTTCAATTTTTGATTAAAATGAGTCCTTCACCGTTAAAATAAATAAATAAATAAAAATTATAAGAAAATGTATGGGTGAAAATCTATTTTATTTTATAGTCATGGCCATATATCAAAGTGTCAAAGTTAAACCTTATGCAATTGTAAGTACTTATCCTTCTTAATATTACAACATAAAACTTTCTTGCATATCCTTGCCGCTTTGACTACAGGGTGTAAATGAAGATATATATGTTGAATTTAATAATATAATGTAATATAAATATTTTAGTTAGGACATAAGAAAAAAGATAATATTTGTGCTAGAATCGTATATTATTAAGAATTAAATTCACTTTCAATTTATTTATATCGAAAAACTCTCCAAGAAATTGAACATATATGACTTCATTTACGCCCTGTAGTGAAAGCGGCAAGGATATGCAAGAAAGTTTTATGTTGTAATATTAAGAAGGATAGGTACTTACAATTGCATAAGGTTTGACTTTGACACTTTGATATATGGCCATGACAATAAAAAAATAGATTTTCACCCATACATTTTCTTATAATTTTTATTATATATTTTTTTAAGGGTGAAGGACTCATTTTTATCAAAAATTGAAGATAAAAAGTTTTGATCAGCACAACAAATGCTATCTAAATCAATTTTTTTGGATCGATATTATGACTTTAGTTCGAATGTCCACTATTTTCCAATCCCGAACCACTGTGCGCCAGCCAACTCCTGATGATGGAAATCGTGTTAGGTGCCGGGAACCATAACTGAGTCATCGATGCCGGTTTGTTACGAAATTTAATTTCTTGATTGCCGGTTATGTCGGCATTGAAGTACACGTGAGTGGTAGCAGCTTTAACCAGCGCCCCTCGCCCCTTCGGATGAGCTGCGGGCGCGACCGCAGCGGTGCGTGTGATTTAGGTCAGTGAGCCAGTCACTACACGGGGTGCAGGCAGCGGGCGACAGGTCTGTTTATAAGTGCCGCTCAGCTAATGAGAACAATTACTAAGCAAAGCAGCTAAAAAACTGTAGCGCTCCTATTTTTCTCGCTGTTAACTGTTTCTTCTGTTAACAGAAACCAGGGAAAAAATAACAAAGCGGCACAACTTAAGACGTTCCTCTGGATTTAGTTCCATGTATTAATGAGCATCGTTTCTTTAAAACACTGGTGTGGGATTACCTAACTCTTTAAGGACTTTGAACGTCCTACGCCCGTCCTGATGATGTTATAAAGCTACAGTTACTTAACTTATTGGACGCTTCTCACAATACAGGAACACAAGACTATGTATCTCGTCTTTTACATATACCAAGTTAATTAAATACCCATTTATTTCAGAAAAACAATTCAGGAAGTTATGAAGTCGGTAAGGTGTTGGAAGCACGAATGCAAAAATGAACCCTCTGATTCGGCTGTGTTCGATATTAAATAAATAGCTTCTAATCCCGTCAAAAATCATCGGTTGAACGTAGTGTCCTACTTATTTATTTCTTCGCTGATACTTAACTAAATAGAACTGTTATCAAACATAACCTTGATTTTTTAATGATATAATGTTGTACATCTTTTCACCTAGTTCCTTTGCGCATTCCTCTTCGTAATAAACATGTAGATTTAAATCTAATTCCTACCTTTCTTTATGGTTCATTTCAAATTATAATCTAAATTGAAATAATATTGAATCGGTAAATATATAAAAAGTTTAAATTCTTAACTGACTGTGTTGGCCACATCTATGGGCGAAGAATAAAACGAAAACATTTACATCGATCGACTATAAATAAACAAAACGTAACTAATAATTAATATGAGGACTTATAAATATAAATCCTTTCCTTTATGGTTGGTTTGCAATTTGAAACATATTTAACCTTTACAAAAACAAAAAAAGCTAGTTCTATTATTAGCTTGCTATAAGCTCACAGCTCACCCACCACGCTCCGTGGTTCTTAATTAGTTTTGATGATGTGTGTGGCACTATTAGTTCAATGGTCGTTCGGCCGCCAAAGTAAATAGAGATTACAACCAACAGTGCTGTATTTCTCTATCATGACCTTCACTTAGCTTGACCTGATAATTTAAATTTCAGCTGTTGCTTACGAACACTGCTTCAATCGGTGCAGTAGGAAGCAGAGGTTCGGATGAATGGTCGGTGATTATACCTGATTTAAAAGCATTTTTTTTTCTACAATTATATTTATAAATGAATGTAATTTTTCTCGGCGTTGTTTATTTATAAACGTTTCTCGGGAAACAAACCGAGTAATATTGAGATGCTGCTAGGCAACATAACAACATCTGTCGTTGCCATGCCAGTTTACAAACAACACGCTCAAGGCTGACTTCAAGGCAGACTTCAAGACTTGCAACCGCACCTGAAGATGGCGACGGAGGTTAAATTCACCGCATTATTGTGCATTAATAACAATATTACTCGGTTTGTTTCGCTAGAAACGTTTATAAATTATATTTATAATAGTTGTAAAAATTATAAAGAGTAGCTGCTGGACAGATTGAATTCAACCTGTAATATCGTCAGAATTACTCCAGAGTTTCGTCTTGCCGCGTATGCGCCTGTGTCTATCCCAGTAATCCTACCTGGTATAGGGAACCTATAGCCTAAAGCGGAATCCGAACCACGAAAGCATTCTGACGTACCTCAAGCTTTGCCAGAGACGTAGGTCGTGTTAAGGGCCTTTGGAAATCCCCACAGAGACAGGGATTCAAGCTGAGGACCTTCCCATCTCCAGTCAGACGCCTTAAGCAGTGAACCATCAGACCGCTCCGTTCCAACTACATGTGATTGTTAGAACATGTGGTAGTTTCACAGAGATTTCAGTAATGATACATTTTAGAAGCCTCAAGTGTAGAATTAGCGATTGTGAAGCTTGGATATTACTTTCTAACGTCACTCACACATGACCTTCCCGGAAGTGAATAATTACGCAGACGATTTTGAAAATTCTAAACCTTATTAATACACATACTGGAGTGCAGAAACTCACTAAAACAGTGTGTAACAAAAATCATTTCAACGCAGGTGCCAAGAATATTGCATCAAAATTAGGAGCTTCAGCAACTATTTGCATCACAATGAGATTCATTTTTAATGCACAGAAAAGGTAGCGTACTTCAACGAAGATGTATTTGTAATGGAGTACAAAACATAAGCAACTTCAGTGAATATGAAACCCGAAATAGACGAGATTCCTGTATTTAATTTTTGCACGGTTGCAGTGATTTCTCTCTAGAATACTGTTGGAGGCTGCAGGAAATTGGATGCAACAAAATAAGAATGACCTTGCTGAGGGGCTCGACGATGACATTGGGACGAAAGCGTCGGCCATCCGTCTCCGATGTGCCTGATCTCTCCCGGCCCGCCAGACGTCGGAAATAACTGACATTAATGAGCGAAATGCTTTCAAATCTACATAATTTACATACCTATACATCACTTATGTAAATGGGGCTTCTTCCGCGTTGTATTCAGTTTCACTTGCATTCTGACACACGAAAGAGGGGGAAATGGCTATATTTCATCATTTACTCAGCTGTGTCGTCAACAAAGATGTTTGCCCCTATCATCCATAAATGTCCAGTCAATCTCCACTTTTAATCGGGACACGCAATTAATGGCAATTTATCAAGCCTGAATAGTCATCAATCGAGCTCACTTATCGATTCAATACTTGGGGAAAGCTAGAAACCCGAAGCAGTAAATTTATCAACATAATATTTCTTACTAATGGAAGTGAAAAGGATAATTGCACTATGAACCATCAATGAAAAACTATTAAAAGTTATGGATTGCTGACAGTTATTAAGCATTGTATGTCAAATGTAACTAGAAGCTGGTTTCAAAACATGTTGATAACTGAATAAGAACATAACGATTAAGACGTACCAGAGTAATGCAGTGAGTACTGATGTATATTTTTTTACTATCCAAAGAAAACACGGTATTGATTTCAAAGGGTTATGGAAACTGGTTGGTATTCATCGGCAGCAATAGGCATCTTCTATCGCTAGACAGTTTCACTCAAATCACATTGTGAAACGAGTGAGATTATTACACACACACACACATATATATTATCAGATGTTTATGTGAAATGATGTACAAGAATTTAGTTCGATAATACATGTATGTGTCACGATTCACAAATTCGTAAATAAGAAATGTTTCCGAATGAAACTGAATATACAAAATTCCGTTACTGTTATCCAAAATGCTACAGATATAAGATCTCTGCGCTTCTTCAGAAGGAATTCTAAGATGTGTATCTACTTGGACTGAAACTGGAGGCTAAAAGTCTGTCGCTTGACATGATTAATGCATGATGTTTTCCGTGCTCATCTAAATGACGAAATATTTACTGTGTAAACTAAAATTGGAAATGTTCTAACGTTCATAGTAAACCTGTCCTAGAACTTTTTTTTCCGATCAGCAGTTCGAGTCTTGAAAGGGACTGAGATTATATTCCTTTCCTTGGCAATAATCCCGTTAGCTTGGGCTCCAATGATTACTCTGTTAACGATTCGTAGATTTTGATGAAAAACGGAACATAGACTAAACCATTGCATCTAATAACGTTCAGATCTTATCATAAGTGTAAGTGGTTTTGTGTGTGAAAGTGACTTGTGAAAGTTAAGAGTTCGTTACAACCACTGGGTCTTGTGTGAATCAGGTATTGATATATTTTTTTCTCTCATTTCAGGAAAAAGGTGATAATATCACACTGCATAGGATATTCCAATGGTTTCAAGTACGAATTTAAAGTCTTACTGGTATATGGAAACTTTGATTACGTTACGTCAGAAAACTTCATTTTATTTTAGGTATCCAGCAAATGAACCTCCGAAGTTTCTTTTAAAAATATAATTGAGTAATATTACAAGTAAATACACAAAGACCAATTAACTAAGAAATAAAAAATCAAACCATGATATAGTAATTAGGAATGTGAAGATCAGATTTTGAGCTTGCTGGATGGAATTATCATTTACACATAGCAAACCACTGAATCAACACAGACCACGAAAGCTTCTACATTCCAAAAAATGATGAATCTTGTTGTTTCAGCACCCATCGAAACCAGATTATTCGTTATGATTACAATGAGCACAGACCGCACGATGATCAAAACAAATTTTTAATGTTGTTGTACTAATGAGTGTGCTTCAGCGAGTATTTAAAACGACCACCTCTACTCGAGTTCAGCTGGATTAGTATTATATTCGTCTCTCATTGATTCAGAAGCATGGTAAAACACGTTCTTTCACATTTAATGGGAGTTGTAGACTCGTTACTTTATGCCGTAGTTTAACCAGTTGTGTAATTTTATGATTAACATTGGCTGTTTCTTGCCTATCCAAGCCATATTGACTTAAACGATCTGCTGAATCATGTGAGACAATGAAAATGTCGGGGGTTGATCATTAGATGAAATTATGGTCATCAAAAATAATGGTACGAATGAAGAAAAATTAAGTGACCCGTCCGAAAATTTCACAATGAATAGCGAGTAGAGAGGTTGGTTGTCTGGATGCACAGACTTCCGCGGTCGTTTTCGATGTAATCTTGGTTGTCCGGGTTGAACCGCGTCAATTTATCGAAACCTAACGTTTCGGCCATCATTTTGTCACTTCTTCAGAGGACTGTCGAGGCTGGAATCGCTGCCGGCTATATATAGCGAGTGCGCTAACCATTCGGAGTGACGTCACTCAAGTTGCCGCCGCCAGCGTGCCCGGTCCGATGGGGCTTGCATTCCGCGCTTTCCTAATCGAGAATGACCATGTTTGGTCAAGATGGTGGCGACTACTTGAGTGACCTCTGAAAAAGACCACAAAATGATGGCCGAAACGTTAGGTTTTCATAAATTGAAGCGGTTCAACCCGGGAAACCAAGATAACAGGTTGGTTGTTTGTTATAGGATGAAGGAAGAACATACTCATTTGTAGAAACTGTTTATTTTTCAACTGATATAGTTACGAAGCAAATCACTTTCAACATTTTACAAAACTTTTAGAAATGGTGAAATGTTTTCCTAATACGAAAAAAAAGAATCGTAAAAGCTCCTTACTCTAGAAAACACACACCGTTTATGATTATGTCGGTGATATTTGGTGCTTCTATCTAGC
The DNA here is from genome assembly GCA_031002005.1 of Vandiemenella viatica. Lineage (NCBI taxonomy): Eukaryota > Metazoa > Arthropoda > Insecta > Orthoptera > Morabidae > Vandiemenella > Vandiemenella viatica. The sequence continues at coordinate 159,306,984 of JARYHS010009186.1, forward strand.
GGTAATGAGAACACTCCTTATCGACGCCACCGCAGCCTAGCAGCCTGACTCTGAACTGTCGTATACCCATGAATTTGATTGTTCATAATTTTGCCATTTACCGGTTTAATTTTGGAAAATTTCATTCTTAATTAATGATGATACCAAAGCAGAGAACTTAATCTTAAAAATAATAACTTATTTATCGATTATAGTTAAATATGAAGGGAGGAAGATGTTTTTTTACCAAAAAAATACCTTTTAGATATAATATACAGGGTGATGTTACAAACTTTCAAGGATGATGGAGAAGGGTAAATTCTATTAGTCTGAGGTAAGGGATTCTGGTCCGGAAACAGACGAGTCGGAAGTTATACAAGAAAATATACTCAAGTTTTGTGTTAGCCTCAAACTAAGGGCCCCAGTTTCCGAATCCTGATCATGACATACAGGATTCCCGCTGAATACTCTCAAATACTCTCTGATAATTTCCCCTGGTGAAAGACTAGTAACGGCGCAGGTGACTTGATATCAGAGAGCCGAAAATCCTAAGTGTAGGGAACAATAACAATGAAATACACTTACCTGCACAGGTTTCACAATCTGATACATTTGCAACAGTTTTTCAAAATGACGTACCCTAGCATCAATGCAGGCATGGCGTCGTCGCACAAAGTTCTGTTGTACCCGTTCTAATATCTCTGGAATCATCTGAACAGTGTCGCAGGCAGCAAGAATTATTGCCATCCTCTTCAGTCTCAACAGGTGTGTCGTATACAAGATTTTTCACATGACCCCACAAGAAGAAGTCAAGAGTTGTGGGATCAGGGGAACGTGTCGGCTACGGAACAGGATCTCCTCTTCCTATTCACTTTTCAGGGAATGTCTGACCCAGATGTTCACGAACCCCCAGTCCAAAATGAGGTTGGGCTCCAACATGTTGGAACCACATCCGTTGACGAATAAATAGTAGGATATGTTCCAAGAGCCTATTACAGGTATCAACGATTTTCGCTTATAACTTTCGACTCTGATATATATATATATACATAGCAGGATGCCAGCGCCACAGTGACTGCAGTCACAACTACAGTCTACTTAAAGAGCAGGGCATAGCACACGGGGCTCTCTTCCTGCCTGACCATCGAGGCAACATCACTCATTGTGTATTGTGACACTGAGTCTAATAAATCGGATCCTTGTATCAGCTGTGTTCTCGTAGTTACTCTCCACTGTCCGAGGGATATCCACAGCCTATCTTCGCTGACGAGCCATCTGCCTCTAACCGAGAACTCCATTCAACCCGCCCGATTCCTGATCTTTCGCGAATGGACCCGACATATATTTATTCTTCCCCATCGTCCCTGAAAGTTTGTAACACCACCACGGAATCACCATGTATATGTTCCGGTAGTCATTTTTATACTCAATCTAAAAAACATTGTTACGCATCGTCGACGAAACAGTAGCTTCTTTACCAGACGAGGCGGTGACAAGCGAAGTGTGTATATCGGCCATTACCCCGGCGCGACGGGCACAAACAATGCAGCAGGCAAGTGCGCAGGCATGCAGGCGTGCAGGCGCTAGCGAGTCGACGCCAGATATATTTGCCCGGCGAGTAAATCTCGTCGCCCGCCGCCGCTGTCTGCATTCATTTCCATACATTTGTGTGAACCGGATCACGCGAGTCGCATCCCACCCGATGCGATCGCGCCGCCACCGCCCCGCATAAATATAACCACCCTTCTTTCCCCCCACCAGCTATGAGTTGCTGGATTTATCCCTGCCTTAACCACGTCTGTTTAACAGTACTGGTCGAAATCTTCCCTTATAACTGACGCTTACAAGCGGGACATAGTAAACTAGAGCCTTTTTCATGTTTTGTACTGATAGTTATCTTTCTCACGTGAAGTTAAATTTGAATCGCATAGTATTTGTTCCATAGATTTTTTAATTCAATTTTTAATTTGATTTAATTGTGACAGAAATATATCCCGTAGTCAATTTTCTTAAACCCGGCCCTTGCAGTGTAGGAACTAGCACGCTAAGCTCAGCTCGCATTTTAAGCGTCACTAATTCCAGTCCGGCCAAGGACATGCGTGGATTTAATTAAGTGTTGTGTTCGTCTTGTGTTGTTCTCATAATAGTGTTCCAATACAATAGTTAGTCCAAAATTAAGTAAAGCTGGCTTATATACATATATATACTATCTGTTACCCGCTACATCGTACGCGTGGATTTAGAATTTCATCGCTAGATTTGGGTACAGAAAGCTGTAAGTTACATAAGATTTGTCCCAAACAATACCGAGTCAGCATAATCTGAGGGGAACGCCACAATATGCCATTCTACCGTCGAACCTGTCTCATGAAGAGAATCAATTTCCAACTTGTTTAAAAACAGAAAATTCCAAGGTGCGGGGACGTTGGGGGAGGGAGGATTAACTGAGGGCAGATTCAATTTCAGCTTTGTATTCTCTTCTTTCTTCAGCATGAGTATCATTGGTGTCAATTGAAAAGATTTCGCACAGGTCACGGAGTGTGCGATGCAACATTGCATAAATGGGGTCTCCGTGAAGATGCGTTGTGTGACTGTGGTGGTATACAAACTGCTGACCACATTGTGATGGACTGTCCAGCAAGAAGATTATCTGGAGACCTTCTCACACTGCATCAAGCTGGACCAGCTGCCAGAAGATGGCTTGAGTATATAGATATAGTTATTTGATTGTACAGTCGGGGACAGAATTCGAGAGACCCCTCGCCTTTCGATTATGCTTCGTTCTAGACACGAATACCGCATGGGACAGCATAACTGGTAGGTGGTACACTAAATTCATGATAAAATAGACCGCTCATACCCAGCACTTTACCCAAGACTAAAAAAATGAGCCCACGCAGCAAGAAACTCGCAGACGCTCAGAGGGAAAGTTCGGAGTTCTGCAGTAAAAATAATCACGAATATCACCATTTTACTCATAATAATTGTTTAAATAACCAAATTGATTAATTATAGAGAGATGGTAACACTTTTTTCGTAATTTTGATAACCGTTGCGTATTTTCCTCGAATAAACAGTTAACAATTCGCTAGCAAACGCAATTATATGGCGAATACAGAAAAAAATCGCTAAATTACGCACGGAAAACCAATAAGAGAGTTTGAATGGAGTTAGTTACACTTTCTAGCGCTGCAGCGTTATAGAACTGTGCGTGTGACAAATACACATAAAGGTTAAGGGTAAGTAGAAAGAGCATTGTAAACTAAGTCACGAAATATAAATAAAAAATTAAATGGTGCGGAATATTAACACCTTAATTTTGTTTTCATCATACCATATTTAGAAGGTAAGCTAAACTTGAACGCAGTAGCAACAGTTTTAGTAGTAATAATAATCATTAAGAACAGTAAATAAATAAAAAATTCCGTCTGCAATGTGAATTAGCGGTTCCACATTTTAAATCTGGGAGATGGAAGTAGTAAAACTATCATCTCTCTCTTTGTTTCTAACTAACACTGATACTTCTATAAAATTTTCTGTCAAGCTTTATTTCCTGCCGTCCAAGCCCGATGGGTTATAGGTAACACTATTGCCTGGCATTCGGGAGGCCGCGAATTCAAACGGCCCCGTCGGGAATCCAGTTTCAGTATTCCATGATTTTCGTAAATCTCTCCAGCTGAACTCCAGAAAAGTTCCTTCAAAAAGCGGTGGCTGAAATTCTTACCCGATCCTAGTTTCCAATACTATCAGGATTCATATCACATTGCCGCCGAAGATATGACGAAGACAAAAAATAAAATAAAAAAATAACGTGGTGGGTATGTGGTATCCGGCTTTCTGGAGGTCGTGGGTTCGAATACCAATCTAGCCATCCAGGTAAACGTTTTAGATGGTTTCCCCAAATCACCCCATGCGAATGCCGGGATTGTTCCTTCAAAAGGCCATGGACGAATTCCTCACCATTACTTGTCCCCAGTCCTTTCCTGCCTCTAATGACCTCGATTAGATGTAAAGCTAGAAGCAAAACATAATTGCTCAAATAAAAATAATTACATCACTGTGGTGTGTTTTAGACCTTTTCCTTGTTGGATTTATCTTATTCAACGGCCGAACATGGTAGCGAAGGGACTAGAGTGCTATTTCCACATGTGGAGAGTCTCTAGTTCGGTGTTGTTTTAGGGCTGGTCGACGTGGAAATCATTATAGAGATAAAAGGACTTGGGGCATGTTTCGGGAAGGAATTCAGCCTTGGCCATACCAGAGAATCATCCCAACACTCACGGAGTAATTTCGATTAATCATGCAATACCGAAATACGGATGGATACACGAAGATTTCAACCCCTGTCCTTCCGGATGGGATGGCTTGGGCGTTTCAGGGACTCTCGGTCACTGGTGCGATTCCGGTCAGCGGCATGGGTGTTAAAGTAGGTATTGTGGTATGTCTTGTATCGTCTTTCAATTGTATGAGCAAAAAGCATTTGGAAATACATTAATACACAGGATAAACACACAAAACGGTTTAGCTGGATGAATGGATATCGGGAGGAATGCCATTAAAAATTTAAAGACATTTTTATTGAACCAAAAGGCAATTGAATTCCACCTCATCTCACAAAAAAAATATTCCTTGTTTGGTGCCAACTAGTAGCATGGCTGAGTTCTAAACACGTATTAGGATAAAAAATTTGGAAAGTAGCCGTACTATAGTGAAGCTCTTTAGTGCACACGGGAGGGGTATTTAATTTCAGTTGAGTGTATAAGATTTAATCTCTTTAACATTATGCGTGGTTATTTCGTAAGAAGAAGATCTTCCTGCTTGCACAGTTCGACGCAAGGAGGAAGTAACCGTCCGACGAACGTTTCGAGGAAGTGTTTATTTACCAGTGGCTCTGAGGAAGTGAAGAACACTTGTTCAGTAGAATTAGCTCTAATAAAATTTGTGAATATGACCATCCGTACACGAAATATACCCATTTTCGAATTAAGAGCACCTACAAATACAGTGACAGTCATTTGCCGAAAGTAACAGAAACGACTTCATATAACATATTAAAGTTACTTCATCATAATTAGAAGACCGATGAAAATGTTGAAAAATAACATTGAACTAATATATATAGGTCATTAAAAATTTCTGAAAATTACTTCTCGAGGATTTTAACTTCAGCATACCCTCATTGCGTCTTGTAATGTTCTACTTGCACAATTTGATTACAAAATTAATTAATCAATATTCCGTGATAATAAAGCTATTTAAAAGATGGAAAAAAACTGGAAGTGCACGTGTGCACGTTATTGAAAATTGACATGCCTCCATCTGCTGATGTAAATATTTTATGACCTTCCGTGCCTTTGACCATTTAACCTGCTGACTATTGTGTCAGCCTTTGTTGAGGTAATGTGGAACTCTATTGTGAAGTCAACACAAGACGAACACTACACTCATTCAAAAGCAACCATATGCGCAGAAGAACTCGAATCAGTGACCTTTATTATTATTAATAAATTTCTCTCGGGCTTCCAGCCGTGTTAAGATGTTACATTTGTGGGACGTTTCGAAGGCGTCCAACTCTGCCTTCATTCTCAACCAAATATCAATCATTAAGGCAGAGTTGGACGCCTTCGAAACGTCCCAAAAATGTAACATCTTAACACGGCTGGAAGCCCGAGAGAAATTTATTAATATATAATGCCGTGAAAGATTACGATCTTACTTTATTATTATTACCCCGCGATTCACTAAAAGTGTGTGGTGGAGGGTGTATTGCTCCTATCCGAAAGGGTAATGGTTTGGAAGGGATATACGGGATATGGCAGGAGGCCTTTACAATGCGATGACAGTGTTCTAGCCCCTACACTGCTAACGCCAGCTTAAGTATCTTGGTCGGGACTCTTGAGAAGGAATTTGTGAATGTGTCTGCGGTCGTGGTTTGCCAACACAAAAGACAATTCCGTAGGCCCACAGAACAAGGAAATTATCAGACATTTCAGGCATGAGATTTTCCTCATCCTCGTTCAACTAACTTGCTTATATTGCTACCTGAGGCTCACACAGATAACAGACGAAAGAATTATACAGGTTTAGAACCGTATATCCTCGAGGAACTTTCTGAACTTTTTTAAATTTGTTTCCAGCTTGACATCTCGACTTTGAGGTCATGGGAGACGGGAATATGGACTTTTTGGTGAACTATACCGACGTTCGCTTACAGTGATTTGGAAAAACTGTAGAAAATCCAAATCTGGATGGCCAGAAGCGGATTTGAACCCGCATCCTCTCGAATGCCAGGCCAGAACATTATCGCTCGTCCACTACGCTCAGATTTTTTAACTGACCGTAACATATAGATATATAGGAACAATAATTATAGACTGACTCGGCCATGAATCATTTTAATATATCTATTTTTGCAGCCTAGTAGTAGACGAAAAAATATTAGATCAATTAAAGATGCCAGATCTTAATCACATCGTTTCTCACGAACCCGGAAACAACCATAATACACCCTTTTATAACCACATATGTAACATTTCAATTAGTTTTTCGAAGATAACATCATTTTACTTTTACATATCCAGCTTATTCCAGTTTGAAAAGCAATCATCCTTTTCCTTCAGAATGCAGGCATAAGAATTTTAAAAGCTCCACTGCATATGGAATTAGCCAACGTCATTAACTGTAAGACTGACAGCAGTCTTTTTCCAAGAACATTCTTGCTTGTAGAAAATGCCATGGTGGCTCCCAAAGTGAGAAGTATTATTGCGCCGGTTCAAATTCCTGTCGGCTATCAAATTTCGTTTTTCCATGTTTTCTCAAAACCTTTGCAGATTAATGCCAGGATGATTCCTCTGGAAGGCATTGATCACGTTCTTTGTTCACAGTTCTCTCCTATATTTATTTACCTCGACAGTAACGAGGCGTTTTGGCCTAATTATTAAAAATGTTTAATGTATATAAAAGAAGAACTGATGTGCAGTTTTCAGACGTGAAATTTTAATTCCAAAATACTGTAAAATAGAAATTTCTAATATACACAAGTTATATATATACATATATATATATATTTTTTCTGTATTGACAGGTATTTGACGCATATATTATCACAGCAATATCTGAAAACTTATTTCGGATATTTTTTAAAATATTATCTTTTCTTAGGCAGGATTAGGGGTAGTAAATGATTCTTGTTTAATTTTTCTGCAGCGCGTCACAGCGCCTAGTATTTAAAAGTTATCCACACATCGATACGAGATAATTCTTTGCAGTTATCATTTTGTAAACGAATCTAATCCAGCAGTATTCTTGTCAAACTTTTACAGTTACAAAATTTTATTTACTGCTTTGTCTAGGCTCTAATGAAGGAAAATGTAGTTTTATCTCGATGGCAGATGATTCCAAAGTCACAAGTGTGACTTTGGAATCATCTGCCATCGAGATAAAACTACATTTTCCTTCATTAGAGCCTAGACAAAGCAGTAAATAAAATTTTGTAACTGTAAAAGTTTGACAAGAATACTGCTGGATTAGATTCGTTTACAAAATGATAACTGCAAAGAATTATCTCGTATCGATGTGTGGATAACTTTTAAATACTAGGCGCTGTGACGCGCTGCAGAAAAATTAAACAAGAATCATTTACTTCCCCTAATCCTGCCTAAGAAAAGATAATATTTTAAAAAATATCCGAAATAAGTTTTCAGATATTGCTGTGATAATATATGCGTCAAATACCTGTCAATACAGAAATAATATATATATATATATATATGTATATATATAACTTGTGTATATTAGAAATTTCTATTTTACAGTATTTTGGAATTAAAATTTCACGTCTGAAAACTGCACATCAGTTCTTCTTTTATATACATTAAACATTTTTAATAATTAGGCCAAAACGCCTCGTTACTGTCGAGGTAAATAAATATAGGAGAGAACTGTGAACAAAGAACGTGATCAATGCCTTCCAGAGGAATCATCCTGGCATTAATCTGCAAAGGTTTTGAGAAAACATGGAAAAACGAAATTTGATAGCCGACAGGAATTTGAACCGGCGCAATAATACTTCTCACTTTGGGAGCCACCATGGCATTTTCTACAAGCAAGAATGTTCTTGGAAAAAGACTGCTGTCAGTCTTACAGTTAATGACGTTGGCTAATTCCATATGCAGTGGAGCTTTTAAAATTCTTATGCCTGCATTCTGAAGGAAAAGGATGATTGCTTTTCAAACTGGAATAAGCTGGATATGTAAAAGTAAAATGATGTTATCTTCGAAAAACTAATTGAAATGTTACATATGTGGTTATAAAAGGGTGTATTATGGTTGTTTCCGGGTTCGTGAGAAACGATGTGATTAAGATCTGGCATCTTTAATTGATCTAATATTTTTTCGTCTACTACTAGGCTGCAAAAATAGATATATTAAAATGATTCATGGCCGAGTCAGTCTATAATTATTGTTCCTATATATCTATATGTTACGGTCAATTAAAAAATCTGAGCGTAGTGGACGAGCGATAATGTTCTGGCCTGGCATTCGAGAGGATGCGGGTTCAAATCCGCTTCTGGCCATCCAGATTTGGATTTTCTACAGTTTTTCCAAATCACTGTAAGCGAACGTCGGTATAGTTCACCAAAAGTCCATATTCCCGTCTCCCATGACCTCAAGTCGAGATGTCAAGCTGGAAACAAATTTAAAAAAGTTCAGAAAGCCCTGGTTCCTCGAGGATATACGGTTCTAAACCTGTATAATTCTTTCGTCTGTTATCTGTGTGAGCCTCAGGTAGCAATATAAGCAAGTTAGTTGAACGAGGATGAGGAAAATCTCATGCCTGAAATGTCTGATAATTTCCTTGTTCTGTGGGCCTACGGAATTGTCTTTGTGTTGGCAAACCACGACCGCAGACACATTCACAAATTCCTTCTCAAGAGTCCCGACCAAGATACTTAAGCTGGCGTTAGCAGTGTAGGGGCTAGAACACTGTCATCGCATTGTAAAGGCCTCCTGCCATATCCCGTATATCCCTTCCAAACCATTACCCTTTCGGATAGGAGCAATACACCCTCCACCACACACTTTTAGTGAATCGCGGGTAATAATAATAAAGTAAGATCGTAATCTTTCACGGCATTATATATTAATAAATTTCTCTCGGGCTTCCAGCCGTGTTAAGATGTTACATTTTTGGGACGTTTCGAAGGCGTCCAACTCTGCCTTAATGATTGATATTTGGTTGAGAATGAAGGCAGAGTTGGACGCCTTCGAAACGTCCCACAAATGTAACATCTTAACACGGCTGGAAGCCCGAGAGAAATTTATTAATAATAATAAAGGTCACTGATTCGAGTTCTTCTGCGCATATGGTTGCTTTTGAATGAGTGTAGTGTTCGTCTTGTGTTGACTTCACAATAGAGTTCCACATTACCTCAACAAAGGCTGACACAATAGTCAGCAGGTTAAATGGTCAAAGGCACGGAAGGTCATAAAATATTTACATCAGCAGATGGAGGCATGTCAATTTTCAATAACGTGCACACGTGCACTTCCAGTTTTTTTCTTTTCATCTTTTAAATAGCTTTATTATCACGGAATATTGATTAATTAATTTTGTAATCAAATTGTGCAAGTAGAACATTACAAGACGCAATGAGGGTATGCTGAAGTTAAAATCCTCGAGAAGTAATTTTCAGAAATTTTTAATGACCTATATATATTAGTTCAATGTTATTTTTCAACATTTTCATCGGTCTTCTAATTATGATGAAGTAACTTTAATATGTTATATGAAGTCGTTTCTGTTACTTTCGGCAAATGACTGTCACTGTATTTGTAGGTGCTCTTAATTCGAAAATGGGTATATTTCGTGTACGGATGGTCATATTCACAAATTTTATTAGAGCTAATTCTACTGAACAAGTGTTCTTCACTTCCTCAGAGCCACTGGTAAATAAACACTTCCTCGAAACGTTCGTCGGACGGTTACTTCCTCCTTGCGTCTGAACTGTGCAAGCAGGAAGATCTTCTTCTTACGAAATAACCACGCATAATGTTAAAGAGATTAAATCTTATACCACTCACTGAAATTAAATACCCCTCCCGTGTGCACTAAAGAGCTTCACTATAGTACGGCTACTTTCCAAATTTTTTATCCTAATACGTGTTTAGAACTCAGCCATGCTACTAGTTGGCACCAAACAGGAATATTTTTTTGTGAGATGAGGTGGAATTCATTGCTTTTGGTTCAATAAAAATGTCTTTAAATTTTTAATGGCATTCCTCCCGATAGCCATTCATCCAGCTAAACCGTTTTGTGTGTTTATCCTGTGTATTAAATGTAGTTCCAAATGCTTTTTGCTCATACAATTGAAAAGACGATACAAGACATACCACAATACCTACTTTAACACCCATGCCTCTGACCGGAATCGCACCAGTGACCGAGAGTCCCTGAAACGCCCAAGCCATCCCATCCGGAAGGACAGGGGTTGAAATCTTCGTGTATCCATCCGTATTCGGTATTGCATGATTAAATCGAAATTACTCCGTGAGTGTTGGGATGATTCTCTGGTATGGCCAAGGCTGAATTCCTTCCCGAAACATGCCCCAAGTCCTTTTATCTCTATAATGATTTCCACGTCGACCAGCCCTAAAACAACACCGAACTAGAGACTCTCCACATGTGGAAATAGCACTCTAGTCCCTTCGCTACCATGTTCGGGCCGTTGAATAAGATAAATCCAACAAGGAAAAGGTCTAAAAACACACCACAGTGATGTAATTATTTTTATTTGAGCAATTATGTTTTGCTTCTAGCTTTACATCTAATCGAGGTCATTAGAGGCAGGAAAGGACTGGGGACAAGTAATGGTGAGGAATTCGTCCATGGCCTTTTGAAGGAACAATCCCGGCATTCGCATGGGGTGATTTGGGAAACCATCTAAAACGTTTACCTGGATGGCTAGATTGGTATTCGAACCCACGACCTCCAGAAAGCCGGATACCACATACCCACCACGTTATTTTTTTATTTTATTTTTTGTCTTCGTCATATCTTCGGCGGCAATGTGATATGAATCCTGATAGTATTGGAAACTAGGATCGGGTAAGAATTTCAGCCACCGCTTTTTGAAGGAACTTTTCTGGAGTTCAGCTGGAGAGATTTACGAAAATCATGGAATACTGAAACTGGATTCCCGACGGGCGTTTGAATTCGCGGCCTCCCGAATGCCAGGGCAATAGTGTTACCTATAACCCATCGGGCTTGGACGGCAGGAAATAAAGCTTGACAGAAAATTTTATAGAAGTATCAGTGTTAGTTAGAAACAAAGAGAGAGATGATAGTTTTACTACTTCCATCTCCCAGATTTAAAATGTGGAACCGCTAATTCACATTGCAGACGGAATTTTTTATTTATTTACTGTTCTTAATGATTATTATTACTACTAAAACTGTTGCTACTGCGTTCAAGTTTAGCTTACCTTCTAAATATGGTATGATGAAAACAAAATTAAGGTGTTAATATTCCGCACCATTTAATTTTTTATTTATATTTCGTGACTTAGTTTACCATTAGAGTTCTTTCGTGAATGCTCTTTCTACTTACCCTTAACCTTTATGTGTATTTGTCACACGCACAGTTCTATAACGCTGCAGCGCTAGAAAGTGTAACTAACTCCATTCAAACTCTCTTATTGGTTTTCCGTGCGTAATTTAGCGATTTTTTCTGTATTCGCCATATAATTGCGTTTGCTAGCGAATTGTTAACTGTTTATTCGAGGGAAAATACGCAACGGTTATCAAAATTACGAAAAAAGTGTTACCATCTCTCTATAATTAATCAATTGGTTATTTAAACAATTATTATGAGTAAAATGGTGATATTCGTGATTATTTTTACTGCAGAACTCCGAACTTTCCCTCTGAGCGTCTGCGAGTTTCTTGCTGCGTGGGCTCATTTTTTTAGTCTTGGGTAAAGTGCTGGGTATGAGCGGTCTATTTTATCATGAATTTAGTGTACCACCTACCAGTTATGCTGTCCCATGCGGTATTCGTGTCTAGAACGAAGCATAATCGAAAGGCGAGGGGTCTCTCGAATTCTGTCCCGACTGTACAATCAATAACTATATCTATATACTCAAGCCATCCTTCTGGCAGCTGGTCAGCTTGATGCAGTGTGAGAAGTCTCAGATAATCTTCTTGCTGGACAGTCCATCACAATGTGGTCAGCAGTTTGTATACCACCACAGTCACACAACGCATCTTCACGGAGACCCCATTTATGCAATGTTTCATCGCACACTCCGTGACCTGTGCGAAATCTTTTCAATTGACACCAATGATACTCATGCTGAAGAAAAGAGAATACAAAGCTGAAATTGAATCTGCCCTCATTAATCCTCCCTCCCCCAACGTCCCCCCACCTTGGAATTTTCTGTTTTTAAACAAGTTGGAAATTGATTCTCTCATGAGACAGGTTCGACGGAGAATGGCATTTGTGGCGTTCCCCTCAGATTATGCTGACTCGGTATTGTTTGGGACAAATTCTTATGTAACTTACAGCTTTCTGTACCCAAATCTAGCGATGAAATTCTAAATCCACGCGTACGATGTAGCGGGTAACGATAGTATATATATGTATATAAGCCAGCTTACTTAATTTTGGACTAACTATTGTATTGGACACTATTATGAGAACAACCACAAGACGAACACAACACTTAATTAAATCCACGCATGTCCTTGGCCGGACTGGATTAGTGACGCTTAAAATGCGAGCTGAGCTTAGCGTGCTAGTTCCTACACTGCAAGGGCGGGTTTAAGAAAATTGACTACGGATATATTTCTGTCACAATTAAATCAAATTAAAAATTGAATTAAAAATCTATGGAACAAATACTATGCGATTCAATTTAACTTCACGTGAGAAAGATAACTATCAGTACAAAACATGAAAAAGGCTCTAGTTTTACTATGTCCCGCTTGTAAGCGTCAGTTATAAGGGAAGATTTCGACCAGTACTGTTAAACAGACGTGGTTAAGGCAGGGATAAATCCAGCAACTCATAGCTGGTGGGGAAAGAAGGGTGGTTATATTTATGCGGGGCGGTGGCGGCGCGATCGCATCGGGTGGATGCGACTCGCGTGATCCGGTTTCACACAAATGTTATGGAAATGAATGCAGACAGCGGCGGCGGGCGACGATATTTACTCGCCGGGCAAATATATCTGGCGTCGACTCCTAGCGCCTGCACGCCTGCATGCCTGCGCACTTGCCTGCTGCATTGTTTGTGCCCGTCGCGCCGGG